>JABCKU010000002.1:0-375733 GCA_018221655.1 Myochromella boudieri | reverse complement strand
TCCTTTCCATAATAAGCCATATGTGACAACTTCCTAATCTGTAAATTTGACCTGCTACACCATCGAGAGCGACGACAAGCCCGTCCACCGTCGTCACATTGCTATCTGTACCTCTCAAATGCTGAGAATACATGTAAGAACAAAAGTCTTAATTGCAGGCTGCTAGGCTAGCACTGATAGTAATACTGATTTAGGAAGTCACTTGTCACAGTGAAGCCCATCATTTTGTGGAACTCGCTTAACTTCTTGCGAGGATTTAGGATTAATCCTGTTGCCAAAATGCTCTAATGGTGTAAATACCGTAAAAGGTCAGCCCATTCAATTCATCACTTTGAACCCCTCTTTGTTACCTACAATGCCACCCTCGTACTTCTCCACCCTCTACAAAACATTTACACTTTTAGCGAATACTCCTCTCGTTGAGCCCGAGTCTTCGACAAGCTCCCCTGCAGTACCTTTGCAAACGATAAGATTGACACCGTTGAGCCTAGAAGAACGATACGGAGAGGCTGTAAGCGCCCTGCGTAGCCCCAAACTAATATATTTTGACTATATTCTTCGAATAGAGACCATCTGGGAACCATTCACGTTACGACGCCTCGACACTATGCGCTTCTACTTCGAGTTACGTATCACATTCGAGAGCGTCCTCGAATAGTAGCGACACACCTCCTACAGCACTACCCTCGACAACATAGTCTGAAGGCTTAATGCCTCCCGCACAATTATGTTTCCTCAGGTCCGGTATCTCGGTTTCAGTTCGCCTCATCACATTACCCCACTGGCATCGCAAGTCAATACCCAACCATTTCATCCATAAGTAGTTTTATTCCCTGTCTTTTAAGGATTATTTACCTCCGACACCTACTGCCTGCTGCATCAATGTGCTATTTTCATTAGGTTATTTCTCTATTTTTACTGTATCATCGTCATCCTTCTTCCCAGATACGTCTGCCTTAATATACCCATTAAATATATATGTCGAACCTCACTGTTCAGAAAGCTGAAGCTACTCTATTTCAATGGATCTAATCTAATCATTCAATTCGGCAATTCGCCTATTCTGATCCGGAACATCAACAAGCTTGTCCAGCCCCAATAATGAGGATTTGTGGAATACAACTTGAACAACCTTTTTATCTTTTAACTGGTTTCTCTGATTATGACCACGTTGTGGACAGTAGCATGGCGGACCACGTTAGCCCGTGCTAGCACTTTCAATTGTGCCCAACGTATTCCTCACCTTCGGCTTGGATACACCCAGACGTTTACTACTAAGCATTTTGCCACCCCAGAGGGCGGAATGCCTCCGCCCCTCAAGGGTATCAAAATCCTTGACCTCACGCGTGTCCTTGCGGGGCCAATGGCAACCATGCTTCTCGCTGACCTTGGGGCCGATGTCATCAAGGTGGAAGAAATTGGCAAGGGTGACGACACCAGTAAGTTACACTCGATATGAAAGTGAAGTATATTTGCCTGACTATTCTATGCGCCATCTAGGGACGTGGAACCCCCCTTCTGCTCCGCTGCATCCTTCTGCACCAGAATCCTCTCGTCATCTACCTCCTGAGTCTGCCTATTTCCTTGCTGTCAATCGGAACAAGCGATCCATAACGGTGAATTTCAAGACACCTGAAGGGCTTGATCTTTTGCATAAGCTCGTCAAGAAATCGGACATTCTTGTGGAAAACTTCATTTCTGGCAAGCTTGCAACTATGGGGCTGGGGTATGAGGACTGCAAGAAACTCAACCCTCGACTTATCTACGCCTCAGTTACTGGTCCGTGCTGGTTCTCGTCGTGTTGTACTTAAACAAGACTGCCAATTACACATTATAGGATATGGTCAAACTGGTCCGTACAGGAAAGCAGCGGGGTATGACGTGATAGTGGAAGCAGAAGCGGGACTGATGCATATGTTGGTGTCGTGGTTTAATCTGTTGTTCTGTGCTTTTACCCCGTCAAGATTTATATATGACTCGGTAGAACGGGGGAGCCTGGTAGGCCACCGTCAAAAGTTGGAGTTGCAGCCACGGATATTGCGACTGGTCTTTACACACACGGTGCCATCATGGCGGCACTGTTATCGCGCCAGCAGACCGGGGAAGGTGTCTGGATCGACTGTAACCTGTTTGAGTCCCAGGTAAAAAATTGCCAGAGCTGGCTAGACTCTTGTCTGATTATTTTCTGGGAGTGTAGATCGCAGGTCTTGCCAACATCGCATCCAATTATCTAATAGCCGGCAAAGAGGCCTCTCGGCATGGTACCTCACATCCTTCTGTTGCCCCGTATCAAGTTTTCCCTTGTAAAAATGGATTCTTGATGATTGGCGCGGGGAATAACAAACAGGTATGATAACTTTCCATTAGGCTGATTGTTACTCACATCAATGTATCTACTTTGAATAGTTCAAGCTCCTTTGTGAGAAAATCTTGGGCGACCCTGGCCTCGCGAGCGACCCGAGGTTCGCCACGAACGAAGCTCGCGTCGCGAACAAGCACGAGCTCGTCGACATCATCTCGGACGCACTCCTCAAAGAGGATATGGAGCACTGGATCAAGATGTTCACGGGACTTGGGTAAGCCACGCCTCTCCCCGTTCATGTCCATTGACGATCCATCATAACCTCGAGTTGATACATCCTTTATCCTTAGCGTACCCTTCGGCCCGATCAATAACATAAAGCAAACATTTGACCATCCCCAGGTGGGCGCTCATCATCTTGGTCGCCGTGCGTGCTCATCGCAGATGAACTCTAACGTTATCGTTTCTCGGTCGGTGTTGTATTGATCTGAGCAGGCTGTCGCCAGGGGAGTGACAGTCGAAATTGAGGTAAGCCGTTCCTTGTTCAGCGGAAAACTTTATTGCCCGTTGAATGCCACCCGATGTCGTTGCAGCATCCTCGGGCTGGGAGAATCAAGTTGGTCGCGCCGGCGGTATCGTACAACGGCAAGAAGATGGCCGTGCGTAGGCCACCGCCTTGGTTATCGGAGCACACAACGGAGGTACGTAACTTTATGCTGTTGCATTTTTGTGCCCGTGCTGAGGTTGACCTAAGGTTCTGGAGGAGTTGGGATACTCACTGCAAACGATCGACTCGTTCAGACAGCGATCGATTATTTAAGCAACTTCGCAGTCTGGAGGTAACACCCATCACTGCTGGGCTCTAAATCTTTGCGACTTTGAACGTGGAAATATGTAGGTATACATAGGAATATTTTCTGAGACTGATTGCAGAAAAATATCATGTTCAGCTCTCCTTATGATATGAGGGATTCCAATATTAATGCCTCACATACTATACATGGTCAATTAAAAGTTACCCTAAGAGTGATGACTGCTAAGTAGCACGAATCGGTTGGGCGGTTGGGAGCTTCGGATATCGCGAAGTTCTCGTCAGTGGTTTCGCTACAAATCCAGATACAATTCACCCTCTTGAATCGCGCCATAATGGTGTCATGGCCTGAGCTACAATATTTCCAGCTGTCTCTATGTCCTTCCTCTCTGATTGATCTTGAACAGTGTCCAGTATTCGACGAGAGTGCCACTTGTCGGGGTGGAACATACGATGGACCTTTTCGACCAGTTTTTTATATTGCTGAGGTGTGCGTGTACTGTAAGAGCTCTTGACATAAGAAAAAAATTGCTCAACCTTCTCCCAAGTTACACCTGTTGCCTGGAAAGGTGGCGATAAGGGATTATCGAGCACTGGCCATGGTATGTTTCCAGTAACAAGTGGCTGCTTTTCAGAAAAGTTGGCTTTCTCGAAGGTCTCAATAATGACAAGGAATCGTGCAATGGCCACAGAATTCGTCCAGGTCCGTCCATAAGAGAAGTTGATGTCTCGTTTGAGACATCGTTCACATTCTATGCGGGTAGCTTCAGTCCACGCACAGTGCCGTGTTCTTTCCTTGGCTAACTCTCTTTGGCGCAGTTCCTCTTGTTTACGCTTTTCTTCTTCTTGAGCGCGGCGCGCTTGCTCCTTCTTAGCCTTAATGGCTGCTTCTTCCCGCTCTTTTTTGGCCGCCTCCTCCTGCTTCCTTTGTCTCTCTTCCTTCAACATGTTACGCATCTTGCGTTCGGATTCATGTACTTTTGCCTCCCGGCGTGCCCGTTCATCTTTTTCTTCCTCTTCTTTCGCTTTCTTCTCTCGCAACCTCTTCGCCTCCTCCCAAAGAGGGCGGTCTGCCTCCAGTTCTAAGACTTTACATCGAGAGTCCGCTATTGCGAATTTACCTCGCCATTCGTTGCACTGTATATTCGCCTCTTCTAGCTGACCCTCTAAGACCTTCTTCGCTTGCTGTAAGGTATCGATTTGGAGATTCAATATGTTGACCTCCTTTTTGCGCTCAAACTCTGAGTGGGTGCACTGTTCCCGCAATGTTTCTAGGGAAGAGTTCAAATTCCGTATCTCGGCCTTGCTTTTCTTTGCTTCATCTTCCAGCTCTTTCACGCTTGTGTTGAAGGCAGATGCAAGCTCATCTTTCTCACGCTGCAAAATATCGAGCTTCTCCTTTGTTTGAACCAGTTCTGCCCGATGGTCGTCTTTGGCCTTCAACTCCGCGTTTAATGCTACAACATTTTCCACAAGAGATACTATGATGGAGCCGTGATTGATATTCTGCTTTGAATCATCGAGAGGCACGTTCTCCAATGAAGGCTCGGGTGGGTCACTGTCATTGCAAGTCGTTATGTCTGAAAGGGCTGGGGAAGCTGGTTCCTTGGATAGCCGTGAGCCGTTTTACAGGGATAAGCCTTTCAATTTTACAAGACTTACGGGAATCTTGATATTCGATAAGGCCGGTTGATTGTTACGTGGGTGCTTTCCCATAGTCTTAGACTCTTGATAGCGTACGGTGATAGCTCTACCCCTCCACATGCTTCCATCGTACGTGGTGATGGCGTTGGCGGCTTTTTATAAGCATGTGTGCTCAGTAGGATGTAAATGTTACAATAAGGAACTTGCGTACCGTCTTGGGGCCACGAAAAACTAACGAAGCCATAGCCACGACTTTGACCGTTTGCACCACAAATTACCCTTGCGCTGAAGTTGTTTCATCGCTTCAATAAAACCAACCGTATCAAGCAGGCGGTATGCAAACCTCGTGATGGTGCCACACTATAGGAAAACGGTCAGATATACAAAATAACACAAAAGTGAAGACCTGAATACCTTCCCAAAGTATTCCTCGAGGAGTGTAGAGGTAATATCGGAATTTAAGTGCTGCTGGGGGGTTAATTAAGGACTCGGAATCCGACAAGTGAATGACGGACTGAGCAAAACAAATCACAAGGACCGTAAGCTTGGAGCGCTAATTTTGGGCTGCGGGACATGGCCGCAACTTCTGCGTTTTTGGCATCGTTTTCAGTCCAGAATTGTACAATACCTCCGTGTTTCTTATCAACACGAACAGATGCCAAGGGTCCAAACGGCCGAATCAATGCGTACAGCTGTACTTCGGTTAGAGTGGGGGGCACATGCTTGACAATTCTTGGATTTCCAAGAGGCGTGGGAGGGGATCCTTCACTGGATGGCGAAAGATGCAGAGACACAGGAGGGAAAGTATGTGGAATGGGACGAAGATTAACGATGGCGAAAGCTTTCTCCGCTGTACCCAGTCTCTCGGTGAGCCAGTTGGGACGACATCTTTACAAAAAGCCCAATATTCACCTTCTGCTACATCGGGAAAATCAACCCGTGCTGACTGGGTTCCTGGCTGCCATTGACGCCTCCGATTTTCCTTCAGGGTAGGCAGGGAATCAGTTAAAGTGATGCGTGAAACCAGGAACCCTTTGAACATGTCTCTAAGAGTAGGGAATTTGACATTGGCAGGGAGATTGTCGGTAAACAGAGTAGGTTCTGTAATAGACGGCTGTGGGGGAGTATCGGGCGCCATATCATGGGTAATGCAGGTCCGAGCAACTTCAAAGGGGCAAAGGAGGAAAGGGTGTGAACAATGAACTACACTATCAGTACAAGAACGTGGTCATTACTTTAGGTAAATACTACAAGCTTACCATGACTTCTACCGGCTTAAAACAGGTAGGCTTCTTGCTTCTTTCGCCCGGTTGGCCGGGAAGTTCTGGCTAGTTCGATTCGATATGTGACTAACACGGCGTTACTATATCACGGGATAGGCCGTTACAGTCACGAGAGTACCGTTTTCGATTGAATGGCAAGCTCTAGTAATAGTATACTGACAGTTGGTCTTCCATGTCTCTCAACCTACCGACGCCTATTGCCTTCCCTGCATTTCCATACGATCCGCCATATGAGATCCAGGTAGATCTTATGCGGCACCTCTACGCCTCCATCGAACATAAAAAAGTAACCATCGTGGAAAGTCCAACAGGCACAGTACGACTCGTGATCAACGTGACAGGGTTTTACTTTATTCATGACATCTGCAGGGGAAGACACTCAGCCTTCTCTGCGCAAGTCTCACCTGGCTAAAGGACGAGAAAGATCGAGCGAAAAGGGGGAAACTCCAGGCTGTTGGAGGCGACGAGACTAATGGTAACAAACGCCGGATGACTCTTGGTACTTGGCCTCACCCTATGCGCAGCTAAAGACTGGGTGATAGAGCAAACCAGAGATCGCTTAAGAAGAGAATTGGAAACTGACGAAAGAGAATATGAGGCACAGTTAGCGGCTGCAAGAAAGCGCGAGGACTTGTCAAAAAAGATAACTCGAGCGCGAGTAGTTAAGAGAGTGGTGAGTATAGCTTTTGATTATTGTCTCTTATGTTGGCCTTTTATGTCATAATGTCAGAGACGGGAGCCTTCAGTAACAAAGCAAGCGGACGACAACGAAGACGAGAATCAATTTCTTCCCGAAAGCGAGTCGCGTGGTGACGACGAAGAGATGTATATCTCACCAGCACTTCGAGCTCTCATGGAAAAGTTGGTCGACGTACACACTTCCTTATTACGTGTCCTCACACTTCTGTAGAGTCGACAAAACACCGAGCCAACCAGGTTCTGGCGCTAGAGAGGGGGAGCTTACCTGCACGAAAATATTTTATGCATCACGAACACACTCACAACTGGCTCAAATCCTGCCTGAACTGCGAAGACTAAAACTCAGCGTTCATGTTTGCTCGTACCATCCCTCGGAAGATATGTCGCCTCCTTTGGGGAAAAAACGAACTTTAGAGGATATCGTTGACGACGCCGAGCCTCCTCCAAGTACAAGGACCGTTGCGCTCGGCTCGCGAAAGCAGCTATGCATCAACGATGAACTCCGAGCGAAGACTCGAGATCTGGATGAAGGCTGTCGCGAACTTCTAGGAGGTAAGCTCGATTAGTTCTTAAGGTAGGTATCAACCCACCATAACCCTAATCAGAGAAGGGCGATAAACGATGTAAACACTTACCATCAATAGATGAAGAGGGTAAAATGCTTGACTTTCGTGATCAAATCCTCGCAAGTGCAATTGTTTGTGTGCAATGTTTGAAATTAACCAAGATGTAGGCGACCCCAAAAGACATAGAAGACCTTGCAGCATCTGGAAGAATGGCCCAAGTATGCCCTTATTTCGGGGCACGGCGTGCCATACCTCAAGCTGAGGTGATAACAATTTGTTCATTGCCTCAGCGCATCCACCATGTTTACAGATTCAAATTTCAGCTTGTAACACTGCCCTATAACCTTCTCCTCCAAAAAACTGCTCGAGAGGCACTTGGAATTGATCTGAAAGATCAGATCGTCATCATTGACGAAGCACACAGTATGTTTCTAGTCAGCTCCCTCCATTCTGTATTCACTGGACCTCTTTTAGACTTGGTTTCAACTCTTCTGTCACTTTCTACTACGCGCCTTCCGTACACGACTCTTGCAACTTCTTTCATGCAAGTTTGCACATATGTGTCAAAGTTCAGAAATCGGCTGAACCCGGCCAATCTTTTACATTTGAAGCGTCTCGTCGTATTTCTGGACGCCCTCAAAAAGTACACATTAGAATGGAGGGAGACCCGGGGGACCGAAGGAAAAGTGATGCCTAATGACAAGGTCGAAGTAATGACTGTCGCTGCCCTCATGGAGAGGCTTGGAAGGAAAACCTCTGGCATCAATCTTTTGGAGATCGAACAGTATCTTAGGGCAAGCAAGGTGGCTTCTAATCTAAACCGTAATTAATCTTAACTGATATATGAAAGAGTAGATCGCAAGGAAGATCTCTGGCTATGCTGACAAGGAGGCAGACAAGAACAAGGGTGCGTTTTTCTTTTCATTCTTACGGCCGGCTTAATGTCGCATCAATTCTCCATAGAATACTCACGCCCACGACGCGGTGAAGTTCCTCCCTTACATTCAGTGGAGGCCTTTCTGGTATCATTGACTGGAGCCAACGACGGTGATTTTTTATATATAGCTCTATTGTGTTACTGAACTTCACGTAATAATAATCCTTCAAGATGGTAGAGTGACACTCTCACTCCTTGGAAGTCCAGGCAACGAGACAGTGGAATTAAAGTACCAGCTATTGAACCCCTCACCGCCCTTCAAAGATGTTGTTGATGTAGCCAGGTCGGTCGTCCTTGCTGGAGGCACAATGTCCCCAGTGGGTACTTTGGAAATCCTTCACAGATATGGCGATTGCTCAAATACTGTTTTAAAGATACCAAACATCATCAATCAACTTTTTTCCTATGTGAATCCAGAAAAAATCGGTACTTTCTCATGCGGGCACATAATTCCAGCAGGTAATCTGCAAACAATGGTCGTCACAAAGGGTCCTCGTGGTGGAGAGTTGGAATATAAAGCAGGGAAGCAGGGTGATCCCAACATCGTACGTGCGTTTTGACTACGCAATATGTTTTTGAGCCTCATCTGCACCAGATCGCTGAACTTGGACAAATCTTGTTAAACTTTTCTGGGATAGTGCCAGCAGGAATGGTGGTATTTTTCCCATCCTACAACTTCCTCAATACTGCAAAAGCAGTATGGCAGAAAAGTGGTCTACTGGACAAATTTGGAGCCAAGAAAAAAGTTGGTAAGATTTGCAATGCCGCAAGTATGATGTATTGATGTTTTGCCAGGTATTCTTTGAGCCTACGGAAGCCGTGGACGTCGAGGAGGTTTTGCGTGAGTACGCGGCCGCCGCTGTTAATTCAGCTGTATGTTGTGTCTGAATCTACTATTTGTATACGACTCAAAAAGACCTGAACAGCCAGCGATGTCAACTACTGATAGAACGCGTGGCGCCCTTCTATTCGCTGTCATAGGCGCAAAATTGTCAGAGGGCCTGAATTTTGCAGACGACCTTGCTCGAGCTGTAGTCATCATTGGACTTCCCTTTGCAAACCTTGGTTCGCCGGAACTCAAGGAGAGGCTACAATACGTGAAAAGGTTAGAGGTGACGTGTAAAACGAGGAAAGAGACTGGTCAGAAAGATGCTGCCGCTGAACTCTATGAGAATATGTGCATGAATTCTGTCAACCAGAGTATCGGTTAGTTCGTCTGTCGGTAATTTTCGTTAGCATACCTGATTTATCATCTGCGTTAGGCCGAGCTATTCGACATCGAGAAGACTGGGCATCCCTAATACTCCTGGATCGCCGTTATGCCTCAACTTCTATACGAAACAAACTACCAAAGTGGATTGGCAATGGTATATCCATCACCGATGGTTTTGGACAGACAGTGAAAGGCCTTGCCACATTTTATCGGGAGAAAAAGCAAGCACATGTGCCATAACAAACTCAGTTATTCGGCCTTTCGTGTCACTTACGAGATTTGAATATCCCCTGAATATCCCCTGCCTTTGCAACAAGCTTAGAAATCTGGAGTATACAAGGCGACAAGGAAGTCAAGGCTTCGACGAGGTGTGCCACGTATGGCAGGTAAATTATCCACTATTTAAGTTATTGTGATGTACATTACACTCTACACGAAAATTTCGCTCATATCTCTACAATTCCGACGCCTTATAACCGCCCTGGGATACCTACGATATCTTGTAGCTCTCCCTCTAACATGATATGCCCGTCGAGCATTCAACGACTTGCTTCGCTTGCAGCCGAGTACAAGGGTCCGTCCACAAAACCCTGCACTGTAGGCACTATCTCAGCGTTACAAACAGTGCTGGAGTCCTTAATGTCTCCCACACTCGGGTTAGGACGGTTAGGTTGGCCAGAGCCTGGAAATACATTAAATAGCCATAAAATGCACATCAAAACCAGCTATCTATTACTACTGCTACTAGTACTACACGCCCATTTAGAATACATACAACGTCCACAGAACATGATCAATCATCAACCTCTTCCGTTAGTGATAGCCTCTCCAAGCACAGCCGTGCCACCAGTGCACCATCAAGGGGAATTGAGTTCCCTTGGAATCCCTCGACATACTTTGGTTCTGGTAGGTCTGGGCTAGTGAAATATCTGGGAGTAACGTCAGTTAAGGGTGGCAACACTTGAAACCCCACAAGACTGACTGGTTTCCCCAAAACCCAAAGTGCGTCATCCCAAGTGCACGTGTCGTATACTCGTAGTCGAACGCGAACCCACCAGGGAAGAAAAATTCCATCACTGTCGATCGTGGGGTGGGCTTCATCCAAATGAGCGATGTTAAGCCGTTACCATGAACACCCATCATGATCTACAATATGATTTATTGGGGGATGAGGTTTTGAAGATGAGAAGGGCTATGCTGACAGTGGTTCTAGCGGCCAACTCAAGCTGTTCAAGGCGCGTCATTTTCTCCGCAGACACGACATTGACCTCGAACCCATATTGATCCCTTAGCTTGTACAACTCTTGTACAAGTTTTTCATGGTCCTCTTCGATCAACATACGTCTACCCCAGTCTTGCCGCGAAATATACGTGATGACAGGTGTGCTTGTCGTACCGCCACCCGTATTGCGGTCGAGACCTGTAAATTGAATGGCGTTGTTCCTCAGTGTCATCCACCAGTTTGCACTTCCAGGCAGGCCGAATGGGGAGGCCGCGGTACGTTGAAAGCGCGCAAAGTTGTAAGTCTGCATTGTCGCAGAACGATCTGCAAGAATAACACGGTCAAAGACGAAGGGACGCCCCATTTCAGCTCGGTCTCGCCAGTCATCCTTGAACTCCATGATCACGGATGGGAAGGCTGAGCGGATGACCCATTGATTCATAGCAGCATAGTCTCTCCAGTGATAAGCGTCGAGGTGGTTGAACATGAGACGCCGCACAGGTGGCAAGGCTGTTTTTCCGTCATCCGATATAGTTGGATCCAGTGAAGAGTAAGTACGCCAAAATCCAAACCATAGCTCAGCGGACCAGTGGTAGTAATGGGTGACGCTGTTCAACGAATTTAAAATTGAACAAAGAGGCCACACGAGAGTTGAAACTTACAACTGGTACGGGTCGTTGATGAAATACTTGAATAGTGTTAGGCGATAC
This sequence comes from Myochromella boudieri, assembly GCA_018221655.1. Taxonomy (NCBI): domain Eukaryota; kingdom Fungi; phylum Basidiomycota; class Agaricomycetes; order Agaricales; family Lyophyllaceae; genus Myochromella; species Myochromella boudieri. The sequence continues at coordinate 364,346 of JABCKU010000002.1, read as the reverse complement.
AGAGTGGATGACCATTGAACCTTGAACTTACGCTCACACCGTCCAATATATGAGCACCCGTGCCAAACAATGCTTTCGCCTCCTTCGTTCCAATTATCCTTATGTCCTCGTCCGTCGGGAGCCGCGAAGCCACTGCCTCTGGCCCATTTTCAATGAATAAACCCTTTGAATAAATATGGGTAACATTGGGTGCGTTCAAGGGCTCATTTGTGACGATGTATACGACACCCTTCAAGATATAGAGTCTATCGAAGATGGTCCAGCCTGCCAAAGTAATGGGAAGTTGTCAGTATGGAGCAACCAAACCAAAATGTAGACGCACCTGGTACATGCGCAAGCACTTTAGTCTCTGGAACTGGTAAGGACCCCCACGACAGGTGTCCGTCCAGAGAGTGAGCGTTTTCCGAATGCAAGTCGGTGGAAAATGTGGCCGAAGGAGTGGACTCAAAGCTGGTCAGCGGGTTAGAGATGGCTGGAACTTGTGTGACATCGGACTTGTTGGTAAGGAAACGGAGAAAGAAGAACAGTAGGCCGACAAGGAGAACTTCTCGTCTCGTCGGCGTCGCTGAACCTATCATCCGAGTCGCCATTGGCGAGGGAGTAAATTCCACGTCTACTGTCAACCTACTATGTACTGCCACCAAACTTCACCTTCTTGTAGTAATGTCAATGAAACGTCAACGGATCAGAATCCATTCTTCTCGGGAGATATCCGGTATGATAGATACAGGTTTAGATAACTAGCAAATATACAGGGCAGTCTCAAATATGAATGGGTTATAATTGATACATAGAAGCCTAAGGGAGGAGTCATAGGATGAGGTAGGTATCAGCCAGTGATGGGGAAGTCGGGATAGTCAAAGCAATGGGAAAGCAAAAATTCATCATCATCGTCTGTCTCGGGAGGAGGCAACGTCGGAATGTCCAAGATCTTGCTATATACTTCCGGACTGATATCGTCGTCAGGGCTTGTAGAGCGAATGTAGAATTGGCTAGTATCGAATGAACTGCTCGTAGTGGGTGTTGCGGGTGAGGGTGAGTCATCTGACGTCGCAATACTAGAATCATATGAATCAGCTTTGAGTTGAGCGGAATTGAGTCGTTTTTGAGGTTCAGGTTCTTCGTCAGTTTGGGCTTCAGGTAGGAATGACGTTACCAAATCGGACTCTGGCGTCTGGGATCGAGGACGGTTATTAGAGCCAACTCCAAATACTGCCAACTCGGTCGAAACGTCAGATCGCAGAGCAATTTCCCAATCAGATTTTGGCGTCAAGGAACGAGGATGGGACTCTGAGGGAAGTTCACTGCAAACTGCATATGTTGAATCACCAGATCGCAGTCGAGTAGCATTTTCACCGTCAGACTTTGGCGTCAGGAATGGAAGGTCTGGGGTGAATTTGGGATGTGTTCTAGATGTTTCCACTTGCACCACAGGGACGGGCTCTATATGAGCTAATGTGGGACGATATGATGCTAAGGCAGGTTCAATGTCCACTTGGCCTGGTGTAGAGATCGAAGAGTCCAAATCTTCATGTGGACAGGTAACAGTGGGTTCGAAGTCAGGAGTAGGTGGCAAGGATGAATGGGTCGGCGTAGAAGGTGAAGCCGCAAGATAAACTAATGCATCATGCTGCACTACGACAATGTCCCCAACTCTGTCAGAAAATGGCGCTGAATGACGTTCGAAGGAGTCATCGCGTTTGGGTGGCACTTGGAGAGGAAGCGGTAAGGTGGAGGTAGCTTCAGTTTTAACATCGCCGTGTATGGGTGCGGGAGTCATGGAGAATGATCCCTCTCGAATTTCCTTTAAAGCTTCCAAAATCAGTTTTGACTCTTTAAGCGCCTGTGCCAGCGTCGAATTATTCTCAAACATCCCTGCTGTGGCTACCATATTGGTCACCGGAAGTAACCCGCGAGTGTCTTTGGAATGGGGATCATCTCTCAGCATTTTATCGAAAGCTACTTTTGCCGTCAACCCTGCTTCATTTCCTACCTCAATGCTGTCAGGGTGTTCCTGGATGGTAATGGGAGGAATGAGATCTCTTGTAAACACAGGGATAGCTCCTTCGACTGTTGGCTCTGAACCGCCTCGCTCCGTGGGTTGTTGCAAAAGCAGGTCTTTGTGGGGGAGGTATCCCGCTTCTGAAAGTAAGCCCAGAGCTTCTGTGGTTGCCTCCGTGGTCTCTCGCTCCAATTTTTGGGGTGAGAGCCCCGTCACAGCCGGTTCTTGAGTGACGAACGAGCCTGTAGGACCCAGGGTATCCATGGGCTGAGTTGCCTCCCTTCTCACTTGTTGAGTCTCCTTCAATACACAAGGTTTCACCACGGGGTGACTTTCCTTCTCTCGCCAAGCAGCTTTTGTTATATCAGCCTTACCTGCGACGGGCGATGTCCGCGCCAAAGCGCTTTCAGTAAAATATCTCTGCGTCAGGAGCCCTGGGCTAAATGCAGCAGTATGTGGGTTTCTGGCGTCAGCGAGGTTCAATGGATATTTGGGGATATCATAAAAGGATGCGAAGGCGGTCTTGAGGGGGGTCTTGAGGGGAATAGAAAGGGTGAAGGCAGCCGAGGGTGGTGTCGTTTTATCCCTTGCATCGTCTGGATCTCCACAAGACTGAGATAAAGGGAATATCTCTCCTCCCTCTTGTTGTTGCTTGAAGACAACGTTACTAGGAGAAGGAATTATGTGTTCATCTCTGTCAGCATAGAGGTCGTCGTCGTCGTCGTCTGTTGTGATGTTAGGCTGTGGGTGGATTGAAACATCATCAATTTGAGATGCTGGAAGATTTCCGTTCTCGTTATCCTTCTCGTGCTCCGAAGCAGGCGAACCAGTGGCCCCCTCTCCAGGTTCAGGGGCGGGCAACCCAACGACCTGCCCTGTCGCTGTTGCAAGAAGGATAGACTGGAATACTGCTTCGTCTAAATCATGCTTCTCCAGCTCGTCCGCATCCCAGGGGTAGAGGGTGTTGTCATCAGGAGTGGCCGCACACAGAACAGGAGAGGCAGCAACAGCTGGCTGTAGGGTTGCAGAACGTGAATGTAACATGGAGAGGTTCAAAGCCTGCTTAGGATCTTGATCTTGATCCTCATCGTCTGTGGGAGATGGGTATGAGAAGCTTGGTGTGGCAGCTTCATCGCTGAGAGGTGGCAGCATAGTTGATTGGGCCGAAATGGGTGGAGTTTCTCGGGAAGAGACATTTGAAGGCCAGCCTAAGATTGCCTGCAATTTCTCCGCATTCTGAGTGTCTTTGTTGACATAGGTAACAACTGCTGTGTCTGCCAACATGGCGAAACTTTATTACGCTGAGAAAACTTTTATTATAGAAAAACTTGCCTAGTATTTGTGACTGCGCATTATCGACCTTACCAGGAGTGTCTGCTTCTTCTGTTGCCTCTCCAATGCGATTTTCTTCTAGGCTATCTGTCTCCAACAATGACTGGTAAATTGCCTGCTGTAATTCCTCGTCATCGTCGGTACTATGGGTATCGTCGTCCTGTTCAGGTGTGGCAAAGTCACCTGCATTCACGTTAGGGTCTTCATGAGCATGACTAGTAAGCTCTTTATTTGGGCTAGGGTAGATTATCACTCGCTCCTCAGAGTTCTCACAGTCTTTTCCTGCCGTGGGAACAGGTCTGGCAGGAGCAGGCTCTCGTTCAGAAATATTCACTTTGTTACTGGCCGCAGTGGTGTGGATCTCAACGGATGGAAGGTCATCTGGGTTTGAAGTGCTGTTGTCGTCCGCGAATATAGCCCGTGTCTGAAAGTTTCGGCGCGTCGGGCGCTTCGGTATGGGTAAAGGTATTGGTTTGGGTACAGGCTTCGAGGTAGCCACAGTCCTACCAGAAGTCTGGCGTGTCACCATGGCTTTAGGTAGCGGTGATGTGGGTAATTCATCCTCAGAACACAAATCGATGACCTCCGCAGATGGAGGTGGGGCAGTGAGTTTCGAACGAGGAGTCAGTTGTGTCGTGTGTCTTCGTCGTTTGAGTGGTCGTTTTTGTTCGTCATCTGAGCTAGAAGAGAGTTCGATGACTTCATTTGACACATCTGTGGACGTTTCACGTGAGATCAATCCTACAGGAGAGAGTGGTTGGCAAACTTTTCAGCTTTCGTGGTATGGGCTTCGGACGTGTCTTTTGAGGATCTGGCTTGGATGGTGCTAATGCGTGGGGTGTAAGTAAGGATTGATAGAGAACATGATTGAGTACGGCTGACATGTAATTTGGGTTATGCCCGCGGCCTTTTTCTGTGCTTTTTGAGCCAACCATGTTGAGAGTCCTACGACAGGGAGAGACTTCAAATTATCGTCCTCTCGCGGGCGCTTCTTTCCAGCGATTTGGCCTGTATACGACCGCGTTCGATGTACATCGGTAGGTGTTGATTGCTCTGGGCTAGTATTTCGTTGAATGGGACGGCGTGCACTCTGCCTCAGCGGAGCAGATGCTGTTGGTTGTTTCAGTGGCGGTGGATGTTGCTTAGGGGTCTGTGTGGGTGGATCAACAGCACTGGACGTCACTAGGTATCTGGGTCAACTAAAAATGACACAGCAGGAGAAAAAATTATATATACACCTTGTTTTCTCTCATCTCTCTTTATTTTCTTTTTTGCCAGCCTCGGCGCAGATGGACTTTCTGCAGGGGCCTTGCGCTTTCTAGGCCCATGTTCAGTCATGTTGTATAATGAGGGTGGTGGTGACACGCTGCATGTTCCTGTATATGTCCGAGTTTGGTCAGAGCCGGACCGCCAAAATAGACGAAGCCACGAGATCCTCGAAATTCCAATACCTCGGCAATGTATGACATACCTTCAAGCACCATCCACGACGGGCCAGGCGACGCTCCTCGTCGAGCCATGTACTGAGCGGTATTTCACGTATCCTTAATTTCTGTAATGAGCCGTCATGGCCTGTAAGCCGAATACCGTAGAAGCCGTTTGATTACATAAGTGTTATAGCGCAATTTCAGCACGGAATGGGCTCGGATTCAAAAAATGCAAGCATTGAATTCCACCCGCTTGACCCCACCTTCTAGCCAAAAAACACAGCTTTCATCACTTCCACCACCTCCGGACGTTGGCGGACGTGATTGAGAAACCCCGGCGACCGAATTGCGACCGTAACGCCATAACAAAACATGGAAGAATCTTGGTCTCCAATACCCCATCGTATGCCCACAGTCTTTGTTGCTCCCATATATCCCGTTCTGATGTGGCCTTATCGCCCAGATTCTCTCAGCCGCGACCTCCAATCCAATTCATCGGCCCCTGGCCTTATTCATTCTCTCCACGAACTCCAGAGTTCTGTGCTGAGTCTCGCTGCGAACAAGCAGTACATATTTTCGGGCAGCCAGAGTCAGGACATATCTGTATGATTGTCGCAACTTCTGGTAGTGTATTGCATTGACATCATCAATCAGGTTTGGGACAAGAAAACATTCACACTTAAGCGGACACTTCAGGGTCACACTGGCAGTGTATTGGCTTTGGAAATCGCAAAAGAAAAGAATTGGCTGTTCAGCTCGTCGGGTATGTATCACGAACTCCACGTATCATTCGTTACCTGACATGTTCCAGGGGATAGCACAGTACGGGTAAGTTCGCCACTGATCTCGTACTACACCTTTTGATCACTACATACAGGTATGGTGTACAGTTGAACTCACACTCATATACGTCCTGGATCCATACCTCGAAACTGGTGCTGGCGACCTCTTCTCCCTTGCGTGGTCACCGACTCTTCAAACCATCTACGTTGGATGTCAAAATACCTCTCTTCAGTGGTATGATTTCCGTGACCCTACTCTAACAACAACTACATCATCCGACTTCTCTGCACCATTATCGCCACAATCCAATTCTTCCTTTCCCGATCTCACAGTACTCTCCAATTCAGTGACGCTGTCGACAAGCGCCACAACCACACGCAAAGTACACAAATTTTTTGACAGTTACCCACAGTACGAACGCAAGCCAGCAGATATTTACGCGCGCAACGGCACCGGCGGTGCAAATAGCCCAGACTCTGATCACCTGGGCCAACACGTACGACCAGCGCAGGGATATTTGAGTATCCCAGCCCTAAATGTGATCGATTCCGCTCATTATGGATATATATATTGCATGGCAATTATGGATGGGAATAACCAAGTGCAACTGGTAACTGGGAGTGGAGACGAGGCTGTCAAGGTACGCCAGCCTATTACTGTCTGTGTTGGGTGACCACACTTTTGACATGACTAGTAGTTGTGGGATTGCACAGAAGTTGGTCCAGTACTCGTGCATGAATTCGAATGCTCGAATGGAGCCGTCCTTGCTGTTATCGCACAGAACGACACGATATATGCCGGTTGTCAAGACGGATATGTGAAGGTGTTAGACCTAGAGACAAAGACACTTGTAAGAACGATCATCGTTCAGGAAGTATGTGGCTTTATCATTACCGTTACACGCACTGATTTGCTTCAACTCTACTAGTGTGTCGATATTCTTTCCATGTCCAAAATAGGTTCTGACCTATTCACCTGCTCCGCTGATGGATGGGTAAAGGTGAGTATCCTTCAACACCTTCAGTACCCAATTTGCGTATGAATAATCAATCAGCGCTGGTCTGCGTCCTTCGATTGCACAGGGTCATGGCGTGCACACAACGGCATTGTTCTGTCCTCCACCATCACAACCTGTACTTTTATGGACAAGAGATTCCGGCTCATCACGGGCGGAAACGATAATTACATCAAAGTCTGGGAGATCGCGCCTCCGAAAGCCCGTAATCAGTACACATCACACTATGGGCAAGATCATGCAGTGGGCTATGTGCCGTCCGCTACTGATCAAGACTCAATCATCGGTGCCATAGTCATCTTAACTTGATCTTCAACACCAGTTGACCTATGATTCAGAAACTATGACCTATGCGCTATCCAAATTTGTCTCAATACCCAGTGTCAGTTGTTGTGCAGCAAACACGGAAGATTGTAGGCAGGCGGCCATATGGCTCAAGAAATGCCTAGGCCAACTGGGCGCACACACGTCTTTGGTCAGCGCCAATATCGTTTCCACATTAAGTCTTGATATTGAAATGCGGCTCACAGCTCCCAACTGGGGAAGGTAAAAACCCTCTCGTCCTCGGAACCTTTCACGGTACCAAGGGGGACCATCCAAAACCCCGCGTCCTATTCTACGGGTATGCCTCTTCCAACCCTGTGCCATGCAATAAACTCAACAGCCTGTAATAGTCACTATGACGTCATACCTGCCCCATCAGACGGGTGGAACTCTGACCCTTTCACACTCTCTGGTCGCAATGGTTACCTCTACGGCCGCGGTGTGACGGACGACAAGGGCCCAATCATCGCGATCGCATGTGCAGCAGCAGAGCTCCTCTCCCGCCGTGCACTCGGCCTTGATCTGGTGTTCCTCATTGAAGGTGAGGAGGAATGCGGTAGCACTGGATTTGGAGAGGCGGTGGGCAAGTATAAGGTATGTGGGTTGCTAACACTTTATTTGGTTAGAGTTTTTTCATGTGTACTGGATTATAGGACGCTATTGGCGATATTGATGCGATCCTAGTGAGTAATTCTACGTGGATCGGAGAGGATCAGCCGTGCATTACATATGGCCTGAGAGGCGTCGTTCACTGTACCCTTGAGGTTGGTAACCCCTTTAATTGAGCCATCCTAGCTGAAAAAGGACTATATAGATATCGAGTGATCACCCAGACCTTCACTCTGGTATTGAAGGGGGCGCTGTTGTCGAGCCCATGTTTGATATGTCGGTCGTTATCTTGTTGTTATTCCACGCCCTTGATAGCATTGTTCATAGGGTCCGACTGCTCGCAGCGCTGACAGATAGCCAACGCAAAGTTCAAATACCCGGTTTTTGTGAGTTCCAGGCTGGTATCTCTACGATATCGATATCTAATATAGTCTTCCACCATAGATGACCATGTACGGCCACAGACCCAGGAAGAAAGAGAGTTGTACAAGCTGCTCTCAGAAGTGACCCAACGCCCTGCAGCATCACTCTCTTCCCGGTGGCGCGAACCATCTCTCACGCTTCATACTATCGAAATATCCGGGCCAAAAAGTTAGTGCATGTTGCTCCTAATATAATTGCTACATGGCTCTTACGTGTAAATGCAGATGCCACAATTATTCCTGGGCACGTCAAGTCACAGGTGTCCGTACGTATTGTGCCCGATCAGGACCTTGACACTATCGTGAAGGGCTTGTGCGAACATCTCGAAACATCGTTCAAAGCACTGCAATCTCCAAATAAACTACAGGTGAACTTTCACTTAATGACTGAGTAATTCCACTCCTTGGCTAACATCGTATGTTGGTAGATCAAAGTAGAACACACAGCCGATTGGTGGCTGGGTAATCTCGATGATCCATGGTTTGAGGCGCTTGAGAGCGCTGTCCAAGACATATGGGGTGTAGCACCCTTGCGGATTAGGGAAGGAGGGGTAAGTTGTTGATACTATCATCCTATGACTCCCGATTTCTCATATTTGACATTTTTATTGTCAGTCCATTCCATCTGTCCCATATCTCGAGAAAGAGTTTAAGTGCCATGCGTTGCACCTTCCAATGGGACAAAGCTCGGTACGTCTCGGGATATCTAAAGCACGCCATACCGATATTAAGGAGACCTTTTCTTTCAGGACCAAGCTCATTTACCTAATGAGCGCATCTCTCTAGAGAATCTGTACAAGGGTAAGGCAGTAATTGAGCAATTCTTGCTCAACATCGCGGAAAAATGTGTTCCGAACCCACACCAGTGACACCTACATCGTCCGCGACCCTAAGTGTTAGATTTGTTTTTCTTTGTACTCACTTTGTATACCTTTCTGCCTGCTTGACTCGTCGTTTGCTTTCGCTCGTCTGCTATGAATGCATTGTACCTTATACTACCCTCTTTTGTTACAAGTCTAGGTATCTGGACTTACAGGATTCTTTTACCATTTTGGCTCTTAATTACAGGTACACACCTGCAACCTGCACATATAATTAATAATTACCACTTGTACATCCTGAGCAATGCCTTAAAGTCAACTGTGGCGCATAACATTGCTATAAGAAACCCTGTGGACACTATAGTACTAGTGTTAACTTACAGGTCTCAGACGATGGTGTAGAATGTCCAGCATCAAGTTTACTGTACTAGCTATATGGGGGGACATCCCTGTGTCCAAGGAATTAGGTCATCTACTACGATGGAAGAATTTCTTAGGTTAACAGTTGCAGTTGTTTGATATTCCATGTTGTGTGCCCATATTCGAGCTAGCAAAATATGATAGATTTCCATAAATCACGAATAAATGTTATTTGGGGTCAAGACAATCAAACAGTCTTTTTACACCCATTCTCTAGGATTTTTTAGAACCTCGATCACCTTCCCTTCCTCTGTGCCTTGTTCTCCCAGTTCACTCATGTACTCCCACCTCGCCGTTTCAGGTAGACTCATCAGAATGCTCTCGATTCGCGCACCAGGCGTCACCAAGCCAAATTTTGTACCTCGATCATAGACCAGGTTAAATTCTACGTATCGCCCTCTGCGAAGAAGCTGCCAGCGCCGTTGTAGTTCTGTGTAAGGTAGAGAATTCCTGTTGTTGAGAATAGGGATATATGAAGGTATGAAAGAATTTCCAATATCCTTCACAAAGTTAAAGATATCTGTAGGCGAGCTAGGGCGGGAGGAAGTGCCAGCTGCGTCGGAGTGTGGAAGGCGGGCATGTGGACCTTCATTTAAATCATCGAAGAAGATGCCACCAACGCCTCGAGTCTCTTGGCGGTGAGGAATATAGAAATATTCGTCACACCACTTCTTGAAGTTTGGGTACAGTGCAGAACCATGCCTGTCACAGGTATCCTTAAGTGTTGAGTGGAAATGGACCGCATCCTCTTCAAACAGGTAGGAAGGAGTGAGATCACAACCGCCCCCGAACCACCAAGCAAGGACCTTAGGCTCAGCGCCACCACTAGCATCCGTTTGCGACTCTGTTATCTCGAAATAACGATAGTTGGCATGAACCGTTGGTGCATTCGGATTGCGCGGGTGAATGACTAGGCTGATACCAGCCGCGAAGAATGGGAGCCCTTCTGGACGATCTGGAAGAGGCATTGATGTGTGGTCTGCCCTCATCTGTTGGATGGCAGCTGGAGGTAGCATGCCGTGAACAACTGAAATGTTCACTCCAGCCTTCTCCAGTACAGTTTCATTTGCAGTGGACGTTTTGTCCGACTGAGCCGAAAATACACAAGATTGCCCTCTACCTCCCTGTGATCGCAACCAGGAGTCGCGCTTGAACCGTGGAGCAGCCGGATCGAGAGATTCCAAAGTCGAAACAATTTGATCTTGAAGAGAAACGATGTACTCCTCGACTTGTTCGCGCATGGGCCGAGTAGAGGAGCCATTCAGTGCTGAGGTGGCAGTCAGGGCAATGCACTAGGGCGAATAAAATTTGTCGCACACCTGTATCTGTTTTCTTTTCGACTGTCTCTACTTCTGTAGCATCTACTGCGGTGTTCTCATCAAGTGGTTCGAGTTCAGGTTTCGGCTCGGGCACGGGTTTCTCGACATGCCTCTGGTGAGAAGAGTCATGCTTGTCATTGTGGGCGAAGTGGGTATCCTTGCTGGTTGAAGAAACCAGGTAAAGAAACTGTGTAGTGTTCAGATATTCAGTTCTTCAGTTAGGTCATTTGGTAGACGCTTACAGCTGGACCAAAAATAAGAACGGAGGCAACCTATTTGAGGGAATATAGAATGGTTGGCCTGCTATAATAACAATTTAAAAACGCACGATCCAAGGTTTGTCCGATTTGGGGGGGCGGCCAACATGAGAGGAGTTCAAGCGCCGTAGGCTAGCCACACGAAACGTCGATGACGTGTTCCGCAACGAGGCGCGAGTAGTCGAAGCGATTACATTACGGGTACTAGCTGCCGCCGCGAAAGACATTGAGTCAATGTCGCCAGTAAGAGGTGCCGCTAGGTGTAAAACAACGAAATATACGAGTTGACAGTAAGATGGACCCGAAGCTGTGTTCCCACATCATATGGCTACGCCCATAGATGCAACAAATATTAACTAGGTGGCTGTCGTTGCGGAAGCAAATTACAGAGGGTGAGGGACGCCCTGCGAAGCAGTATGTATAATATGACTGATTGTACATGAAGAAGTTACTATGAAGATTACATTGTGGGTGGTACGTGTATATGGTGATAACATGTGGTTATGTAGGACTAATGACCAAGGATCCCAGGGCGAAATAAAAAAGAAAAAAGAGATGATGGAAGTCGCAGGACACTCCCCGCAATACGCACTCATGAATTACTTCCGTAGCCAGCCACCCAACTCCCATTTACCTTCTGGACGATAAGTATCCTGTGTTCTCTGATGAGAGTCAACAACGCCCTTCAAAATTTCCTTGAGTCTACGGAAATCGATGGGCTTTAATATCCAGCCATCCATCCCGCAATCAACCAGTTCTTTATATTGACTTTCTGCGAGAGATGCTGATACGGCGAATATGGGTATTCGACCATTTAAGACATGTGAAAGCCGTTTTGGTGGGGATGAGGTAGCTTCAAATTCTCGAATTTTTCGCGTTGCGTCATACCCGTTGAGAATTGGCATTCTATTAAGAACGTTAGAAGGGTGTGTCGATATTCAGGTGTGAAAGGACTAACTGTATATCCATCAGGATAGCGTCAAACTCTGGATCTGACTGAGCTTCGTCGAGACCTTCCTGGCCGTTGGTAGTATTGATAACTGTGTGACCATCCATCACCAACCGTTTTGCTAGGATCATCCGGTTTATGTCATTGTCCTGCGTCATGGGGGCGTCAATACATTTTTAAGTGCATGATAACCAACCTGGGGCATACCTCAACGATAAGGACTTTTAAATGTGGTCGGTCGGTAGATGTGGCGACTGGCACCTTTAAAGTAGGCGTCGTCGTCTTAGAGTTGAACCGACGCGCCATACTATTGACCTCAGACGCAAAAGTGTCCACTTTGACTGCTTTTATGGCTGGTGCTTGCACGGCTGTCCGAGAGTTGGATGAGTGTGGCCGAACGACGGCTTCGTCACCCTTGACTGTTGGGGGTGATCCAGCTGCACTATGTCTCACCATAGCTTCAACAAGACTATCAAGTTCCTCTGATTGGTTTGACTTTCGCCGTCGGGGGTGAATCCACGGAGAGCGGTCCTCCGTGGATTCATCAGAAGTCAGTGAGAGAGGCGACGGACGGTGGGAGAGCGCAAGTGGGATGAGAAAAGAGAATTGGCTACCCTCGTCAACCTTTGAATCCACTCTGAGTTGGCCTCTCAGCTGTTCCACGATGCGAGCAACGACAGCGAGTCCCAGCCCTTAAAAGTTGTCAAATGGGAGATAAAATAGAGGGAATTGCAATCTTACCAACTCCAGCTGCTCCAGACCCTTTAGATTCCGAATATTCGACTTGCTCAAACTCACGGAATATATGTTCGAGCTTTTCGGATGGCATTCCACACCCAGTATCAGTTACAACGATATCGACAACTGTTTGGCTAGGGCTGCGTAGCCCTTCCGGTTCCTTGAATGGTTTGCAACTGACCGAGATAGATCCATGAGTTGTATATTTCACTGTGAAAACTGAGTTTTTAAGAGCAAAGTCGTGAGGAATAGGCGCACAGGCATTCGCAGTCAGGTTTTGGACGACGCTTCGAATTTTTGTCGCATCACCGATAACCGTCCTAGGGCTATCATCGAGCATCAGATTGAATTTGATTTTGCGTCTTTCTGCTTCTTTCCGGTAAAGGCGAGTGGCATTTTCAACTGTTTCTCGAAGGTCAAATGGCTCGTTAAATGATGTTTCCTTCCCGCTCTCTAGGCGCGTTAGATCCTAATGAAGTATTAGCGGAAAAAATAAATGAAGAACGGATAGTCCTCACGAGTAGATCGTTTATTGTAAACAACAAGCTCTGAAATACTCATCAGAGTATGAATACGTATATATATATACTTCTACCAATCTCACCTTCGAAGCAGCGTGTGATCGACTGAGGTTATCGCGAGCTTCAACATCCAGTGGTCCGTCAAGAGCTAGCTCCAGATAGCTGTCGAATAGGCGACAATGAGCTACGTTCAATGTCAACTACAAAAAACAAACTTGATTATATGATTCAGCGGTGTTCGTACTAGGTTTTATGAGTTTAATATATTTGCAATGATTTTGAGTCACTCCTTGCCTTCGTGACTGGCATTTGACAGTAATATTTCCGTCAGTTTTGTTGTCTGAAGTGCGCTTTCTTTCTGCCGCCAGACTTCGATGAACTATGAGAAGCTTTGGGCATCGTCATTGACACACTGTCACTAATGAGCTTACTTTTCCATAAACGAGCGCCAGGACACCAGCAGTTTCTAACTGCTCGTCCGTCCATGCTCTGCTCCTCCCAGCAACAACCTCAGACCACGTTTTGAAAGATTTACGTGGCTCCAGAGTGGAACTAGCCTCGCGGCCCTCCTTGTATGGCTTCCCCGCCCATCTAACCTCTCGAGGTTGCCCTTTTCGGAGAAAAGCTATAAAGTCGGTCCCTTTGCTCGACAGAGGAACAAGGAGGAGGCCGGCAATAGTTTGAAAACCTGATTGGAATATTTGTTGAGAAAGTACAGCGTTGGAAAGTATGTATACTGACGGGCTGTAAGGTGAAGATCCGGGAAGTTATCCATTACAACCTGGGACACCTGGATGGTACTTGATAACTATCATTACAAGTATTGCTGCTGTTGAGAAATGATGCTTACTTGAACTTCTTCAAGCGCAGATACTCTGACATGATAAGGATTTCCTGGCTAGCATGCTGATTTGACCCGAGAATCTTGGCACCTTCTCCGATTACCAAGATGCCAAAATCCGCATCGAACAGGCCAAGGAGATCATCAGTGTTGCTGACTATGTACCCAGTCTAATAAGGTGGCCAAATGATTAGCAACTTGGAGATAGACTGCTCAACTGCCACTCACTGCGTGCCGGTCAGAAACCATACTGTTTATCTGAAAGAACATTAACCCAGGCCCGGTAATTTTACGAAATGAAATGGCGTACCAGTTTCCGTGTACGAAGGCGCTGGGCATAACTTATGCGTTCAACGTTCCTCGAAATCGATTGGCTAAGTAACCGAAGCATCTGCCTCACAGAAAAAGAAACACGCATTCCATGCGAACCATACGAATGACATGTTATGAGACCCCACAATGTGCCGAATGCCATGATCGACTGGTTTCAATATATCAATGGTTGATATTTGGCTTCGATATCCAGGAAAACTTACAATCGACATAGATGCCTGTACGCCCATGTTCGCGAGATCTGGCAAAGCAGTTGACGTTGTATCGGTCAATGATAGGAGGAGCTATAATTACATTTGATATGAATAGGACTCATTGCACGAAGGTAGCAGTGGGTCATATTCTTGAATAAATGATGAATTACAAATTCGGAAGCCTCGAAATGTGACTCACTAAAGGTTCCTTGAGGTCGCTTACACTTTTGACAATGATGCGAGCTGTGGGTTGTGAACGATCATAGAGTATACGGACTTTGTCTTCGTTTCAATAATGAGTGTTCTGCACGGTCACTTGCATAAAATGTCCGTGTACTTACTGATCCCATATAGGGTTCTGGCCTGAAAGTATTTGTATGAGAACTCTCGCGACAGAGTATTTGCAACCTACCTGTGCAGGAATATCTGACGCAGGAAAATGTAAACCCCTGTACAGATCCTTCGTCTGGCTCCAATCAACTAATTCCGCCACGACCTGTCCATTCCAAGCCTCGTCAAATTGGTATACCATCACCCTATGAAATAGAGTCAGATCCTTCAACAATCCGACCACTACCTTTAAAAACATTTCCAAGGACTCTGCGGCACCTAGTTGCTCGTCGATCTGGCTCAAAACAGCAAACATGTCCATCATGCCGAAATTAAGATTCTCAAAGCCAACTGCTGCTCGTCTGTGATGTGACCTTCGGCGTGACGTGGTAGAAGTGCTGCGGTCCACGGTAGGGGGAGTATTGTTGTCGGGCATTTTCCGTAGGCGCTCAAGGGCGGGGATAGGTTTGGAATAGCTGGTAGTACTTTCCAGTATATCTTCTGGTCCTTGAATCCATCTATCGTCACCATCCAGGCCACTCTGCGTGATAAGCGGCTCTGTCGAAGGCGCGTTGGAGCTCGAAGAGTTAGAACTGGCTGGTGGCGTATGAGGAGGTGTTGACAGGGCTTGGGCCATTGAAGGAGGTGCGTAGATAGGATTGTGAGTGTCCCGCTCCAACTCGAATTCCATAATGATCAAATCACCCGCTGGGGATGAAGGATCCGCAGTAGCCGTTGGCCTATGAATGGCACACCAGCATGTCCACGAAGAACGCCCACCTGGCTCCCCTACCCCAGCTCCAGGTGATCCCCAGCCCGAAAGTAAAAATACCTGAGGCCCACCATCGTCATCATTCTTTGCTGCCGCGAGATACGGAATGTTGTCCCACAAAAGATCAGCTTGAGACTGAGGGAGGGTATCTGTGAAGCATTCGAGGGAAAATAGATACTTGGGGGAGAGTCCCAGAAGCTCCGTGGAATTCTAAATGAGTCGCGTCAACAAGAACAGTTGATCGAAAAATAAGTTTGCGCACCTCAGATACCTGGCGAACCACTAATGTATCTTCCATCTCCTGGACAGCGATTAAGATACCGAAAGCTTGGACTGAGCCTGGGGTACAGATAGGCTGGAGAAAATTGACCAAAGAGCTGTGTATCAAAGTGGGATGCTCTCACCTCGTCCTCGCATCGCTGCAAAACACCCTCGCGGCCAACAATGACATGGTTCCCGTTTTCGTCTTCCTTGTGTTCGTATCTGAAGCTCACGAGCGCTTCATCTTGGACACTGCTCCCGCTGAGGAATTCAGAATTTGATGCAGAACTTGATCGAGTAAAGGAATCGTTGGAACCGTCTCGGTCAACTATGGATGCAACAATGGAGCGTTCAGGTATAGTAGCATTAGCTGGGCTGTTATCCGGTTGACCCGCTGGTGAAGAAGATAGGACAACTGGAGGAAGATGGACAAGTCCATACTCGGAAGGGTTGAAGGGGAGATCACCATGCTCCAGTTGTGAATTTCCAACGATAGGGTCTGAGAACACTGCCCTCCTGTGTGTATTATCTGGACATGGCTGCGCTATTTGCGAAGAGGACAAAGCAAGCTGCCGCAGATGTTGGCTCGAAAAGCATCGACGCGGAAGAATCGCTTCCTCGGCAGGAAAGTGTCTGAAATTGGGAGAATAGCTCCGACTAGAACGCGAGCGAGAGTGACATTGGCGAACACGGGCAGGCGATTGACTACGATTTTCAGCTTCATTAGCAACCGTGCCTGATGTCTGATGTCGCATTGAAAGTGGCGAGGAAGTAATGCTTTCTGGCAGACATCTGTCCCTATCTCTCACCTGACCTACACTCCTATTGACAGTGTTGGCGCTACCTGCTATGAGGTGAGAGGTAAAAGTTGAGTTTAATCGCGATTGTTGGGTTGAAGGGGAATTGGAAGAACTTCTTGGCAAGTCAGATATTAACGCTTGATCCTCGGCCGGCTGAATTCGGCCAGTAAGAAGCGTTCTGACAGGGTAAACAAAGGACTGAGAAGTTGGCCTCACTGGTGCTGTTTGAGACGGATCTGGGGGGTTGGCGCCATGGGAGGTATCAACCATCTGGCAGCTTGAAGGGGCTTGGCGCCACGATGCTTTCAAACCTCCGAAATGTTTGGCTGATGATGTCAATATTACGTAAGTACAAGAGTGAAGAGAAAGTCTCGGTTTCAGATCACCCGCCTCATGTTCTCCTTTGCAGAGGGCAGACCCCGTAATGCTTCGGTGAGATTTCAACCTCGCCCACCAACTGCTCGTGCAGCTGGCAACATTTGGATAAAGACTGGCATATATGATCACAGTTTAACCATTTATTATACATACCTTCTATGACCAACATTGAAGGAGGCTCTAATGAAATCTTGTACACCTTCTTGTACTCCCAAGTAGTCATGCCCTCCAGCCAGGGTCTTCACAAAGACTACCTTTCGCCCATCCTGCTCAAATTGTTCGATGGTACCAAACTTTGGTAACTCCGTGGTCAGCACAACCTCGTTGCGCTTTGATTTCCACTCTTGGTGTTGTACCCAAAACGCATCCCACATCGCTTGTGTGACAGATAAGCCCTCTGGAAGAGAAACAGGGGGCAGATATGGGGACAGGAATGCGTTAAAAAGAGCTCGTGAGTGGGTGTATGGTATGTCCCAATCATCTTCGGCGTGGGCGATTAGGACGGGGCCTTTGATCCTCTAGTGAGAGTGCTCAACGGCGAAAACAAGAAACTATAGCAAACTGACATACTGGTACAGCACTAAGGCTGTCAAATTTATGGATTAATGACCACGTTATCAGATCTAGACCATGTCATCAGCTAAGACAAGGGATGGAGTGACGCCCAGCTCGCCTGGGACATAGGGAATCATTGCTAAAGGTTTCACGAGAGGAAACGTCCCGAGGATGTGGTATGTGTTCAACACTTCTCTAATGCTTGAAAACGGCTGAATGCCACGTCAAATATAAACAGTTGGCTTCTTGACACAAGTTCTTTAACCCACCGAAAGTAAAACAACACCACGCGGCTTGAGCCCCTCGTCGGACAACTGGGCAGCAAGTTGCGCTACTACTCCTGTCCCGAGACTGTGTCCAACAAGTAAAATGTCTTCCTCTCTGGCCCCTTGTTCAACCACCCAGTTCCAGGCAGTTCTGGCATCGGTGATTAGACCAGCTTCGCTTGGTTTGCCTGTACTATCTGCAAATCCTCGATAGTCTATTGCGAGAACGTTGGCCGCGAGGCGGGATGAATAAGCCTCATAATGCAGGATACGTGCTTTGAACGCCCTCGTCGCGGCATTTCCATGGAAGAACAGGATTGTAGGATGGCTCTTGATTGCCAAGGGTATGTGGGTATCGACCTTGGAAGGTATCTTGGGAAGTGATTGATAGTATTGATCAGAAAGGATGAACCATGCCCCTAAGGTTACATTATCTGGCGTCTGAATCTGAAGATTCATCGTCTTATTTGCTAGGGTACACATTTTTATTGAGAGTGATGCTAATGCTTGACGATACGGAACTTACGAGCAAGACCATACTTCTCGGGCTGGTCAAACTTGGCAAAAAGTGGAATACGAATTGCATTTAAGTATAATACACTGAATGGCACGTTAGAATCATCTCCCTCTTGACAAATGTTCTACGAACTGAGATTGGAAGAAAGGCGTAGCCAAGAGAACAATTGTGGCAACATATAGGCCACCAAAGATGACGAGGCTAAATTGAACGCGTTCCAGAAATGTTCTCCCTGGCATCGGAACGCAACGTAAGTTAACCAGAGTAAGGTGGGTTGTCCACGCGCAACCTCGCGCGCTAGTGGAGCTTTGACCTGCTTTGACAAAGGAATAATTGCAGTCATGGCGAATATGCCACCATATCAGTCAGGACACGGCAGTTGCCGAAAGAGGCACCGCGTTTTTAGACTGCTCCTCACTGTGAATTTCTGAGTCTCCACTATGCCTTGCCCTTCATGACCTTATATATATAAACGTGCTTGAGTGCCACCATAGACAGGACTAGATGACTTCGCCCACTTCTCAACTATCACGCCGAGGCGGAGTAGCCCCAGATGCACTAAACGACTTAGAGACGAAGCCCAAACCCTCTGGTGGCTCGACCACTGTACCCACTGTACCATCACCTGTCACGGCACCGAAACACGCGTTAATCGCTTGGTTTAGAACTCTCGGGGCAGGTATCCTGTTAGACATCCGCGCCCGCGCACCCTGGTACATCAGCGACTGGGCTGATGCATGGAACTACCGAGTAGTCCCAGCTACTGCCCTTATATTTTTTGCCAAGTAAGCCCGCAGGTGTCAATGCATTACTACTTTTTTGACCGCATCATCTTCAGTATCCTTCCTGGCATCGCTTTCTCTTTAGATTTGATAGAAACAACTGGGGAGTATGGTGTGGCTGAGGTACTACTATCCTCCTTCATGGCCGCCTTTATTTTCTCGGTGTTTGGTGCCCAGCCTCTAACGATCGCCGGCGTTACTGGTACCACTTCTACTGGTCCCGGTCCTGGCAACTATTGAGCAGTTTACCTAGGGCCAATCACCGTATTCAACAAGACAATATTCGATATCATAGAAAGCCAAGACAACCCCCCCAACTATCTACATTTCATAGGTTGGGTCTACCTGTGGGCTGCTATAATCCACTGGATCACTGCAATCCTTAATTGTCGGTCTGTGTTAGCGTTTATAGCTATTCTAGGCTGAAACTCCTTTCAGGGTGCAATTTTCTAAAATATGTGACCCTTTTTTCATGTGACACCTTTGGGTTCTATGTATCATGGGTCTACCTCCAATATGGCATCCAAGTTACGACTCGTCAGCTGCAATCAAATAATACACCCGGCGCGCTTGTTTCAATAATCCTGGCTCTCCTAATGCTTGTGACATCATTCCTCTTTTTGTCATTGTCTCAGAAAGCATATTTCCACCGCCAAATCCGGCGTTTTCTAGCTGACTACGGGATGCCGATGTCACTAATCGCCTCATCAGCGATGGCATATTGGGGAAGGTTCAACATTGCGAACCCCAGTACTCTGCCGATCGGCCCGGCTTTTCGACCTGCTGGTGGACGTGAATGGCTCGTTAAATTTTGGCAACTAGATGGAAAATGGGTCGGTATAGCCTTGCCATTTGGCATTGTACTCTGGATACTCTTTTTCTTCGACCACAACGTATCGGTAAGCATTTTTCAGCCGCCACCACACGCCACTGAAATGATGCTCACTTCCTCCTGAAACATAGTCTCTAATGGCGCAAAGCTCTGAGTTTCCCCTTCGTAAACCCCCTGGGTTCCACTGGGATTTCTTCCTGCTTGGAGTAACTACCTTCATCGCAGGTTTGCTCGGGTTACCTGCTCCCAACGGGCTTATTCCCCAAGCACCTATACACACAATGTCTCTTCGTGTAATGGGGTCCCCCACGAAGAGAAAGAGAGATGTGGAAGAAAGCACAAATCTTGAGTCGGGCTTACAAACTCCAACACCAAACATGGAGGAGGAATGGCGCGGTTTAAAACAGCCTGAGTCGTTTCCTGGTATAGCATCGGAGGACGTTCCAATATCAGTCGTCGAACAACGTGTATCAAACCTCGCTCAAGGCTCGCTCTGTCTTATCCTACTTAGTGGGCCCTTCTTACATGTACTGGGCCTAATCCCTCGAGGTAAGAAACTTTGTTACAAACATTCTCACTTCATAATCGACGTGTCCTCGTAGGCGTTTTGGCCGGCCTCTTGTGAGTAGTATAGCCACTTTTATCCCATACATGCCGAAATGCCGATAATCTCTTTGCTAGCTGGTTCATGGGTGTTGACGCCCTTCGAGGGAACGGCATCACGCAGAAGATATTATATCTTCTACGGGACAGAAAGCATACTCCAACAGATGAGCCTCTCAATAAAGTACGCAAATCACGGATCCTCCTGTTCATAGGAGTGCAACTCGTGGGCTTTGGTGGCACATTTGCAATTACACAGACAATTGGTTTGTTCCTGTTTCTGTATAGACGGTAATCGCTGTTAATTCATTATTTCTACTTCAGCTGCCATTGGATTTCCGGTTATAATTATGTTACTTATACCGCTTCGAGTTTTTCTCGTCCCTCGACTACCATTTTCAGCTGAAGAACTTGCTATTCTGGACCAGCCAACCGCTTCACCATTCGTAAGTCCTCCCATGTACTCCCTGCTCACCTGTTTCCATCAATTACCGTTTATTTTACCGCGCACTCATTTTCGGCCGTGTTATATCGCTCACGCTCATATGTACAGACAATGGAATCGGTGGGAGGATCTTTGCAAAATCGATAGCCGCAGCGATCTCAGTCAACGTCGAAGCTGCTCGAGATCTTTCAAAGTTGATCAGTTTTGCGATCAGTACGGTGACCCGTGGTCGGGGCCCTGGTCCCGTGTGATAATCATGCATAAAACTGTGATAGACTATGTGATACCATATCTGGAACTCTTGGACTCAAAGAGTTGAGTCCCTATGTATGTGGTATTAGTAACCGTATTCCTACTGTACCGGTTTTTCCTCCCGAAAAACGCCTAGGTAGGTCAGCTCCCAGGGGACTAGTGACGAGCTTCAACTATTTTGTTTAGATCTGACATTTGAAATTGTCTGGGAAACTCAAAAGTCCACAGCTGACTGTCATGTCACCAATCTGAATTATTTCGGTCATGAGTATTCCTCATTGCTATTGGTGTGACACTGTACAACGGGCCGTTGTACTGTCCGTAGGCCAGTGGTCGTTCTGAGGGGTATTAGTCGACGACATTCTATACCACTATAAAACAGCTACGGGGCGCCTGCGAGTTCGGCGGACGCCAACACCATACGGGCATTGTGAAATTATTATAATTGGACCTACTATTGGAACTTAGATCATGTCAAAATTCTTCACATTACTTGGTTGTAACTGAGTGTAGTGGTGTAGTGGAAGCAGAGATATAGTGCTGAAAGGTTAAAATCAATCTAGCAAAGGTCTACTTGCGAACGCCGAGTTGGGTTCTTACCGGTTTTTCGGAAGTCATCAACAGTGATGTTGAAATTGAAAAGAGCCAGAAATTCGTTCCAGCTCATTGCACACCATGGGGTGGAGTAGAATAGCTTTGTTAAATGTCTATTCAATGCCGAGACCCGTCACTCCACCCATTTATACCCGGCAAACTGGGTCCTTGGACTATTTAGTGCTGTTTTGAGAATGTCGAGCCTACTTATGGTGACGGGTACATAAAGTGGTGGCAGGTGTCTGTCAAGTGTGGCGGGGATTGTAAATAAGTTCTAAATCTGGACGGGTATGAGGAGGTCCGAGGTTTGAGCGGCGTTTCCATGCGTTCTCAGCTTTGTTATTATATTGAACCATCACATACAAGCACATGCACCACAGATCATCGATCATCGACATCATTGGCACTCTTTCTCTCAGGAACATGAGGGAACATGCGTGTGAATGAGTCAAGGAAGAAGTACTTATAGTGGCCCTCGATCCACATGCTACCTCAGACGATTTTCAATCTTCTCGCTCTGTCCTAATGGCCGACAGTAAAGTTCTGGGTGTTGTTCTCCTCGTTCGACATGGTGATCGCCAAGGTTGGTCACCAAAACTATTTCGGTAAACATTGTTTATCAAGTTATACTCGGGCACAACAGGTTTCTACCAAAGCCCCACCACCTACACCCCACCGAACACAATCCTTACTCCTGTCGGCAATGTTCAGGAGTTCCAACTCGGGACGAAACTTCGCAGCTTGTACCTCAATGAGTCGTCGCCATTGTTCATCAAGGGCATGAACACCACCCTCGTGAACGATGCACAATTTCGCGTGCGTGCTGACGCCGGAGGAGAAGCAGGGGTTATCCTAAACTCGGCGCTGTCACTTCTCCAAGGCCTAGTCCCAGTCAATCCAGATTTCAAGACTACTTTGGCAAATGGAACCACTATCAGTGCACCTTTGGGAGGATACCAGGTACATTGTTAATATCACTACTCAAACAAAAAACGTGGGACTGATGAACTACCGACTCCACTGTTTAGTATGTTCCGAGTGAGTAACCGCGGCTGATAAGTGCCATTGAAACCTCATTGGTCACTAGTTGAGTCTGTCGAACCTGCAAATGATATCTCATTGGAGGGTTGGACATCCTGCAATGTAAGTTCAAGTGCCTGGTGCCCAGAATAACATCGTGGTTAACTATTCATTCTTTTGGTAGACATTCAATCAAGCAACATCCGACTTCTACAACTCCACGGCATTCAAGAAAATGGCAAGCGATTATGACGGATTCCTTAAGTCGCTACCTCCATATTTAGATGGGCGTCCAGTGACCCTTGAGAACATGGTTTGTCTTACGTTGGTTTCACTCTATGGATACTTGGGCTTACCTGTTCTTCATAGTGGAATGTGAGCACCCAGCCCAATTGCTAGGAAGCAGTCATGCTTATATGACCAGATTTATGACTTTATGAATGTCCAATCCATCCACAACGAAGAATTTTCCAAGGCCTTACCTCAATCGTTCCTTGGAACAGCCCGTTACTTGGCTGATTGGCATGAATACAACGTATTCAGTGACCCGCAGCTTACTGGCATTGGAAATAGTGTGTATCCTTACATTTTCTGGGAACAATGTTTGTAATAATAAAATTTTACCAGTCGCTGGGCAGACCATTATACCATCCATCCTGAACGGCTTCAAAAGTATAATCGACGGCAAGGATCCCGTCAAGTTTGTGTACCACGCCATTTCCTACAAGCCATTCATCTCACTGTTCAACATGACCAAAGTGGCAGAGTCAACACCTGAACTGGCTGGAATAGGTTCGAGCCATCTACCCTTCACTTTTGACATCAAACTGATCAGCTTTGCGTTAGTCAACTATGCTGCAGCTGTGGCATTTGAAGTTCTCCAGCCCTCGTCTGGGGATCCTACCTTGCGATTCAAGTTCGTCAATGACACAGGGGGTGATTTCAAGACTTATCCGATCCTTGGGTCAACAAGCGATGTCTCCTTGAAAGACTTCATGGACTACATGGAGGTGATAAACACTCATCCAACATGCACAACTCTGCTGACGGATTTAAATCTATAGCCCACTGCAATCGATTCTCTCCCTAAATGGTGCTTCAAGTGTGACAATACCAAAGACAGGGGATGTGCCGCCCTCAGCGTTGCAGCCGCCTCAGCTACAGCTATGGAAAGTCACCCAAAGATAGGTTCAGTCGGAGCTGGCTTCCTCGGTGCGGGCTTGATGTTGGTTGTGGCTCTTGCGATGTTTGGCATCCTGGCTTTCCTCGGGGTTTTGACCTTGAAAGGCAAATCACGCAAGCGGTCAACCAATAACTCGGATGTGAGTAATGGTGAAATTTCTTCGTTTAATAACTTGGTTTCTGACGAGGGCTTGCAGACTAACAGCATGGAACAGAAGGCGTGAATAGTGTAAAGTGAATTACCTGAACATGAACGACTAAATTACGTATATCATGAAGTCCCCACCAGTACATCGTTTGATCAGTTCTATACTTTCATTATGCGGTCCTCCGTTACGTTGTGGAAGGCCATCTTGGTTTTCTCGATCATGTAACATTACTTTCAACATGTGAATCGTAGCATTATACATAGTAGTGATGGGAAGGCTGGACAACGTGAGATTTAAGTGAAATGATGAAAAGGCATGGATGTTGTTCTCAACCTTACTCGAAATCATCACCTTGGTCGTCATTTTCCGAGTGCTCATGAAACTCGTCTGCATTGATTATCAGCAGTCGGTCTCAAGACAGGACAAACTGACAAACCACTATCAGAGGATGATGAGTCGTCTTCGGGGTAGTCATTTTTGTAATATTCTTCGGCTATCAGAAGGGCATCTAGTCTGTCAGTAGAGTGGGCGAAGAGTGATAAACAGACCATTGGAATCCTCGTCAGCTTCATCTTCCTCCTCAGATTCTGTATCTGAATCATACGGATTGGTGATCGAAGGCGGGAGGCCAGTCCTGAATAGTGTCAATACACGCTGGACGATGCTGGACACAATGACGCACAATGTACCAATGTTTGCAGCCGCGTTCCATTCGCTTAGAGTGGCCGGCCTGTGGTAAAAGACATCCCACACATAATCATTCGGCTGTGAACCTAAATTTTGACTGGACGATGCGATTTCTTTCGCAGGGGGAGTATCCAAGATTACATCGTGTACTTATTAAGTCAATTTTGAAACAGAAATCCAAGATCGTCAAGCACATACATTTAAGGTAGTCATTTAACATTGGCAAGAATTTGTCCATTTCAGAGTCCACAGACATCGGCGCCTCTTTGTCAGTTGTAAGAACGGCGTCATACATCCTAAAATCCGACTTTGAAGATTTAGGCGGAAGCTCCTTCGAGGAAATGACTTTGGGCCTACATAAAGCGATGCGTGGAGATTGTATAGTGTATTAAATAAAATTGGTTCGGATCACGTACGGGCACGTAGGTCTCGGTCCTCGGGCGCTCTCATCATCAGGATCTTGACCATGTAAAACCGTATAGCGACGCGTGTCATCCTTGTGTCTCGTGTGTGAGGTGGTGGTGGAGTCAGCTACAAGTGTAGCGGGTAATTGAGGTGCGATGGAAGACTCGCGTGCAAGTCGAGATATCTCATCCTAAGGACAGTAAAAAGATCAGCCGTCTTACAATCGAGTAAGCACGCACGCGTATGTCTTTGGCTTTCTTTTCATCCTCCCAGGCATCGTTTTCAACGGTTTGTGCAAATTTGAATACACCGATACCTCCACGAGACTTCTTCCTCCGCACTCGCGACTCGACAACTGTCGTAGAATAGATTATATTGGAAATATGTACCAGCGGCAATGGCTGGGGACTCTACCGAGAGCATCAAGAGGCTCTTCGTTCCTTTTTCTCTTGATCCGGAGGAATGTGTATGGCTGGGTTATGGGTGACACAGTCTCTATTTCCATATCGACGGCACCAGGACAGAGAATAGCTTCAACAGTGGTGGCGCCAGTGAAGTTAGTATCTGATCTGATTGTTGTTGGGTGTTGACACAGACCTCACAGACATCGCCAAACTTGACTCGCACACTCAAGTAAGAGCGTGCTGTATGGAAATAGAAGTCGAGCCCACAACGCCTCACACACCGCATCACTTCCTCTGTTCAAGATGAACTTTCTGGAAAACCTTACGCTCCTATTTGTTCGGCATAGTTCAAGGTTCAGCGCTCAGCCAAGATCAGTACTTGGATCTGAATAGCCCCCAACCCTTATTTCCACCGTTGGCGCTGGTATTTGCCTCACATCAACGGTCCGCTATCCTACCAGGATTCCCACTCAAATACTTAACTTGGCTTCAACACAACTTATCTTCCACCATGATGAACCTCCTTTGTATCCTAATTTTTATGGCCTTTTCCCTTGCTCTCATAAAGCTCTCGCGGATCCGTGGTCACATTCCACTCTTTCTAAGAGTACATCTACGTGTAAATCTTGCGCAGGCATAATGCAGGCATGTGCACTTCCTGTGCTACGATTTGGCGAAATTTTACCCACTGAACAGAATGCTATGTTTATTCCTACCTGAACTGCAACTACCAGCATAGATAAGCATACATTAAATAAATGGCGTAACAGTTGGCGCAGCGTCACCTCGCCGTATTCGTCTACGGCCTCGTTTCGATGCAGAACAGTCGACCAAGGAACATAATACACTTTCTGTCCAGAGCAGAAACAGTGCGAGAGGGAAAAAAGAACATGGGTCTCCACGTCTGTACATGTTGTAACACCCCTACCCTACCAAGGCCTCTTCTCCTACGGGGCCTACCTCACCGGGACTCCCAGCAGTTTTCCAAGCCCCAAGGATAAGCCCCACAATGTCATCGATACCTTTCTTCTCTTTAATGCTCGCGAAAACGGTGGGGCCGTCACCTCGCATCAACTTAGAGTCCCGCTCCATGACCTCCAGTGAAGCACCAACATAAGGGGCAAGGTCAATCTGTAGGACAACAAGACCCCTCAGTTTCGACATCGAGCTTCATGACGACTCAGCACCTTGTTAATAACCAACAAATCTGATTGTGAGATACCGGGACCCCCTTTACGTGGTATTTTATCACCCCCCTGTTCGACCGGCGAGGAACTGGTAAGGTGCTGTCATACACTAAATCGAAAGACTCCTACCGAAACGTCAATGACGTATATGATATAGTCCGCTAATTCTCTCGAATAATTAGCAGCTAAATTGTCGCCACCACTTTCCACGAAGAGGAGCTGGCAGCCAAACTTGGCTTGCAAGGTTTCCAGAGCTCCCATATTGGCACTGATGTCTTCTCTGATAGCTGCATGGGGGCAACCACCAGTTTCGATGGCCAGGATACGTGATGCGGGTAATGCGCGATTCTTTATCAGGAACTCCTGGTCCTCGCGGGTGAATATGTCGTTAGTGACTGTTGCTGGTAGCAAAGTATCAAGATCGGCCTTGTTCTTTGTACTTTGAAACGAACCGATATTCAATTCATTTCTAAGTCTTTGGCACAGAGCAAGTGTGAGTGCGGTCTTCCCAGAACCGACGGGCCTTGACGATGATCGAGATGAGCAATGAACAAGGTAGGACATCAAGTTTACGTACCCACCAATACCTATTGTAAACCCTCTTTCTTCGAAGTTTCTCAATGAGTAATCTGGCAAGTCACGTTCTGAGAACTTCCCTGCGCACCATATCATGTCAGTCACATCGTAGAGCACTGGGGACCGGTACCATACCAGGATGATCCATAACTTCATGGGTATGACCGTGTTCTCCTCCTCCATGGGTATGCGACGGCCCACCCGCATGCGAATGGGCATGCTGAGACTCTATAGAGTTGGACAAATTGTTAATAAAGGGGACGTTCATGGTGCTGGAAGTGTTAAGAACTGTTGGATGATAAGGCTCGTCAATTTGATCTACTGTGGTCACTGGCGGTTTGGAGATAGATAACTGCCTTCTAAATGGAGTAGAAGATTTTACATAATTGGCATGATGGAGGACTGCCAAGAGCCTACTGGAGGTGACTGAGGACGTAGAGTACGACTTCCAACAAGCACTGTATATCCCTTTTTCTGCATTCTTCGGGAACCCGCATGAGAGCCACTAAATGTGCACTTGTTGCCTATTCCAGCTCAGACGACGATAATGACTCAGAGGAGCGACCGAGGAAAAAACGGTAGTCATACCATCATTCTGACTTCAACGTTCTTTCGTAAACTTACTTCTCTCGCTACTCATCCTTCAGAAAACTTCCCTCGATACCCACGTCGTTGATTGCTCCTAATCCAATAGATCGTCCACAATTGCATCAAGGCCGGATACGCACGGTGGCCCACGTCGAAGGGCAGTGGACAGCCCATGTCTATGTCTCCTTACTCATAGAGCGAGGGCCGGGGATGTACACTCTTTTAGATGAGGTTTTGAGTCATTCTAAGTGCAAAACCCCTTCCTTGAATGATTTCTGGTTGGATAAAGATTCTTCAAGGACGCGCAAACTTCACATCTCACTCTCTCGCCCTACATACTTGCGTGCACATCAGAGAGAGAATTTGAAGAAAGCCGTCAAAAATATCTCACAAAAGTTCTCCCCGTATGTATATCGTTCATTGGTGTGCCAAAATTTGACCACAGAGCGTCCAGGTTTAGGGTCTCCTTTGCGACATTTTCCGAACTAGTTAACGACGAACGCACTAGAACGTTTCTCACCGTAGAAGTTGGTGCGGGGCACAACGAGGTAATAAATACATCCACACAGCGACGACTTGCAACTGAATCTTATCTTTTAGCTTCATGCCATGTCAAATGCTCTAACACCGACTTTAAAAGCTATCAGACAAAGGGAGTTTTATCACGACCCTCGCTTCCACGCATCCATAGCCTGGGCTCTCCTCGAACAGCCCCGTGAAGAATGTAGAGCTTCGGCAGCTGTAGTCGACCCAATCATTTCTTCCGAAAGTCTAGAGCCAGTGGATGCAACCCCATTTCCCACCGTTCCTCATCTCCCCAAAAACTTGATCGTAGAACTGAACGAGTTATTCGGTGCAAAACTGTCTGCGCCGAAGACGGGGGCCTTCGACGTGGAGGCAATCACTATAAAAATTGGGAAAGATATCCACACTTGGCCCTTGTCAGGTTTATGAATAGCTGGAGGACTTTTGAAAAGAGTGGCTACCTATCTCGATCTCCCTACGTAAGCGCACGATTTACTGTGTGGCTCACTCCATTGGGCTAGGTACCCCACATCGCTGCCTATTTCCTCAACATTTCTTTGCTAAGACCAGTGTACGCGGCGGTGAATTATTTCCTGAATAAGGATAATGACTCTGTACTGTGTCCCCGTATTGACGCCTAAAACCTCGGTATAAATACCTCTATGGTCAAATGGATTCAATCGAACAAACACTATGTCCCTCAACAACTTTCCTCGACTTTACCATTCGCACACGGACACTCTATGACGGCCTTTCGACCCCATAAGGGAAACGACGACACCCACGATCAAACACCGATGAGCTGTGCCCTCCCGAGCAGTGGATACGAAGCCATTACCCATTTACCACAAGGAATCAATCATATCAGTTGCCAAGAAGTTTCCCCTCAAAAGCATGAACATCCATATCACCCCTTAATTATAACTGTCCCTTGTGGGCTTCGGACAATCATGGAGCGTCATCGTCCCACCGTTGTCCTGATGATTTGTAGTACATACTTGAATCTGCCACCAGGTCATTTTTCTTGCTCATCTGAAATCAAGCCCTGGACTCAAGGAAATACGAATAATAGGTTACTCAGTATCCGGATGCCAAATACAGTGGCATTATTGCATAGCAAAGATAGGAGGTTGACCGCGCAGCAAACTTCCGACATTTTCAAAGAGACGAACACTGCCGAATATTTATTAATCCCTGGAGATACACAAATCTCCCGTCTATGTATCACCAGTATGGGGAATCTAACGACAGCAACCCTGGCCGCACGTTGCTTCAGTGCTACCTTTGTATGAACAGTGCTTAGTTCGGCGACTGTCCTTAAATTTCGACCTGCAGACGTGATTATAGTTCCCCTTTGCTCCAAGTTGTCAACGAGGGCACAACAGCACAACATTCTGACCTGTCTTAGAAAAACCCGTTTCTTCACACCGTCGAAGCTGGGCACCAGTTTCTTGTTATTAGCTTTCATTGCAGAGTCCGTTGACTCGGTTGTTGCCGAGATAGTTCCTCAAGGATCTCATCATTCACGCTCATTGCACCCGAATTATCTGGCGGTAGCTTCAACAACCTCGAACTCCATACTCTACAATTCCTGATAGACATTGGACGCTGGGCCTAGCTCAGAAACAAACCTGGCTGAGTCGACTACTTCCAAATACCCATAGCTTTGAAGGAACTGGAGCTGCCATAACTTTTAGGTCCGATTTTTGCCACAGGACGGAATATGGAAATTCATCTTATTACAGGGTCACCATGCCACCGTGCTATACCTTATCCAGCGCTGCATAATTGAATCAGCACCCAGCCATCAAGGGTTCTCACAACACCCCATGCCCTGATCAATTCACTTAACTGACCACTCAATCGAAGCCGAATCCAGCCGCCGTACGATTTAAACCTCCTACCCCCGTTACCCCTTGGTTATACAGGGGTTTTCATAGGCGCAAACACCCAAAACAGTTCCACGTTCCTCGACTTTGTGCTCTCGGCCAGGGATAAAAAGAGAGGCGGTATCGGTCTGTCGAGCAGTGGCGCATTCTAATATCCGTGTAAAAAAATCAGTGATTAATAAATTGCCGCCAGTATGAAAGCCTTTATTGATCGTATCCCTGAAGAACTGCCGTTGCCCTTCCATTTAAAATAATCTCTAGGCCATGCTGATACCCTTGAAATTTCCTTCCAACCACCTTCCCCCTGAAGCACTATGGGAGCGTTTGACACAACCCTCGGTATTCCTCCTCTTAGACACTTCAAGGCTGCGACTAATGTTTTCTTCACAAAAGGTGCTCTTCTACTAGGCATCTTTCGTTCGTGTACCCTGTTGTGACACTCTGTATCTTCTCAATGTCGCTTGGGCTCATAGTGAACACATACCTTTATGGCATGGTGACTTTTCAATATGCTGCTTATTACACCACAAGTATGAGTTGCTCTATCATCATGGAACATCAAATGCTGACTCTTTACGATATGTAGAATTTGATGACCCACGATGGATTAAGTCCGCGAATGATCTTTCTTTCGAACAGAGGACTATGTTGTAAACCTACTCCTTTCCCAGGCACCTTGTATTTTGTATGTTATGCTTGGACACGTTCCACAGCTCGTCGTAAGTGATATCATCTCCCCGATAGCTAAGGGCGCTTACGGGTCGTGAAAGGCTCGTTTATTTGGCATGGGTATACTGGTATGTGTATCTACGTCAGTTGCGTCCAACCCCTAATAGTAACCCCCTGACCTGGTAGTATTCAAAACTACAACAACCCATTAGCGCTTCTCGGTAAAGATATAAAACCCTAAACGCAAAACCCAGGCTAAAGCCACTAATCATAGATCCTGTATGGCCACTCCCGATTACAGTTCTAATCACGTCCACCACGGCATTCTTGGTTCAATCATTTTTGGCCTACCGGTTCGGTCTTCCATTTCTTAATCTTTCAAGTATAATTTCTTAAACGCTTTAGGATTTACCGCCTTACAGAAAATGTGTGGGTGCTTGGTTTTGTGATGCTCTTGTCCCTCTCCGCTTTTATGGTCGGCGTTGCGTGTGGAGTATTGGTGTGGGGGGTTAAGACGTATGTCCCGTATCTTTTCTCCTCCCAGGCTGCGTATCAAATGTGCAATTGCCTTCAGGATGACCCAAATGGTCGGGGTTAATCCAATTGTTACCGCATGGCTATGCCTTGAAGTTGTTGTCGATGTTTCCATTACTGGTGTGTTATGCTATCGGTTGCAAGTGGTAAACGCATTCCCATGATTACCCAAAAGGTATTCTCAGCACTATCCTCGCCAGAGCTCGCACTGGATTCCACCGGACTGATACCATTATCAATCGCCTCATCCGTGCCTCTCTTCAGACGGGTAAGCAGCGTTTCTCTGATATTCGTGCCTGAAGAACGATCTAGTTGAAGTTAATATTAGGTCTTATTACTGGGGTTTTTTCCGTGTTGGCTCTGGCTTTTTTCCTAAAATATCCAGCGACGATGTTTTATGGCATGTTCGGCACTCCCATTGGCCGTATTTATACCAGTGTTCGCATTCTTGTATTCTTCAGGGTTTCTCAGCTAACGTAGTTCAACGGTCATACTAGACTCTCATGGACACACTTCTAGTACGCCACAACCTCAGAGAAGTGCAAATAGCAACCGAAGGGACTGAACGGGTGGTAAACAACACTGTTAACAGTCAAGGGCACGTATGGTTAACAGCCCTTCTGATACAGGACTCCAATGGGATCTGGCTTTTTGGCACAAAGCGTCGAACGCCACTCCATACGGCCACAAACAACAGCATTCAATTGCATATTAGGACAGAAGTATTCACGGAGAATAACGACGATCTTCGTGGTACACCTACATCTGAGCTGGAAACGCCGCGGAAGGTAACCTCAGAGATTCGGGACAAAGGAATAAATGTCTTTGTGTAAACTGCGAGAAAGGTATTATCATTCCTTCTTCGATTTTGTAGTACTAGCCATCGAGAACATGATACTACCCAGAAAGACCATCGTGGCGCCAACTCCTAGCTGTATATTCCACCCATTCCCAAACCACCAAACGCTGAGACATAAGCTCAGCGCCTTCCTTGCTGTAAGCACGAGATTTGTGGACACAGAAGAAACTTGCTGTGACTGCGAGTCAGCTAAGCCAATTACAAGTAACATCCACCCACCGACGACAGTCTATTTACGCCCGAGACGCAGATTAGTTGTGAGACAAGGTTTCCTCCCAGAATAAGAAATGACACCAGAGAAGACGAGGTTCCATTGGAGAGGCTAGTAATCCCTTGTTTGATATCTGATACGAGGAACAAGAAAACAGGTAGGGAAAGGAAGTGCTGAAGTGCCATCAATTGTGAGCAATGAGCTGCATGAGTTAATACAATAACGGACCGTATAGAATACGCTCTCCTTCCAACATGGTCCGTATTTCCTGTATGTTTTCTCTTGTAATAGTCCGAGAAAAGCTGTCATAAAAAGGGATATGACGAGCATGGTTACACCAGTCATGTACCGCTGTGTATCCTTCGATGAGCGTAAGGCGGAAGCGGAAGCAGCACTTGACAGCTTTGGCCGAGAAAGTGTCGCCAGTACAACACCAATTGTCACAATCATAACAGACAGCTTCGTTTAGAAATAAGCGGAGGCGTACATCAGTTGATTTAAGTTTACGCACGATTTGTACAAGAGTGTAGCGCTTCTTGAGAAATACGATCCCAAAGAGCATAGAGACGGCCAGGCCTAATAATCAAGTCAACCGCTTGCTCAGTCTTCACATTGATCACAACTCACCTGCGGAACGGAATACAATGAGTAAAGTCAAGGGAACCTGATAAGCAAATGCCCAGTTATTCAAGAGAGAGCCCGTTGTCAATACAAGGACTTGTATGGCCCATTGATGCAGGGGGGCTTGTCGAGGTTTTAGGCGGGGGAGCCAGCCACCGCGTGGAATAAAAAGGAATTTTGGTAGCGACTGTATAGTTATGAAAAGCATCTGTGAGAAGGTAAGGGCGGAACCTGTAAGGTCTGATCAGCCAAGTATCTCGTGTAATAGACTATAAAATTTTCCGCCTCACCGATACGAGGATTCAGCATGAGTAGTTGTTCATAAGCCCACACGTTTCTAAAAAGAATAAGGAAATATTTTCCGGGATTGAACATAGGAAACCTACGTGCAGCATCCGCCAAATATCATAGAAAGAGCCTATTTTCAGCATGAATTGATGACTTCAGAATAATGAGTAGGATACAAGCCTCACGGAATAATAGTCTAGAATGGCGGGGGCAGCCTGGGAGATGCTTACGCCTGGATCCACAGCATCACTCTTGGACCTAGCATCTGGTTTTAGGAGGGTCTTCCGCCTGACGGACATGTTGATGACGGTATGATAGGCGAGATTTAAGTAAGGTCTATGTGTTGAGAACCATAAGGTATAGTTTCTATGATACCTACGGCTTACGGTTCTAGGAGAGGTTTTCCAAGGTAGGGTTTGCCACGTTGGGAGGCTAAATTTAGAAGAAAAAAGTGATAAGATTAAGTTCTCGAAATCTCACTGATAAGATCCAGTGATCCATTTTTTCCCGAAGACTTTCGACAGCTTTCGACTAAGGCTCTAAATTTCTGAGAAACACCTCACAGCTCGCAAACTTCGTCATGCTTATGACTATTTTCTGCTCGAATCTTTTTCAGGACATCCTCCTCGGTTCTATGCACATGGCCCAACTTCTGCATCTTTCTCTATAGCACAACTTCTATCCTATCAAGTCCGCCACCCCCTCCTTAATTACGACTAATGACTGTAAAGAATACCCCATAACAGTGATAGACCCTAAGCTAAAGTTGCACGGAACCTCAGTCGATTGTACATCAAAGCCCACTTCCCGCTCTCGTCCTGACAGTCTACTCGGCACATCTCCACAACTTCGTCGATTATTTCTTTGGCCACCTCGTCCGAGAGATCGGCCAGGAAAGAGTGGCGTACGAATAGGTGCAACCATCCAGACAAGTCGGTTGGTAGATACGTAACGCGAGGCGTAAGTGATATATTGTCTAGTTTGAAGCCCGCGTGAACTAGTAGCTGAAAGTAATGTAGATTAGATTATAATGCTTTGCCGTTGAGTCTGGACTGCCCGCCCACCTTCGTGTAATCCTCGATGGAAGGGAAAAACCAGGGATCACGTTGTATGGGGTCATAACCTCTCGCCCTCAAAGCCATATGAATAGCGGATCTGAGACCTAATTTCGGTTTCAGAATCGGGGTCTACGATTGGGGCTTGGGATGACTTGCGTACGTACCTATACAATTCATGAACCCACCCATCTCCGCTGCGATACGTCCACCCGGCTTAAGGACTTTCTTTGCACTCTCAAGGACTCCTGCGGGGTTTTGCTTGCACCAATGTAGTGCTGCATTACTGAACACGGCGTTGAATTTCTCCTCCACACTGGGGGTATTTTCTGGCAGCTTCAGCGCCTGGATATCGGCCACAAATGTATATTTAACACCGTTCTTCTTAGCTTGAGCGATCTTGACAGTTGCGTCAGATTGCTACAACATACCCAGCAATTACCACACCCACTCACCATACTTTCACTAAAGTCAACACCAACGACAATGCCTCCCTCGGCACTGGTGACATATTTCTGAAGCTCTAGGGATACTTCTCCACTACCGCACCCAAAATCGATGATACGTTCTCCTGGTTTTGCTGCAAGTAAACTAAGGACAGGTGATGTGGATGCGGCGGAATATACGAAGGCTGCATTCTTGTTGTAACCTGAAGCTGACCAGCCAGTGGTGTCTGTCTGGTCAGGGTGCTCAGCGCCATCGTTGGTGGCCATGATATTGAGGCCAATGTAGCTGTAAACTTTATAATTCTTTATGATTTTATAGGCGCAGTGTTATCGACGAGTTGTACCCAACGGCCGAAGCTGTCGGTGACTAGATCCGGGATGATGTTCGAGTCTGGCTCGGCCGACCAAGGGTGGGACACGGCCGAATTTTGAAATGGCTTGGACCGTGGCGATTTGTGGCAATACCATTGTCTGCCTTATCTGAAACGTTAACACCTAGTCTTCATGCGCATACTTCAACACTTCAAGCTTTTAAGACTTGCGTCAAATCATGAAAGGGGTGGGATACAGGGATGAACATAGTTCAGAGGTAAGATTGACTGAATTCAACAACAATTTATACACGATCTAATTAGCCAGTGATGTGAAGTGAAGGGAGAATACTATGTATCGAGCCACAAATATTCAATCTCGATACTGCACCGCAAAAGCTTACAACACTGTCGGAGCGGCCTGGGTTTTGGAATCAGATTCGATATTGGGCCCACCTGTTGCTTCTGACTTTTCATTTGATACAGGTGGAGCGTTGCTCGCTTTGTGCTCCTCAACAATGCGACGCGCTTCTTCGTGTATATCTTTGACTTCCTTGAATGTCGACGTGTAGAAGGAGCGAACTTTCTGGCCCAGAGGTGAAGCGATAGCTTTGGAGTAAAACTTTTGTCGGAAGTAAACCCTTTTAGCATACTTTACAGTTTGGATGACAGTCAACAAGACGACGTACATCGTTGGCAGACTTCGAGTAGCCTTTCTGCTCATCTACAGTCTTAGCTTGCTGCGCAGCGGCGTTGACAGTGGATTGGACTTTGCTGGATATAGTTTGATCAGGACCCAGTGCACGCGCTCCAAGTGAACTATCAAGAGAGTGGAAATAATGCAAGAAGCGCTTAGAAATTCCCTGATTATCTGATGTGGCAGATGCTATTAGGAAAATTATAGAAGAACGCAGAGACACAGGACGTACTATCAATTTCAATAGCTCGCTCGAGGATGTGATCAGACAGAACATAACCCTTGGCGAGATATTCTGCTGCGACTGTGAAGGGTGGGGTGAAAAAGTCAGCAGAGGGGTAAGTCTGTTTGCAGTTCTACTCACTTCCAGCCCTAGGTTTATCAGACTGCTCAAGTGGGTGTCCGTCCCTGGAGGTGATCTCCTCATCGTTATAAGTCTTGTCAGACGATACTGATAATGTAGATCCGTCCAAAGTACCACCGTTCAACTGCGTAACCGTAAGCTGTGAAGCTGTTTCTAATTATTCCAAAGCGTTATGTGACGCACCATTAACGCTGTTTTGGCGGCGGAAGACTTCTCAAAATGAATTACTGCGGAGTTGGTTTTTTCTGTGGAGTCGATTTGTTTTATCCTATGTCACTATGGTCAGGTCGACACCTCTTGAGCATCCTAGGATACTTGCTTTCCACAGAAGCTGTTGTTGGTTTTACTTGTAAACTCGGGGTCTCACGTTAGTGGTGACAGTGGGATGACGTACGTAAAAAAGTCGTGAAGCTGAGCCTCCGAAGTAGAGGGCGAGAGTCCTGAGACCTAGACTAGCATTGGAAAGTTGTAACATGATATGTGCAATGGGCTTACTGTGACTGTATAGGCGGACATGGTGGTGGTGTTAAAGAGCAAGGACTGGCTTGACAATTGTCTTTAAGAGTAACAGCCTTATGACATCATTCATAGCAGTGCATGTGATTTTGGTTTGAATGGAGTGCCTTGTATTTTCCATCGACCCTAAGGCCTAAGGCCCAAAGCTCAATCGCTTGTAGGCCTGTATAACCCTTGCAGATCTTCTGTGAATGGTACACGATCTACATTATTATAATATAGTAAGCTCGTTATCAACCGTCATAAGGTTCATACTAGTGCTGGAGAACGTGCTCATGGCGTACGGCACTTTTTTGTTCCTAGATATCGTTCGCTGGGTTATATTATTTGTATTATGGCGATTGTGCTCCAGTAAGCTACACCGTACAGCGTTGTAATAAGTGATAATTCAATGATTCCTTGCGAGTAACATTTTTGACGTCATGAACATTTAATTATTCACGTGACTATTAAAGGAAAGTGCCAGCTTCTGGAAACGACGGCATTCTTTCTTCTCCGATTATTCCTTCACGACACGCTGGCTTTCACCCCTGCCAATCAGCTTCCACTACGGGTGCCCCGGTCAAGGTGTGTTTTTACTCTTTTATAGCTCATTCCTTCTTGTCGCCCCGTATGAATGACCTGCATTCCACGGAATCAAATTGATTGACAGAAAGCAGTGTCAACCTGAAAAAAACTTTTGCCACTCTGTTTTTCCCTCCCAACGTCCATTATCCATAGGCTTTATTCTTCCGTACGTAATAATCCCTTAGTCGTCTGTCAGCACATTCATAACTATCCCGTAGCTTTGGCTTCGGTAGTGCGGTGTTGGGTGGCGTGAAGCGGAGTGCAGGCAAAGTTCGTTAGGAAGAAAGGTATGACATCCATCCAAGGCGAGCGCTAGCGTCATAAGATCATATCACACATGTTGTGCGGCCCGATCGCGACGTGCATTAGAGTATCGGCAGCTGAATCGTCGCTTTCTAGGTATATTCAAGAATGGAAGCCCACAACCCCTCCCTGGGGACTTATCTACACGACTTTCGAAACAGATCATCTACGCCGATAGAGATTCCTACGCGCCGTAGGCCGACCGTACCCTGGAATGGCTCACCGACTGGATATCCATCGTCACCGGACCTCATATTTGAGATGTCTCCCGACTTTTCTTCACATCGTGGCCTCGGATTAACAGCCACGTCCTCAAATCTAAGCCCCACGGAACCCTTTATGTACTCCTTCCCAAAGATGTCTCCGCGCAATTATATAAAATCTCGACGTCTTACCCAACCTCTACAAACCTCACGGTTTCAAGTCGACGGCTCGCCGCTAGTCCCTGTTATCCCCTCTGCTATTACAACACACTCTTCTCTGTCATTCCCTTCAGATACAGATCACGATATCCTAACCCGCTCTCCGGCTTATTCAAATATAAAAGTTTCTAAGAGTGCTTCAACTACCAAAATAACCGGATTCATACCAGTTACCTCCGTTTCCGCACAAGTCTACTCGCCAACTCGACCACGTAAAACAAGACGGCTTTCACCGCCGCCTCGTAGTACTTCTTACTCTTCGTCACCGTGGATACTACCAGGGAAAAGCGACGTTCGCATTGAAGAAGAGTGTTTTGAAGCGGAACCGAGTTCCCTCGAATTCAATCGACACTTGACGCGCCGAATTGAGAACCGAAGTCCTCTTCGATTCAGGAGGATGTCTCACATTTCTTCGATACGGGTATAATGAATGCTGTTCCCCTTTCAACGAAGCAGCGGTCAGTGTTTCCGACTGGCGTTCTATAAATGATTTTAACGTTTCTTTCAATAGGCCGAGCTTATCGGCTATAATACAAATCACTCCGAAACTTAGACTGGACACGTAACTCTTTGACCACCCCTGCATTACGACTTTACGTTCCTTCCTCTATCCATATCTGCATCATTCACAGCATCAGCATCACATAACTTCATTTGCTTTGGCGTCAGCATCGTATCAAGTTCTTCACATTCTCTCACTATTTTACGTTTTTTCCATCGTTTCTTGACTATGTACCTAGGTAAAGTTAAAAGTTCCTTTACCATTGGCCTCGCCACTTAGATGATACCAATACTTCCACTCGCCATCTCCATCACAGTTTACAGGTAGAATAAATGAAGACGGACTCTGTGTAGCCTTATGCGGCGGAGTTCCCAGTGAGTGGCCGATTGATGCAGTTGGTGGCCGACATTCCATCCGCGGGATGAGGAGCCAGTTTCGGAGGTAAGTCGATGGCATGTATGCAGGAGATATAAGGTTTTTTACGTCCATCACTGGCGAAGCGTATGTGAACCGATGTCAAGGTTTGTGCGATCTACGAGTATTGAAGATCTAGGCACCAGAGGATTGACGATCACATACCCGATTTTGTTACCGAACCTAACCTCCGGTAACTTCTTGTTCAACAATACGCATGGATGGTTAATCAGCTGACCTTCGGCGGATCAGTTAGAGGGGACCCTGGGCAATATTCGCCTGTGTTCAAGCAATGTTCAAGTCGAAAGCCGCCCCAAAATCAAGCGATGGTAGCGGACCCTTAGTGGCAGAGTGCACTTTTAGGCACACCAACCAGACAACAGCCCCACTCAATAAGAAATGGGTCTTCTTCTCATTTGCTTTTTCATACACTAGGTCAGCCATCTGGTCAGGCGATGGACATCGATATATCCTGTAGCAAACGCAACCTGATTAATTAAAATTAGTCACTCAACGGATGTATCTATCAAATAGGGGTCTGTATGTAGCTTCATAGATGTATAGAGAGGGACAAGGTGGGGCAAGATAACGATTCTTCATGTATATAAGTAAGGTTGCCACATTGGGCTGCCTTCGACGTCTCATGTTGATGAACATCATCAATGTACTGATGGATTGGCAAAAAGGCTGTGTGGTTTCCCAGCCCACCAACCTTCCATCCATATGATGGGAGCTCAATGAAAGCTTTAGGTTAAAGTGCATGGTGAAACGCAACGCGGTACAGGCTGTGCGTTGCCGTGGATGCCTGTAGATCATGGCGTAACCTTCGTAAGCCTTGCGTTCATCGTATATTCGTCGCGGAGGCGAACGGATGATACGGAGTTATATCTAATCAGTGACTCCAGATGATTTGCAGCATCTTAAGAGTTATTAACAATGTGCAAGAAGTGAGGGGTAAGATCTGTTGGCCTAAGCCAGCGGCTCAAACATGTTCTGCCACTCTATCGAATTCACGGCCATTTCCGTGACTTCGATGTTCTGATGGTGAGTTCCGAACGGGTAAACCGACAGCTCCCTCTAACGCAATCGTTAAATGAAAGCTTGTCAGGTCCAGTACATAAGTTGGACACGAACATCGCTTAACCCTGCGTCCACTGGATGGGCGATGATAAGGCGACATGATATCGAAGTGGGCATGGATACAGCAGGTCGTGTGGACTATCTTGAGGTCTGTCGCGCAATTTAGGGCGATGAGATCGAAATACTAGCAACGCTGGGAACATATTTTAAAGTAGCAAACGGGCGCGATTTGGAACTACCAGTTCGATACGGTCCTTAGTGGCTCGTAGAAGACCGTACAGACTCATTTGATGATCTTCCAGTCGTGACAATAGGAGACATGTTGCCTCCCACAGGTGTCACTGGATCGGCCATGGATTGTCTATCTAATGTGGACATATAATGTCGAGAAGTTGAGAAATGATATAGAACTTCAGGCCGAGAGAACAACCTCTCTGAGCGATTCAGTTCACGCGCCCGTAGGCGAAGTCACGGGACAGTAGAAAGTATGGCGATGATAGCGATGCAAAACAGCGAGCGGCACCGCGAACGTCGCAGAAATTAGTTATATGACACATAGTGAGCGTTAGTGACCTTGGACGCCAGCCTTTCGCGAGGAAGAGCAGCAGGTTATGGGGTGGCGCTGCTCACCCAAATAACGAGGGAGTTGCTTTTTGATGGACAGTGGAACTAATATGCCAATGGGCACCTCGGAAAACATGGCGTTGATCTATAAACTCAGCCAAGCATTGACTGAACAATTCCTTAAGGTTTAAGGCTGAATTGCCATCTATGATCTTTCTGCGGCTGAGGCTGGCAAAATGTATGGATGGGTAACAACATCCCAACATTTAGACCCCCTCAGTACACATACGATCAATAGAAAACAGGTCCGGAAGGGGTCCACGAGTTCAACATCAAGTCACCGTCGGTATCAATTGTTAGGCGATAGTTCACAAGTTTGGCGGCCATCAAGTTATAACAGAACAGACAGAATAAGCCGCCGAGGCGTCACTCAGATATCGAGTGACACAAAGTATCCAGGTCTGAAAGATACACCCAAATAAGCCTACTTATCATAATTCTGATTTCGAATGACCAATAACTGAGTGTAGGTTCGATGAACAGTCAAACGTAGATAGCAAGTCTCCAGATACATAGATCGAGGCGCTCAGGAGCATCTTATGTCAGTCACTCTGATTGTGTGAGGTGGACGGCCGCGCTGGTGTGAGACGATAGATTAAAATTATTACAATATGCTCCAAAGATATACCTGGTTGACTGAGAGTGAAATTGAAGACGAATATAGATCAACACCAACAGTAGCTTCCAGAAAGTGAATGGTGAGGTCAGCAGTCCGAATGAGCGGTTAGCATGAATGGGGACCAAAGCATAGCACTCTCAATATAGTTTGGTCACCCACCTGGGGAGTTCCGAGGGCGCCCTGGAAGTTCAATTTGCAGGTCATTGTCTTCTATGAGGGCAGCACATGGTGATGAAATAGACAAACTTACGCAAAGAGCTTTGCATTAACTACCATGACATTATTCGAAGAGCGGTGAGCTGGTTTGGCAGCTGGTTGCCGGATTAAAATAGCCGTATACTGTACGAAACGGAAAGTCGACGACGAGGATCATATGATCTCTGGCGCAAACACAACAGTAAGAGTATCCGACGGCAGAGGAATTGTATACGGGAATACCACGGGACATAGCTGCGCGGCTTTGATGGATAGACGTGGGAGATAAAGTTCTAATGCTGTCATTAGCGCCGCGAACAAACCAGGGGGTTAGTGTTCAATGCTTGAGTGAGACACCTTGGAGCCTCGATGATGACAGCGCCAACAGATTTCAAATTAGACGTCGGTAAATCTTGACAATCAAGTTGTACTTTCGTATGACCTGGAGCCCAAGCGCAGAAAAACAATTCAGTGGTACAAGGATAGACACCAAGAGAGACGAAGATAGGCCATTTGGTTCCTGTGTAATTGCGGGATCTCAAGCCGAATTTGGTGAGTTTAGGGGAGTAAGTTGGACTACGAGCGGGTTCGGAAGCATCCGGGTCTGCCGACCCACTGATATTCCAACCTGTCCACAACACCATGTGGTTCAATGAAGAGTGGCGGTAGATACGGAGATACCCACTTGGCTTATTCGTCCATGTACCGCAGTGTCGGAAGTGAAATTGACAATTGAAGGCACAAGGGGAGCGTGGCGCAAGCGCCTGCCACACTTCA
Organism: Myochromella boudieri; assembly: GCA_018221655.1. Classification (NCBI taxonomy): domain Eukaryota; kingdom Fungi; phylum Basidiomycota; class Agaricomycetes; order Agaricales; family Lyophyllaceae; genus Myochromella; species Myochromella boudieri. The sequence continues at coordinate 321,966 of JABCKU010000002.1, read as the reverse complement.
CCAAACAATGGCGCGATCACGTGCTAAATGACAACCATCATTTCAAATGGTGGTCCCACAGTGTTCAACAACGGCCTATAAGCCTCCGTCATCGTGCAAGCCGATGTCGGCGCACGCGCCAGCTTTCGCACCTGCATGGCAGACTGATGAACTTCAAGATGAATGGGTTGAGCTCGACGAAGACAACGACGACAACGACAACGACAACCTAACATATGGCACACGTTCCGTTTCACTAACTGCTCCTTTGGCCACATATATTCAGACCAACGATGTTGGTGCAAACCACGGTTCGTCCTCAAGAAATACATCTTCTGCCGCCGTTGGAACATTCCTCATCCGTGAGGATGTACCAAGCGCACCATTCTTGCCCAAGACTCCTGGCCGCAATAAGAAAGGGTTGATCAAGGACTTCTTCAGTCCGATGCCTCTTGAACGAATGTTCGAACCGCCTTCACCACCCAAATCCTCTGCGACTGCTCTTCAACCGCCTGTGGTATCTCAAGCCTCACCTCATTTCAACGCAGGAGAGGACGAAATCATCGAGACTGATGTCCCCGATATGAACTCTTTTCATGGACGGAAAGCCAGCATAGCTTACCAGTTTACATTCTCAGCACCTCGAGAACGATCACTCAATCCTACTATAGCTAGTAATGGTGCGTTCCCACAGGCCCAGAGTACACCCAATCCACCAACAGCTCTCAACGGAACTGCACCGCCAGCAACCGACCCCCGCCTGCGTCTATTCCAATTTCAATACGATACATACACGCGTGAACATCTTTCAGCTATGGTCGACTCTATCGCTATCGGGTCCAGCACACCATCTCCCACCAGTTTCAATCATAATCTGTCAAGGGTGTCAGAGATCACCGGTTCGGTTGGCAACATATCACACCTAAGAAGCACCAAACGCGTCAAACTTAGCCCGCGAAGTGACTTCTATGGCGAGGGGGCAGGAGAAGGGGCTACTATAGCGCGACCAAAGATTCTTGGAAAGGACTACGTAGGCGAGTCTCAGTCTCTTATGCAGAAAATCAAGCAGGCTCGCGACTTTTCGACTATATCCACCGTTTCCAGCGTCCACCACCCCACACCAAATGACGATGTACCTACTTCAGATTCTCATGGTATGCATACTTTCACTTTCAGGATGTGTATTCATTGAGGTGTACTCTAGGACCATCACCCCAGGGTTCTTTCTTGATAGTTCCTCAAGGGAACATGGACCCTACAGAGGGTGGTTCATATTCATCATCGACCTATCGCCAGCAGGCAGCTGCACTGATGGCTCAGATCAGGAACGATGTGACTCGTCAGAAACGCCTCTTCTCTGGTGACACTGAGGCATCTTATGTTACTAACCACATCGACGACAAGTATGAATCCTATTCCTACAACGCACAAGAGTTTGTTTCCGTACACCTTCCCCCCGACTCCCCTAAGGACAAGGAGAACCGCCGTAGTCTCAGCCATAACAGAACATCTTCCCTAAAATCCTCTAAGTCAACTTCCTCAAAACACAAACCAAGTCCCAGGAAATCCAAGCGCAGCCACGCAGACGCGGATGAACTCGTCGTGGACATTTCTAGACTCTCCATCCAGGATAGCAAACATTGTTCTGTTATACCCACTGATTCTTCTGAACCACCCCCAACTAGACGTGTATCATCATCATCTCGCTATGCAACTATTCAACCTCCTAATGCTCCATCGCTGCTTGCACCTCCTTCCTATCCGTCTGATTCTCTACGCAATGACGACCTTAATCGTTTTGTATCTTCTAGTACCGCATCTGGGACGACTTTGACGGCTGGGAGCGCGGCTTCCTATGTAAAGCACCCCGGCCCTGCACATATACGGACTATTGCGCCGACAGATCTTCCTCAGATACCCGACCAACTGGGTGACATGCTTTTTGACAAAGTGATGATGAAGTGGGTGAAAAATACTGCTCAAGCCACCCAGGAGGCAGGTGGAGCTGCACCCCCTGAGGAGCTTAGTGAGGATCCGTTTCAAGATATCGAGAGCCTGAGGGACGATTCGAGAGGAAGGGATGAGTACGAGATGTTCGAAAATTACCCCCATGCTGCCGAGATGAGCCGCATTGAAGAAACTTCAGAGGTCGACGAGGACGAGATGGAGCTGACGAGTTTCTCCACTGACGACCCGTCTGCTCTCATTGTCAACGTCATGACGGGCGTTGAGACCTTTGACGACGACGCAATAACTGATTCTGACGACGACGACGACGACGAGGTGCCAGTCGCGATAATGGGAGCAGTGCTCGACTACGACTCGGACGACTTTCACCAATCCATGTCGATGGCAAGTCCCCCTGCCGAGGCTCGAGTATTCTTGAACGCTTCAGTGGCTTCTGCTGATGCCCAACTTACCCCACACCGTACAACTCCACAGAAGGCAGGTAACTCGTCCGTTATTCGGTCCGTTCTGAAAAATCATGCCGCCACTCCTACATCTGCATTGAAGGATCGCAGCCGGTCCAAACTCCAGACGCCACTGTACAAGGCCCATGCCCGATCTGTAAGCTTCTCTGACGGGAAGAGGGAAGGACCGATACTAGGGCTTAGCGAGGGCACAATCTCTGATGAGGATGACCAGGAAAGTGGGTCTAATTTTCTCGCCTCTCCAGAGGAAAACGTAGCCAGTGGCAGCGGGCTTGTTTATTCAGCTCGGTCGAAGCGTATTGCGCAGATGATGGACGCCCTAGAAGACGACGGTAGGTTGCATTTACTTGGTAAATCCTTATAGTGTGTTGATGCCTCACTAGACTCAGATGGATCCCCTACCAAGGCGGTGAGCTCTAGCCGGCCAAGTGGTGCTAGTCCAACTGAGTCGCCAGGACGTATTTTCTCTCGGTCTCGGACGCATCGTATGTCGCTTACGGCGGATGGCAAGAATATCAATGCCACCTTCCTGACGGAGTGTTCGTTTGCTGTTTCTCACGACCGTCTGGTGGAGGTGATTACGGATGTCGAGCCTTTCACGCCACATTGGGACGGGCTAAGCTCCATTGACCTTTCCAACAAAAGGCTAGAGAGCGTTGCGCGGCTCAAGGAATTCTTGCCACGGTTGGATGCACTGAGCTTGTACGTACGGGTTAATTCGGATAGACCGGCGGTGTTCACTGACCTCTCCGTGCAGAAATTCTAATCAGCTGTCTTGGGTGAGCGGGATCCCGGCGTCGATAAGAACATTGTCCATCTCATCAAATAGGTGGGAGCCACACATCAGGGTTAAACGACGTGAATCTAACTCTGTTTTTGCACATCTAGCCTTACAGGGCTCACATCTTTTGCACATCTATACAATCTTGAATATCTGGACATCAGCGGAAACAACATGGAGTCGCTGAGCCGTGGGTGCCATTTTTCTTTATGCCGTTAGTGTAACAAAGGCTCATGGGATTACTTTGTAGAACTGGCATGCCTGCGGCATCTGCGGGAGCTCAAGGCAGACGGAAATAAGATCAGGGGTATTGAAGGACTGGAGCGCATGGAGGGCCTCGTGAAGCTTAGCGTACAGGGCAACTCCATCGGAAGCGTCGACTTTTCACAATATCGATGGTGCGTGTTGTTTTTGTGCGTTCCCACACCTGGATCATGTGGCGGATGATTGTTTCTTTTTCGGTTCTCATCAGGCCCCGGCTAGAGGTGTTGAACATGAGCCAAAATGAGATGGACAGGGTTCTTGGGGTGGGATCATTACAAGGATTGGTTGTATTGAATTTAGGTGCGTATGTGTTGATTAGGGACGGATTGCGGTGATGCCGGCGGCAGTTGACTGACTTGTGGGCATGCATTTTGCCATTTTCAGATAACAACGAACTTGAAGAGTTGAAGTTGGATGGGCCTATGCCCAAGCTGCGTATCCTACGGGTGAGTGGCAATCGACTACGTGAACTGGATGTAGGAGGGGTGGGGAACGTTCGCACGCTTTATGCGGATAATAATGCGCTGGCGGGTCTCGTAAAGGCAGAGCGGTTGACTAAGCTGGAAAACCTGAGCGTGCGGAATCAGAGTGGACGGCGACTGTGAGTTCTTTCTTGATGATCAGATGTGTGATAGTAAATTGTTGTTTGGATGCAAGGAACCTTTTGACCCGCGATGTTCGCGATGTGAAGCGTCTGTACCTCTCTGGTATGTAGATGATGATTTTTAATTTTTAATTTTTTTTTTTGGGTGCTCATCATATTCATGTACCTTACAGGTAATCCCCTGCAGAGCGGGTTTGTGAAGGAAGCATGTTACAACTTGGTGTACTTGGAAGTGGCGGCATGTCGGCTAACTGGGCTTCCCGAAGATCTTGCGAGATTAGTTCCCAATCTGCGAGTGCTGAATCTAAATTACAACTTTATCGAGGATGTACGGGCGCTGGAGGGATTGACGAGGTTGCGCAAGCTGACGATGATCGGGTCGCGGCTGAAGGGGACAAAGGCGGTGATCCGTGTACTGCAACGGATGCCAGACATGGAGATGTTGGACCTACGGTACGTCCTTTTAGATATGATTAAGGGCAATTAAGCAATAATGAATATGACACAGGATGAATCCATGTACACTCGGCTGGTATCTGCCGTTGCTAGTACAGGATATTCCTGGAGCACTGCAACCCTCTGAAGGAGGAGGCACTGCAAAGGGCGGAAGAGCGGCTGGGTGGCAGGAACTGGACGCAAAGTTCCGACGGGATCTGCCGGACGAAGGATATGTGGGGCGGTTGGCGTACCGCGGGCTGGTGATGCGTGTGTGCAGACGAATACGGGTTGTTGATGGGGTAGAGGTGACTGTTAAGGAGCGGGCAAAGGCCCATCAGGTGCTTGTTGGGATTACAGGAGTGGCATGATCGAGGTTGGACTTTGTTACATCACGATTTGCGTTGAATAGATAAGCGCTACGGACAACGCGGGCCAAACAAAGTTGTGCCTTGAGATCAAATTAAGCCAGATTGGGAAGTTGAACTGGGGTGAACCGGTTCAAGATCTAGTTCCTAGATGCAGATGCTATTCGCTCCCGTCCTCCCACAGTCGTTCTCCTTAAAACGGGAGGGAAGGAGGAGAGGATGTAGCCCATCCCCAATGCCGTCTGAGCAACAACTCTCCGCGCAGCTCGAGCTTAATTCCTACAACGTAGCCCAGCTCCAGTACGCGCTGTAAGCCTGACCCTTCACCCATCAAATCTCACACCCCTGACCGACCTTTTATAGCAGCGACAACAAGTCCGACTCTCTCTTTTTGCCTGATCTGTCGCCCGCCATGTCAGTCTTTTTTTTTTTTTCCCGCTCTTTCCTTTTCCAGATAGCTAATCCACCTTCATGTTTATAGTCCCATCGTCGATCTCGACTACGACGACCGCCGCATGTCCAGCTCTGCCACTTCCACCGACACTGAGAGCACCAGTCTCTCTCGAGGTGAAAAACGTTCCTTGACTCCTTCCGATTCCCCTCAGCCTAAAAAGTCACGACCTGACTGGGACTCGCCCGAGGACAAGTCGTCTGACGATGGCACACCCGCTGACAAAGTTCAGCTTCCGTCTATTTTCACCACTTTTGAAGGTGGTGGTGACTACCGCTCAGAAAACAACAGCAGGCGCGCTTCCCTACCTTCTCACTCGGAAAACCGCGTTCGCCACGCACCGTATCCGCCAACCAGCTTGCGTCAGACTTATTCGCCCTCAAATCAGCCAACTCTGTCTTCCTACACGTTCCCCCCAAACAGCGAAGAGTCCAACGACAAAAGCACTCGTCCTAGGCTCTCCACCGATCTCAATTTTGCCTACGACTCTGCCTACCCGCCGCCCTCTAGCATCAATGGCACGCCCAGTACCGCCTTTTCTGGCACCTTTGGTTCTCCTTCTACCGACTACCAGCGTTCAGCAGGCCTCTCTCCCTACTCTGAAAACGAAAACTGGAGCAACTCCGCATCGGGGATTGTTCGGCCTAGTTCAACGCCGGGACAACTGTCGAGTCCGGCCGTGAAATACGAAGATCAGCACAGACACGCTTCCTTCAGCGCTCCCATGTCCCAGGCACACATGTATGCAGGCTCGGCTCGCATTTCGGGTCAGGATCGCAGGTCCCTTTCTGGCATAAAGAGCGAATGGAATTTCCCAAACTCTCCAGACTTTATATTGCCTCCAGGAAATTCTTCATACTCACCCCCAATGCCCTCCTCTGCCCCCATAGCCGTCTCCAACTCTCCCTCACGTTCGCCCCCTTCTGTCCCTAGCTCAACTCTCGTCGATCGCCCCCAGCGTAAACGAGGCAAGCTACCCAAGGAGACCACCGACTACCTCAAAGCCTGGCTCCATCGCCACTCGGATCACCCATATCCGAGTGAGGAGGAGAAGAAGCAGCTCTGCCATGCAACGGGCTTGTCAATGAGCCAAGTGTCCAACTGGATGATTAACGTCAGTGTCACGTCGGCTTTACTCGTCGTTGTTAAATTAAAATCTAATCCCCTCTTACAGGCCCGCCGTCGTATCCTCGCGCCTGCTCATCGCGCCGCCTCAGGGCCCACCACTACCGCGCCCTTCCCACCAACCGGTCGGTCTGCCTCGTTGTCCGGTCTGCTTGACAGTCGGCGACAATCCATGCCCTCCGCCGAGAGCCTCCAGCTCTACCACCCGATGACGCTGCAGTCTATGCCCCCTCATCACCACCATCCATCAGACTATGGTTCGTCGCGTGGGATGCTGGGTATGCCCATCAACCGTGGCCATCAACTCGGGCCCGCGAGCGGGATGGAGTACAACCAGCGCCATCACATGGGATTATATTCTCCCGGTCAGGGTCCTCATTCAGCAGGCCCCTCTCCAACACATTACATGTCATCGGACGTCCCGCTCTCTGCCCCGCCGTCGTTATCCAGCAACCCCTTTGGCTCCCATCATGGCTCACAGCCGCAGAACGTCTACCCGTCGTTCAATCCCAGCCCACGCCTACCCCCAGCGGGCCCGGCGGAGCAGCCATCATCGTACTTTAATGATGGACACTCACATTCGGGTTCGGCACCAGGATCTGGGTACGCGACTCCCCAGTAGAGGGGGGGAAGAGAATGCACGACTTTTGACTTGTGTCATGTGTTTGCTGTTGTCGTCCGGTCTCCGCCTCTCTTCTGCCATCTGATGTGTGCAATTTAAGTATACGACCAAAAGGACTTGAGTTGTTGTGTCGGACAGTATCTTTCCCGTTGTCATGTTCCCTTTTTTGTCATCTCTTCTCTCTCCCCTCTCGCTCCCACATATCCCCCATACCACGCATACCACACTTGCGCCAGACAACATGCATATCATCATCTTCCGCCTATATATTTAATCGCCGTTGATTACAGCTTGCATCTCATTGTTCTCCGTGGTATCCCCGTTGGTGCATGAATGCTGGATATCCTCGTCGTCTAGATTGTTTGTTGTCACGCTGTGTCTTTTTATCTTGCCTCCGCTATGAACTCTCTGCCCGTCACGATGCTCCGTAGCCTACGTACACAAAGCTGTTAATAAGAAATGTATTTCCTGCCTTGACAAACTTTAAAAAAAAAATACAAAGTTGTACGACATAAACAGGACAAGGACCAGGGCCCCCAGATCTATCCTGAGAACGACCATAATGAAAAATATACAAGAACAGATTCCAGAATGGAACGATTTCTACTATATAATTGGCCATGTGGAGCCCCTGGTGGTCTTGGCACGCGTACTGTGCAAAAGTACAGGCTGCGCATGCGCGCTGGTATATATTCATTCGGCGGCATATGGAATTACTGATGCACGAGGCGCGAGCGACAACCACAAATATGTTGTGTGGCGGTGACGATGATCCGCCGCATGCCCCGAGGTCCCCTCCCCGCTTGATAAATGCAGTCCGTGGCCGGCCTCATGTATGAGAAAGTACAGGAAGTTGTATTCCTTTTTTTTTTCATTAACCCTATACATGCGTGGCCCCGACCAGTCCGAACTCCGAGTCGTCCGCCAAGGCTGTATGCAAAAGAAAGCTAGCTGCGGTGTTCCCCTCCCTCCGGAGTAGAGGAGGGAGGGTTCGATATTAGCCTGAGAGTAAAATGGACGTGCGGAACGCAGAGTAGCGCAGCCATATAGTGGGCAAGTGCACATTCTAACTTCGAAGCGCGTGCGAGCTGCACAAGAATGGATAAATTGTGATGCGGAATTGGTGGGGTTCCTTAACCTAACTCTACCTACTAACTGCAATCCTTGCCACCGATGGAGTGGATAATAAGCGTAAAAATGAACCCATCGCGATGAGAAGGAAAGGGTCAATGTATCTGAGAATCCCTTTATTTGCCGTTGGGGCTATTGTGATATCGATATAATCGATTACTGTGATGATGATCTTTGTATACCTACTAGCGTGGCTGCCATGGGATAACGGGTGTACTTGAGCCCGAGCCATGGGTTAGCGGCTCGTTATTCTCATTTAGGACTCTGATTGGAATTTCTAGGGCGCGCAGGGGCGAAGATGGGTCGACCGAATAGTATCGGATATACGTTGAATGACTCGTTGCCTTGAGATCCCAGGAGGCACAATTCTCTAGATTCGCACATGATATCGATGATGATGGTGACGAGCAGGGTCAGACTATCGAAAGTTTATAATTGAAAACCGAATAGTGGACTTCGACTTGGGGAAACGATTGCGCATGCGATTGTCTCTTCGTACGTATAGATAAACACGCGGCACTGACTCGTGCGGCGATGGATGCAGGATTATCAGGTTATCACCAAACATAATTAGTCCCCTTCGGATCTTTGCCCCATCGAAGAATAGATGCACAGCCGTGTTTCTAAAAAAGACCCTGTGAGAAGACCAATCTGAGTGGCTTGCGTTAATGTATTGCACACTTAGATGATAATTTCTGATTGAGTTTGGGTGATTGATGATGATAGGCGCCGTACTAGTGAGGAACTTTCGTGAGCGGCCATACCCTGTTTGCCAGCAAGGAAGTCGGTCACAGTGGGTCCCGTCGCAAACGCCGGAGCATTCCCATACTCACAGACAATGAATGAATGTATACAGATGCCGCAGGGTCCAAGGGGAGATCAATGATGTAAGAGTTAAGGTTGAACGGGGCGCAGAAGGACAGAACTACCCCGAGTTGAAGCCAGTTAGGCGATTGAGGAACCCGCACGCTTATCCCTTTCCATACAGTAATTCTGTTGCGAAACCCGGAGGATTAGTAACAAAACGAACGTGGTATGTGGTGAGCATCTACGGAAGGGATGATTCTTCCCTTTGGAGGCATTTAGCCACAGCGGAAATAAACGATGAGCACGGAGTGATATCATCTGATGATTCCAACAAATATATTCTTGTCGCAGTGCGCCATTCTTGGTTCAGGATGTACAACGAGGCAATAAGATGTGTTGACAAAACCACGGAGATCTCCCTGATGGCAAGGGTTGTCTTGTGCAAAGATCAATTCGTGCGTAGCGAGTGAAGAGAGTTCAGCATGTGCTGCAAGAGGGCAGCTGGTGTGGACGGTTAGATTAAGTTCCGAAAAAAGATACGTTCCACCCCGCTAGGCTCACGGAAGAGGGGGGAAGTAATGATAAGAGGGGAAACGGAGGAACAACAGGTGGTTGATTCCGAAGAGGAAGCGACGATGATAAAAACATATATTATTACCCAAGAGCTGGGTCAATATGGATGAAATTGGAGGGGATGAATTGGAAAGAGTTACCTCACCCCCCACGGAGTCTCATGCTCACTATGTGCACCCGTGTCGCGATAACACGACCTGCAACCCTGTGATCATCTCCAAGACTTGCCTGGACTCGATTCAATAGAGTCGGATTGGTGCAAGAAAATCCCACACAGATGGTATCGAATAAGGGTCCTTTCTGAGAAGGTGAAATACTGATGAGCGGTGGGTTTGAGGACGATCCTCCGAGGGTTAAAACAAAGAAGTGGATAGTTCAAGGATATCTGTTCCAGTGGTTGGGCGCGAGTGCCAGATTCGCCTTGAGGCAAGCACCAAGTCCGAGTCGGATTCGGCTTTTTGCGAGGACTTGGAACGCCGCCTAAACACAGAACAAACCACCAACAAACGAGTCGGCAACCTTTGAGCTCCTACTGCCCTGAATCTGTGCCTTTCCTAAGGCCAAAGGCAGCCCAAGGTGCCTTCACAAAACCGCTACGCAAGGTCCTGTGAAAACTCTCAGAATTGTATCTCTGCCTCTGATGCGGTAAACCTCCGTCCTCTTTCCGCCGGTTCAGGTATGAGGAGACTCTCTCTATCTATTACCCGTGTTGGTATCCTTTTTCGTAATGGCGCGATTGATTCGGGCTGGCCACTTGCAAATTGAACTTGTATAGCTCATGTGCGATCGATGATGCAAAAACATGCGAGTGATGCAGCCTCCTCAGCGTGCGGTGATCACTATCTTTGGAGCCATCGATACCGATCTTTGTGTTGGGACTCTCGCCTGGCAACTTAATGATTACCGGTGCACTAAATCTCTACCCCTTGCATACATGGTGTGTAGGTATTTTCGACCCTTTCTCGCGTAGTGGAAGAAATTTTGACATCAGAAGGAAATTGCAAATTGACAGAAAATGACTTGAACTGACTCGATCCACTGCAAATCTTACTCCGAGAGTCCGAGCTGGTGGTTAAATCTTCCTGGCGGGTAATTTCAGGGAGGATCGACACCCTGAACTATTTATCCGAGTAAATCTCGATGATATGGACTCCTCATTTCATAATTCAACCAATATAACTAATTGAAACTTTACATTTCCTGTCTTCTTTCTACATAAAGCGTTAGCTCATATATAACTTCGTCGTTAGGGAGCTCGAGCGGTCTCCGAAGATCTAGGGAAATTAACGTTCGTAAGCCTATTGCGGCCGCAGGGCTTTTTACTTGTTCAATTCTTACATAGCCTTGGGTGCGCCACGGACGCTCAGTTTCTTGATGATCTACACCGATTGCTTTCGCATTGACAGCTGTGACGATGCTGAAATTGAGAGACGAGAATAGTTTGACAGTTGAGGTCCTCGAGCCCCGCATCGTCGTAGACATCTCACTCCGCAGCACTGACTCTACAACGGCGATCAAATTTATTTGCCACATGGTCAAGCCTGCCCGTAGAACACCGCCGTACATAGATGGTAGAGAATGCTAGTGCTATTGAGTGCCCTTCATACTACTATTCATAGGCACCTGGGGCCATATCCTAGCAATAGCCCACGAAACTGCAACGACTGCATTACACGCTAGAACCATCCTACTCATGATCACCTCAACTGATCATCCGCCTCGGTATCGAAAGGGCGGATGACAGAAAACGTCCAGCGTACGATCACTCGCCATTTTGTAGACTCCTTCCAAGCAAGGCAACCCAATCTCAACAGAATGACAAGACGTCAAAGTCTCGGAGACCTTCTTAGGCGCTAAAGCGAGAGTTTAAGCAGCAGGTTCTGCTTGTCAACATATTCGGCGTCACAATGGGTCCCCGCGCTGCCAATCCGGCGACATATCTGGACACACACACACTACAGTGGCACGACTTTTGCCATAATCCGTCTCAGTCTGCGTTTATTTTAGGTGACTTCGCCGGCGTCTAAGGTTCAATATATAAAGGACATGCACATGTCAGCGGTAAAGCTCCCATGACTCGACTGTAGCTGGCTTGCTCGCATGTCATATATAAACGGCTCAACCGTGCGTGCGGTTCGCGACAAGGCGCCTGATGCGAACTTGAGGCGCCCCCCAGAGGTCTTCTATTCAACTCCTTTTGTAATGCACTATGGCCCGAGGTACGCAGTATGAAGAATCCCAACCGATAACAAAAAGATATTACACTAAGTGCTAGTACAACCATCAAAGTTACACAGCGATTCCTATGATGGAGAATCGCACATTTTTCATCAAACTGGTGGAGGGGAAGGGCTTCCGAAGTTCCGCGTTTTCTCTGGCACTACTAGAACCCCAAGTGGCACAGCCTGAGTAGATCTCATGCATAATGGATCTGAGTTGGGCAACGTCATGGACAGCGAATTCGACAACGGGCGTATGTATGAAACCTCGAAAGCAAATACAGCGTTACACATACTGAAAGTATACTGTACATACGGGTAGCAGTACATCAATAAATAGTGTAGTGATAGCAGTGGAGTAGCAGAACGGGGATGAAGTAAGCTTCAAGCTTGTGTGAATGTCGAGTTGTTATATTAGTTGCAAGCCGAGCTGCGAGTGGTATCATGCAAACCGGTGGTTTGGGTATTGTAATTGTGAGAATAGATATAGATTTGAAAGGAAATCACTGGATTGAGCATATGATTGTTCGTGCGATGTAAGACTGTGGGTATGCGAAAAGGTGTTGCGTGTGGTGGTCTCGTGAACGTGAGCGAATGTATTTTTGGGCATACAAGTTTGGGGTGTGTTACGTTGTCATCATGGTTCGAAGAACTTTATCATGAACAAAGGGGGCCAGGGTATGTTCCCATGAAAAAAGTAAAACGTTTCTCTCGTTAGTGACTCGGCCGATAGTCCAGAGGGAGCAGCGCGGCGCAGAAGCGAGCTATAACGAGGGAAAGAATTCAAGGCGGCGCACGGCGAACGCGTAACGGCATCTGGTTGCCTAGATGTGGCTCGGACTTGACAAATGGGCGAGTGACAACACTGTGGAGATGACAGAAGGTTAGCATAGGTTTTATCATGATAATATCACGAGAAGGACAGAGAGATGAAGAATCAATGAAAAGATATATAACGGTGCGAAGATGGCGCACACGAAAAGAAGAAAAACAAAGACAGGATGCATAGATGGTTGATCGTATCTGTATGTGTATGGAATCGCGGGGAGAAGCGCTAGCCAATGCAGGATTCGATGATATGCACTGCCTGTATGTGGACCAAAAGTGGGCTAGCGCCAGTTACCACCACGATGCGATGTCCAGGAGGGTTTGCAATGTTCAACAATGTTCAATGTCTAACTGTAAATCCCACATATAATGGCGCTGATATCACCACCACAGCTATAGGTGTGAAGACACATCGGCTCGCGCATATCGATGACAAGATCATGACGAACCAGCCCTTGCGTAAGTGGCGGCTGTCGATGAGATGAAGACCAGGCGAAACCATGTTAATGGTATACATAAGCTAAGGAGGCAGTGAATCATGATATTTGGTGATAGAACTCAAGGTAGGCTTCTGATGGCTTTCCTGACGCCATCTCGCTCATCCCCCACACCCGAGAGTGCATTGCTGAGATACCAGCTAGGGACTGGTAGAGATGTTTTGTAGATGGAGCATATCGCGGAGGTAGTCGAGGGGAGAAGCGGAACAGATGTCGGTATCCCAGGGTCTGCCCGACCCAGAGTGATGAGAATCGGCTACGAAAACGATGGATCAATGGGACCGGCGGGATAGGACCATCGGGTGGGAAATATCTGCGATATCTATCTGCAATCAAGTTCCTCAGACTTCTATCACCAGGACACCATATAGAGCGCGAATGCCTAAAACAGCACACTCGGGCATGTATGGGCAGGGGACAAACGAGCGTTCGTATCACGAGCTGGCTTGCACACAGGATCGGAACGAGGGTTACGTCGGGATTCGGAACCGCGGGGGCTGTGAGCCTAGAGCGAGTGAGAGGACGGGCCCCGTGTTTACTATAAGATCAGGCGCAAGAGGTGATAGTGCGGGGGGGCTCGGATTGAACTCGGGAGGTCGTATTCCCGCGTCTCGAGTCGAGTTTCTGCATTGGTTTCGGGTAAGGCTGGGAGGTTCCACTTGGCGTTGTAATTACGAGCGACAGGGCGATACGTGGCCCATTGAACGCAAGAGGTGGTAATGATGCGGCGGAAGATGATTGAGAGATGGGACGGAAGTAAAATGGTAGAGATCGGCAAGATCAAAGAGGAGGCGTGATGGATGGATGGATTTTCGATGATAGATGAGATGAAGTGGCAGGAGCTGAAGCGGGCAGGTACGACCTCAGGCGAGCAGGAACAAAACACGGGCACACGATACGCGATGGAAAAAGAAGGGGGGGGGGAGAAAAGGAGTAAGACGGAAAAAAAAGGAGAAAGGAGTAAAACAGAACAGAAGACATGGTCCAGAATCCCGAAAGAAGAGTAGAGATTCAGAAGCGTCCACAAGCTGCAGAAGATTGTGAAAGATGGGAGAGATTGGAAGAAGAAGGCCCACTCCCGGGACCCGGTGACAGAATATGCCGAACCCTTGAATCGAATGGAAGCCTGAAGCTCCGAGCTGAACCCGAACCACGAACCACATGTCCAAGGTATGGAAGGACGCGAATAGCCCCCGCATGAGTTCACAAGACTCAAAAGGGCAGTGCAAGCCACCAGATACAAGACTCAAAACGGGAGGAACGAAGAGAGAATGGGCCGAGGGAACGGCGCTGACGCCAACAAAGATTGGTGTAAGGTAGACTTACTTGATACGCTTCTCAATTACCATATCATCATCCATCCCAAACTCCAGGTCCGTTATGAGAGTGTACAGGAATACTTTGATCCTACAAATAAGGAGATAACATTTGTTAGAAGACGTCTGGAATAGAAGCAGGCGGGTAAAAGGCGGGAAAGAAAGTCGAGAAGTAGGCAAAGGAAAAGAAAAATAGAACAAGAGCAAACTGGAGCGAGCCACAAGCCACAAGAATAGGACAGTCACAAGGGTAGAGTTCTGTCCAGGGGTTGTGATGTAAAGCAAGCGAACAAAACGCAAATGGGCCTTACGTTTTCGTCGTCCAGCATCAGAAAAGAGAAAAGAGAAAAAGTAGTAATTAATCAGCAAAGTTGAGTTCAACGCCATTACGATGGTCACGGAGCCGATAATCCCGACCCAGCAACCAATTCCACTCAGTAGGTAGAAACCAAGTAGAATGGAAGGAAGAGTGTGAATGAAAGCAGGAAGGAAGAAAAATACGAGTATGATGTCATCGTCGTCACGACCTCAAGGCGCAGCCAAAGAACGGAAGGAAGGCAAAAATGAAAAATGCATGATGACCACAAGTATGACCACTGGCACTTGGAGAAAAAAAACGCTATCCCAACCAGTTCACTTCCCACCAAAACGAAGCAAATTAATCAGTAACCAAGAGAGACGATGACCCGATCCGACAATGCTTCCAGCGAGCAAGGATAGTAATCGAATAGACGAGACGAGGAAAGGGAAAGGACAAAACGGACGGAAACGATCATGATATCATCAGTTGCCACTGAAAAGGGGAAAAGGCAACTAATGCAGGGGGAGTGAAGTGGGGCCTCTCCCTCGGCGGTTGCAAGGGCCTAAGCTCGAAACAACTCGCGCTCGCTCCCTTTCATGGCCGCCGAACAAAGACAGAAGCGAAAAGGGTCGGGAAAAAAAGAGGCGTCATACAACGAGGATAGCCAACTCCTCCCAAAAAGAATATCAAGTACGTCACTGCCAGAGCGTAAAAGGGAGGTGGTGTCTCAGTTCGGAATACTCGTCATCTGGTAGTGAAGAAACAGATCTGGAGGTATCTCGTGCCCGAAAAAGATGCAAACCAGACATGTAGCATCCTCGAAATACCAGCAGGCACAGAGGCAGGAACGAAGAATGTCAAGTAGAAACGAAAAAGAAAAAAAAAAAAAAAAAAAACAACACTCACTCGACCAAAGCAAACTTCCACCCAATACACGCCCTATTCCCCGCCCCCACGCTCCCGTTCCCATTCAAGAACGTCAGCGTCCCCGAAAGGAGGCCTGGAATACTCTTTGCCGTCGGCGGCGGATTCGCCCATCGTTCAGGCCTATCAAAAACGAGATGAGACTCACCACCCAGAGCTAGAAAACACACACACCTAAACTCCCCTGCATCCTCCCCCCACAGCCTCGCACACCGATTCACAGCCTGTATCGGCACAGACACAATGTCCCCTTCCGCCAAACGCACATAATGACGTTGGTTCCCTCCGAGTTCTTCCTCAGGCTCTGTTCCCCCACCTATAGGCACGCTAAGCGGCACCTCGTCCCCTCCAGGACGGATACACACTCGCATGGTGGACGTGACAGGGGCATGTAACCGCAGGGCCTCGCGTACGACCCAGTCGAGATACTGGCATGCCTGGATACGCGTGTCCATGTCGACTGGATCTGCGGTGGGGTAATTCAAGGCACGGAGTTCTTGGCGGAGGCGGGTCTGCACTGTAGGTGCCCGTGCGAGGGCATAGAGGGACCAGGTGAGTGCAGAGGCGGTGGTTTCGTGTCCGGCTGCGATAAAGGTGGCGATTTGGCAGAGAACTTCGGTGGTGGAGAGGGAATTATTTTTTTCGGGGGATGTGGTGAGGTTGGAGTGGACTGGTGTTTGCTTAGACAAGGGGAAAGTAGAGTTGGAGAGGACGTACTTAGTAGACTTAGTAGATCTCTGCCTTTTGTTGAATCACCTGCGAGAACTTGTGCGCGTTTCTGGTCAATGAGCTGTGTGCCGATGCGGTGCATGGTTGCATGGGCTTGGATCATTGTTTTGGTATTTCTCCGCTGTGAACGAGATTTAGGGTAGATCAAGGAAAGTAGTAAGTAGAACAGACAAATCTGCGTAGAATGGGAAACCAGACTTGAAGGATGGTGATGAGACGAAACTTTCGTGCGGTGGAAAAGATGACGGAAAAAGCAGCGGCGAGTTCATTTTTGTGCGGGGTGCTAGAGAGAGAGTCGAAGTGGTAACCGAAGCCTGGGTGAGTTGGGTAAGAAGAAGCGCGGGAAAGGAAGGGGATAGTACGGACCTGCTTCGCCAATGACGTCAAGAGTCGCACGTCCGAGCCAGCTGAGCGCGTCGATGCAAGGCGGAGTAGCGGGTTGGGAGTCGGCCTGCTCGAGCCAGATGTCGCGTAGCTAGTTGGTGGTTAGAGAGGAGTAGCATAGCAGAGAATGCGCGCACCTGCTGTGCCTTTTCGTGAAAGACCGGGACAAGAGTCTTGAGGTGAGTAGCCGAAAAGGCCGGAGCGAGAATGTGGCGTTGTTTTCTGTGCTGGTCAGCTTCGACAGTGAGAAGCCCTTCTTTTCCGGCAGCCATACTGGCAAGACTGTCTCTGACAAAGTCGGGCTTTGGGTACTGGTACGCGTTTGCAAGGATGTGGGCAATAGCGACGGGGTCGGTCGTCATGAGGCGGGGCCCGCCTATGAAGCCGCGGTAGACAAAGGTGGGACCGTAGCGGTCAGCCCAGGTTGCAACAAGATTTGTGTTTTCGGCATCGTGGAGTTCAGACAGATTACCGGTGAGAAAAGAAAGGGAGGGCGGGCCGGGGAGACGTTGGAGGGGAGAGGCGCGCTGGGCGAGGAGGAGGCGGGCAAGGGGGACGGCAAAGAAGACGATGAGAAAGAGGAGGAGGGCACAGAAAGCAAGGAGAACAAGCATGGGAGGAGGGAGGAAGAGAAAAGACAAGAGATTGGGTATACATGCGGCCGAGTAGACCGAGACAGCCGATCAATGCAGTTGTGCGATGTCCACCACCTGCTCTCACAGCCCCAACCCCAGCGACTTCTACACCAACACCCAAACAATTCTGAGGGAGTAGACAATGTCGTCATCGATGACATTCAACGCCCGCCCATCCCGCTCACCATCGACATTAGCCAACCCAGCCAAGGGATGTCGCCCAAGAAACACCACGAGGTAGAACGCATGACCCAGTTTATTGCCAACACAGTCCAGGTCCAGCCATTATTGCGCATCGTCGATGTCGGTGCTGGCCAGGGCTATCTCACCCGTGCACTCCACGCCCACTTTGCCTGTCCCACCCTAGCCCTCGACAGCGACCAGGCCCAGACCCATGGCTCCATTGCCCGTGGCCCCCATGTCCCTGGTATCACCCACCGCACAGTCCACATTTCCCCGTCCACTCTTCTTTCTACTATCGACGCCTGGATCCCCCCCTCCGACTCTCCTGTACCCGTCATCCTTGTCGCCCTTCATGCCTGTGGTTCCCTCACCCCCGACCTCTTCCGTGCCCTCCTTGCCGCTCCCTTTATCTCCTGGTACCCTGTCCTAGTCGTTGCCGTCGGCTGCTGCTACAACCTCCTCTCTCCAGCCGACTTTCCCCTCTCCTCCTACCTTCGCACCCACCCTGACCCCCTCCCCACTCCCCTCCCTGCTTCTGCCTACCAACTTGCTGCCCAAGTCCCCTCTACCTGGTCCCTAGACGGTGGAACAAAAGCCCGCCTTGCCCTCCGCAAGGTCGTGTGGCGCGCCCTCCTCGGCCGCCTCTACGCACCCAGTCACTCCACCCCAATGCGCCGTCTCGGCCGCCTCAACGACTCTGCCTATGCCTCCTTTCCCCATTTCCTTGCCATTGCCTCTGCTCGCCTCCAGGTCGACTTTCTCTCCCTCCCTGGTGCCCTCGATATTGTCAACGACGACGACCTCATCGCGCGTCTCGAAAACCTCCACACCATGCGCTGCCGTCTCGGTCCCCTTGTAGAGAGCTACATCATCCTCGATCGCGTCCAGTGGCTGACAGAGGAGCTCCCAGCTAGCAAGCTAAATAACTACACGGTAGAGGCCATCAATCTCTTTGACCAAGCGACTGGCAGTGGAAGAAATGTTGCTTTAGTTCTTTCCCCCAGCGCTGGCCATTGATATCGCTTCTGGCCCCGAGTGCGCCTGCCACGGATCTGAAGTTCGGTCCTTACTCGCCACTCTTTGCAGACACTTTATGCAAGTCCATCTCATGGCTAGACATACTGCGCTTCGGACAGAAAACATGTCCGACTGAAAGTGGATAGCCCAATGAAATCTAATGATCAAACTCAATAGCATTTGGCTTACTCTAGAAGTTGTGCCTATCCTCAGAGTCTATTCTCCAAAATCTCTATCCCTCCCCCGCAGACACTATCGCTCACCCTCCACCCCCCCAGACATCATACGAGAACCCCCAATCCAATCCTGCAAGAACCCACCACGGACGTCTCGGTGGACAAAGCGGGCCCGAGGTCTCCGATGGCAGAAGAACGATGATTCTGCCACTGGCCAACTCGGTTGTGATATATGATACAGCACGTCCAATACTGACACAAACAATATAATGCGTCCCACGCGTCGAGTTCATGTGCGGATCTTCCGGGCTGTTCATGTTTACAATGGAATTTGGACCTGGTGGATACAATTAATACAGCTTTGCTGCACCAGCTCGACCGGTTTGCCCTCTTGGTGAACTTTCATCATGGGACTGCTTTCTGCTTCGTCGAATCCCGAGCTGTCAAAGTTTATACATTCGCTACAATGAATTGTCTGAGCAGGTATCTAGATCTGCTGCTATCTCCTCCGATGATGTTGAAGAAAATTACCCATTTCTTTAAAATATAATTTAATTGTTACGCGTTACATCAAGAGCTGAGCGAAATAACACAAATCACCCTCACGAAGGCAACACGTCTACATCCACCTCACAGCTCGACCTCGATCCACCCTCACTCCCCCCCTCAACATCAAGCTTCCCTCCTTCTCGCACCCTCTTCCCCACCCCATCAAACGCCAACGGCTCCCTCTCCTCCAACATCCTCGCCACCTCAATCTGAGGCGTCCCAGGACCAGACCGACTCCCCGGCCGACTCCGTCGACTCCGCCTACGGTCCGTCCACACCTCCGTGCGGACATGTAGCTGGATGGACCGCCTGCTGTTAGGCGTGCCCCCTGTGGGGGTCGGCCCGCCACCCGATGCAGGGAAGAGGCGCTTGAGGTTGTCACCGAGTTCCCAGATGGCGGTGGTTCTGGTTGGCTGGGCAGTATGTCAATGGATGCATGTCCTTCGGTGGATGTGCGTCTGACGTACCTTTGCACCTGCAACGATCTCTCTTAGCGCGTGGCGCACGAGGAGGGTGTCCATTAGTGTCTATATGTTACTTAGAGTTAGAGCATATGAAGACTTTGAGAGGTGCCACTAACGGCAGAATACACGCGGCCTATTGGAAGGGCAAAGATAACGTAAAAGTGTGTTTTTGGGTAAGTTAGGTAGAGAATGACGGAGCCCAGGCTACATATTCCGGTGAAAAGACCTACAAAGGATTAATGTCCAGTAAGGCAATGGGAACTGAGCTACCACGTACCGGTCTGGATGAAGGCACGTACAAGGCGATCGAGTATAGTATTTGAATTATGGAAAGCGGTGCGGGAGCGGGTGAGGATGAAGATCAACAGTCCTTGACAGAGATTTGAGCAACATTACGACGCCAAAGATCGCTGTAAAGCACATACCTGTTATAAGAACATTAACCACAGTCTCTGTGACCACCCACGTCGCCGATATCTTCCTAACCACCGGTATCCTAGATGCTCTGCCAACGACCATGCAGGGGGTTAATCTCGCATACAGAAACACTGGTAAGATGCATAACGTACGATTGAATCTGCCAACCAAAGATCCCGCATGTCATCCCCAGGGCAAAACTGGACGTCGAGAGGCAAAAGAGTGCGAAGAATCCGACTTTGCTCCCGCTGAGACGATATATCCTGTATCCCAAGAAAGTCTGGACCAGGAATGCAGCGCATGCGGTTGTTATTGCGGTCAGCGGATAGGGCCAGAATATCACTGGTAGAGGTGTATAGCATTGAGACATCGGAATCACTGGCAGGGGAATTGTGCTTACCTTGGGATGCCTTGGCATTGACATAATCTTGCACACTGAGAAAATTAAGTGTGGGTAGCGGTGAAGAGGTTTCGAACATACGCGTGAACCCATGCGAGGTAAACCATCCTGTTAGGCTCAGGTTCAATGTACAAGCGACGAAATTGAGCCATGAACTCACGTCACGCTATGCAACGTGTCTAAAGTAAAGAGCGAGAGAACAATCGACCTGCAAGGTTCAGTGCCGCTATGAGCTCATATGCCCTAGCACAGAGCATGTGAGAGTTGTGGCACACCGTATCCAGCACGGGTCGTTGAACTCTGTAACTTCCGTGAACGAGGATCTACAGAGACAAGACACGAATACTACTCACTTGAGGTTAAATACGACACGTACTGGTAGGACACGATCCCATAGAGGTAGGTATTGACTGGAATGCCATGTTTAGGGACAGGTAACGTCGTATAAAGCTCTAGTCACATACTAAAGATACCTATCAAGATGGGACCTATGAAAGATTAACATCAGTGTTCTACCGAAGAAAAAAGGCGAGAAACTCACCGACGCTCGCGTACTCGCCCATGGCAACGCGGAAAAAAAGAATGGAAAGGTTTGAGTAAACGTGAACATGAATGTAAGGGAGGAAGGACAGTTTTATACTAGTAGCAAGCCAATTTCATGGAGTCGTCACGGCGGAAATGAAGTTAGATCTAAATTGACCGTAAAAAACTTCTTCCAAGAGCCCTTGGTTTCTGTCCCCGTTTCACGTTAGCGCCCCCGAATAGGCTGTCAAGCGACTTAGGGGTTGTGACCCGCCATTCCAAGGGTCCTATTAGCAGCCACTTCATGCAGGGACGCTTGGTGTTGAGTGGACAAGCCGTCACGGTCACGGTCTTTGCGGGGCGATCGTTGACTCGATGTACTCTAAATGGTTGCAGAGGAGCTTGGGAACGCCAAGAAAGGGTTATATGGTCGGAGATGACGATTATGCATGTTCAAGGCGTTTGACAGTATACAGAATATGCCTGCTATTCAATACTTGTTATTGTAAGAACTGGCAGTCGTGCAATGTAAATGATCCAATGTTACACGTGGCATTCTACCGATACTTACTTTAAACGGTTTGATATGGTGAATTTCATGCGAGACGAACATGAGAGGGCCGCAGGTAAGCAGCGTCCATGTACAAATTCACCCAGAACTCCTAATAACAGTGGGAGTCAGCCGTAGAGATAGAGGTTGGGGAGCCGTGGTTTTGATTACGCCCGATCGTCAATGACAGTCTGTCACTTCAAATTGCTGTGGTGAGCCTAGCCTTTCATCCGTTGGACATCCAACGATATTCAAGTTTCGCAGGTATTGGGTAAACGCAAGCTGATCATAGGAGTTGCATGCCGATGCCGGTTATGTTGCAAATGGTCGAGGTTTGGAATAACATGGAAGTAAAACCTTCTCTTAATTCATTGCGGGGCTGAGCGCCAAAGCAGCACCGAGTAGTGATGATCGGTCTATGAAGGAGAGTGAAGAAACGCGTCTTTGTGGGGCGGCGCAAAGGAGAAGAGATAAATGGTAAAACCTCAATGCCTCAATGTAAAGGACCCTTAGGTATAGACCACTATAGATTGTACTATAGAAGATGCTCGAGAGCCTGAGCAGCGAGGGTTCAGAATGCTAGGAGTCTGTCATGTCGTCTGATAAGACAAGGTGGAATGTGACACTCCCAAAAAGCTGTTAAATTTGAAAGCCTATGATCCTTGATCTTTAACAAAGAGTGATTACCTTATGAACCGCTTGAAATTCCACCCAGTGATTGATTGTTGACATTCATGCAGTACGGCCATACTTCAACCTACCTTAGCGGGTTTGGTAGATATAGTTTGACCCAGGATGTGGATATCCATGACTCAAGACTTGGACAAGGGGTAAGAAGTATGCTAACAGTAGAAGAGTGGCAGCGCAACACCGGAAAGCCGAGGTACTAGAGGACGATAGAGGAAGCTGCGCCGTGGAAAGATCCGTATTTCCAAGCCAAAGTACGTGAGGAATCCGGGCGTAATACAATTTGGGCTAGGGTGTACCAGGCGTTGCACGGTAGATCCATCATGACCATGATAGCAGGTAAACTATCCCTGGAGTCAACGTTATCAATGAAGCAGAGCGCGTCGAGAACATTGATTATTAATCACAGAAAACCTCATAAACCAGTAAGCGAGAGGTGCATACGTATTTGATGCTCACTTGAGATTGGCAGATACCGCCGCGTCGCGCATTGGCTAGAATGTCGGTCTCAGGAACTGGCAATGGACAGTGTTCACTGTTTACGAGTCCCTGGAGTGATAGAGAGATATGTATTACTGTACCATTTTAATCAATTCGTTCAAGGGTGTGACCTGTGACCTGTTGACCGAAATATCAGTTCCGGTCAACACGATGACGATGTGTGACATTGCTGAAATTTCGGTCATTCAGTTGCATTTAGTAACAAAGAATGAGTGTATTGGGCATATTGGCGGACATGAGACATGTAAAAAAGAGAAAATCCAGAAAGAGGAATAATAAAAGAGTTATGTTAGACGTAAATAGAGCGCAAAAAAGCGCAAGAAGAAAGACTGTTTACAGGACTCGTTGGATGGTTTCGGTCAGATTGTGTGTGACGCGGGACAGGCGTGACATTTCGGTCGATTTTGAAGGGGCTGTGACGCGTGACGAACGAATTGATTAAAATGGTACAGTATGTACAGAAGTCACGCGTTTTCTAAATTCTAGGTCACACCAACAACGTCCCATCAATCCTTCTAAATATGGAAGTTGCAATTGTCAGCCCCGACACACAGACAAGTGGCCAGCAGTTGTTCAGTCACTGTGACTGAACAACTGCTGCATTCCATTTGACAAGTGTCCCAAACTAAAATTCCACAAATTAAAATGGTACAGTAGGGCAGGACAGGTGAAACGAAACTTTACACAATCAACCAGGCTTGGTGAGCACTTCACCAGTACTACGGGCCTTCTGACAATGCCCGACTCAAGAAAGTGCCAATTAAGGAACAAATTAAATTGGGCCTGCCACCAGGTACTAAACGACCAGCGGCTTCGAGATCTGAGAAGATCCGATCATCTGAGAGCCAATGTAACTTATACAAATGTGCGTTACATCCATGTTGCTGAGTTTATATGGTGCTGCAGCTGGTGAAGTCCCAAATTAGTGTATCGAGGAACTGAAGTTCACCACTTGGGGCTAGATGTTGCTCCATGCAGCTTCGCCAGTTGTTCGGTCTTGGGGAAATTTACAGACGAGTTGTCAGCTCTAGTACTAGCCGTTGGTTCAATACAATTTAAATGCCAGCCCTTGATTGTGGCGTTCTGGTTTTCAAAGATGTACGACAGCAAAATCATGGTACGCAAATGGAGTTTGAGGTTGACATGATTGATCGCTCAGCAACCATTGGAGATGGTACATACTGTGAATGACTAGCCACTGAAAGTGGCGACACTGTACGGAGATGCGTAGGTTGATTGAACACCGTCTCCGATCGTCGCTTTAGCGGGCAGGAGGTGGAACAATGGTAATCGAAACCATACTAGCGACCCATGGCCTGTAGCAAATGTTTGTGACTCCTGAATCAGCGAGCTCAAGTTCCACAGGATGGTAACAAGATACACACAAGTGCGTCGAGTAGAAGTGGCAATCCCACACTTCACAGTACAACTGGGAATGTATGAGGTTATTGGTACAAATTTTGAGATACCTAGGCTACATACTAATTTAGTTTTGATGACCTATGGATTTGGCGGGGATGTTGAAGAGTTATCTGTCCGGAATGGCGGAGTCAAGTTCCTTGTCAGACGCCGTGGAAGCGGTCCCAAGTCTTGCAACTCCCATATGGCACTGGTTGGCGTCTAAGATGTCGAGGTTAGATCTAAATCAATTTAGTAGGGAATAGTAACGAGAGACGCACCTTGCCTCCCCTGACCAACTTCCTCAAACTGTGGCGTACTAATACAGTGTCCATGAGAGTCTACGCAAAGTGAGTTACAACCACAACCGTAGTTTTAATTGATCACTTACAGCACTGTACACACGGCCTACTGAAAGACCCAGAATACCATAATAATGTGACCCTGGGTACTTCATGAAAAGGAATAGGGAAACTAAGGTAAAGATACCAGCAAGGAAGCCTGCCACGACATTGTGAGATTATGCACTACTTACACAGTTTGTTTGAAGTTGTACCAGTCTGAACCGTTGCACGGACGAGCCGATAAATCAACTCGTTGGATTTAGTAAAACCAGTGCGAGACCGTAGGAGCAAAGTAATGAGGACAGCTTTGCGGCGTTTGTTTTAGGATCTGGATTTATTGTAACTGAAGCTCTGGGTGGCGGCGTACCAGCTATCACCCAATCGGCAACTATCTCAGTGAAAAGGCAGAGAGTTGCCGCGGTCCTAAGTTTGATAGCCTCATGGATCCTACCAACCGACTTAGCAGAGCGATAATACAAAATATATACTCACGAATTCAGCATTATGATGCGTGCACTTGAAAATATTCCAACGGCCCAGGCTACTAGAGAAAGCAATGAAATAATGACATAACCGATCCAGCACTTTGTCAGGCGGTAAATTCTAAACAAAGATAGATTCAAGTGTCAGGGCAACAATATTACCATGGATGATCACGTTAACTCACCGATATGTCAAGAACGCTTGCACCAGAAAAGCAGTGATTACAAGAATGAGCGTGGTCATCATGTATGGCCATAGACCTACGTATCGGTTGTCAGATACAAGTCTACTATGCCAGTGTTTTTACAAACGCACTAAACAGTGCTTCCACGTCGTAGTATGTCTGTGAACTGCATCTCAATTAAACGGGAGCATTTTTTGACAAACGCACGACTGTACCTATATGACCAGACTGCATATGCCATTCTAAGACATATAGTGAGCGATTTACGTTTATGAGCTAGTACTACTGCGCTCACGCCACAACGTGTACTGTGTCCAAGAGACATAGCACGCAAACAAGCAACCTGGAATCACAGTTGGCGAACGCACAAGGGTCGCGAAAAGATACAGCCAGTTGACGCACTTGATCCACCAGGGGTCGTTGAATTCTGAAAATCGTTATGAGAAGCCCTTCACCCTTTCACTGCAGTTTTCTTCACCTGTGACGCAATAACGGAAATACTGACATGTTAAGATTCCGTAGCAGAATAAGTTCACTAACGGATAATCATTAGTAGCATGACCACAAGACGTGGTAAACTGCACTGACAGCTAACACCTATCACCAAAGGACCTATTGGACACATTGTCAGTCATTGAAACGACCATAGGAATGTCGACAATCACCAGTAGTTTCATTGAGATGACTCATAAGTCAAGTTGAACGGTAACCCAGGACGTGGGTTGGCAATAGTTGCTTCTGTGGGTCTTTTGAGTCGTTTGAAAAATCACCGCCTTAACTCGGGCTGTTGTGTAGCCAACCTGGACAATACAATTAACCCTATACAAGGCACCGAACTGGGCAACCGAGGTTCTAATTAGAACTGAATGTGTGCCTGTATCAACCAAAGTATTGGACCCGTTTAAAAATTATAAGGACTACACCTTGCATTGCGTAAAGAGTTCTAGATGCCGAACATTTGATGCCCATACTTCTATACTTCAAGCTGTTGAATAAATCAGTAAGCCTCCATATATGGAGTTCATAGGTCACACTAGTTTATGCCGCAACTCGGTCCAGGCGATTTTTCTTTTGAAATTCATTCAATAGAGTATCTGATTGGTGGCGGAACATAGAATCGAAGCTCATTACAAGTAGTTTTAGTGGTGTGCAAATGACAAAACGAATGCACTAGTAACCCGCAGAACAAAAGGTTAAAGTTGGTGGGCACTACCGATAGTAAATTTCAATGGATTTGGAACGGTGACGAGTGTGGTTATTGCCGTTAGAGTCGTACTTGGGGACGAGAGTCTTCGTCACGTCCATATTCGCGGCTGTAGTAGCTATCACGCTGGTAACTATAGCCTCGATAGTGCCCATGTTTGTGCTGGCCATTCTGGTTGTAGTCATAGGGTTCATAGTAGCCACGAGAGCGATAGTGATCGCGACGGTTTCCTTGCGAAGTTCTCTTGGACTGTTGAGCGTTGTCGTTGGTGCCACTAAGGAATGTTACTTTCGGCAAGGCATCTCTTCGACGACGGGAGGAGTTTTCAGCAGGCGGTTTATTTATCGAGTTGGGGGTATTCGTTTTCGTTTTCTTGTCCTTGGGATGAGTTGCTTGGGATTCAGAGTCGGTAGGATCCGATTTTGCAGGTTTTGTATCTGTCGATTTTGGTTCTACAGGTTTTGGTTCTACAGATTTCGGCTGGGCAGGCTCAGCGGGTTTGGACTCGGCAGGTTTGGGGTAGGTAGTTTTGGGTTCGGCGGTTTTGGGTCCGTTCGTTCTCGTATCAGCACTCTTGGAGTCCTTGTCCATCGTGGAATTTGGTCCTTCCGAGTCTTTCTTCGGATACAAAATAGGATTGACAAGGTCGCCGATATCAGGCGCTGCTGCCCTCCTCATCAACACGCGATCCTGAAGAGTATAAGCGCTTAACAACGATTTCCTTCAATTTCAAATGAGCCAACCTCTCTGTTGGGGACAGCCTGCGAAAGAGAAGCAATTATGCAAAGACACACCAGGACTACAAAGCGAGGCTGGAAGTTGGCCATATTGATATTGAAGACTGGAGAATAAAAGGCGTTTTCGAGAGGCTTGGTAAGAAAGAGGTTGTGCAATCCAATGTCGTCGGAGCTCGGATCAAGTAGAGATATTAAACACTTGTGACTTCACTATAAACCATGTGAGCCCTTTTAGTGATGTGCCTTGGCTTTGGGATCTAGAACAAAGGAAACACGACGAGATGACTTGTCTAAACCCCCTTCGGACCTTTTATGCTCTACTCCTTCCTTTCTAACGATCATCACGACCCATGTCCGCAAATCTTCCTGCTAATTATGACGCTAAATGCGACATCCAGCCAGTCGAAACCTCTCCACTTATTCCCCACTCAGATACTAAAAGGATAAGGTCATATACGAACACCTTTGGTTTCTCCTCCAAGCGATATCTTCGTACTAAAGTTCGGCTCTCCAACACAGTCGATAAATTACATATCCGTACGACTGGGACCAATGTCCATAGTGGCAAGCAGAACGGCTCACCCAGAGAGGAGTCTGCCTCAAGCTACACCACACTAGTGTCACCGTGTAGTGCAGATTGTGAAGACAATTTGGCGTGGCCGTCTTGCGAACCAAATTTATTGGACAGCTCACACTCTTCATCTTCGTCGTCTCGGCATCATGAATCTTTATTGGCGAGCGTTTCACTCACACTAGAGAACTCGGGCAGTGTAGCGAGAGACCATCTGGCATCGGAAAGAACGTTCCTTGCATATGTTCGTACGAGTTTAGCCATGGCTTCCTCAGGGGTTGGTGAGCGTTCGTACAAAGTCTAATTGCATGATAAGGTAATTGACACTTCTTTGGAGCTCTTGTGCAACTATTCACAGTCGCTTCTGCCAACCTTCGCTATTCACCAGAGCATCGGCTCCATACCTATATCCGTCCACTTGGAGCAGTCACTATCGTCATGGGATTAATAGTCCTTATAATCGGTATGTATACTCTCACACCATCTATCTCGCACTCACTGTATTTCAAAAACAGGCGTGATCAGATATTTCACCGTTCAAGCTGCATTAACGAAAGGAAAATTTCCCGTCGCTCGGGCAGCCACAGGTTTTATCACAGTAATCCTAGCCATTTTAGTCACCGTTACCTTTGGTATCCTGGTTGCTGGGAAGTTGGAGCCTCCTAAAGGAAATAAGTGAAGCTGATTTTGATGTGAGAAAATCAAATTCTGACATTCCTTACCCGTTGTCTGACGGAATTTTTGTTACAACTGACATAGAAGGCTTTCTGAGTGTATGGAGGGACCTGAACAGTGAAGATCCCATGCTGTCCTTAGATAACGGTGCTCAGGTGCACCAGCAGGTTGGTGTAGAACCTATAACTTTTTAACGATCATGAGCACATACTGTACCACTAAGTATTCACAGAATGCACCACTATGATTTAGCCACACCAAGATTGACGAGCTCGGACCAACTTAAACTTTGACTGTATCCTAATCGCCGTACTCTTCGCACTTCACATTCATTGATCGATCGGTCTTCGTTTAGTGAATAATATCTTTGGAACGACATTGTTTCCATGAAATACCCTGGGTCCTTCTCAGTTTCAGCGGAGTCACTTCAATTCTGAGTTCGATTCAACATGGTCAGAGGAATCACGTGGTACCACTTCTGATCCAAGTGATCAGTAAGTCCTTATGGTTCAGATGCCAACTGCCAGCATGCATACAGACACGGTTCCAGCGACACCATATTTAACGACGACGGTGTACTTTTCTCAGTCTATCTTCCGACTCCCATGTCAACCACACGGCGACGGGGAAAGGCCAAGTATGAGGACCTTATTGACCCTCCAGAGAAAGTTGTGAAGGCGGCCAGGAGAGCGGGACGCGTGTCACAGTCAGTCAGTTTAGAATACTCATTGCACATAACCTACGGCGCGAAGTTGATCATTGTATTCCCCTCTTTAGAAGAAGATGGATTCTCTATGGAATTGGACTCGTGTTGACCATAGTGTTCTTCTATAATTTCGTTCCACGAGCCAGCGACACGGAACTTGAATACGAAGCAAAAAAATTCAACAAGGGGGAAGAGGCCAAGCAAGCTCCTCAAAGTAGTTGGCTCAACAATGACTCGGATACTTTTGTTGTCGTTGACCTTCCTGGGAAGGGAAAAGGGATGGTGGCAGTTCGTGACATCGAGGCAAGCGGTGAAGCATGTGTGCGAGTAGTCACTCATGAAACCTTGTTTTACTCAGCAAGGAGAGCGCATTCTCACAGAAAAGCCAGCCATCGTGGCTCCTGATCAAGGTAGGTAATTTTTTTCATCCAGCGTTCTCCTGACAATTAGACTCACGTAGTGACTGAACCTCCGGCTGCACTCATTGGAAGACTTTTGCGCGAAATTAGCCCCGAGAGCCGCGAGGCCGTGCTCAACCTTTCTTATGTGAACTTTCCAAAGGACCTCGATGCAGCAACGCACCCAGAGGAAGTGGCACTTGCCATTATCCAGACCAACGGTGTCGCTACGACTGGCGGGGTTGGCATCTTTCCACGCATGGCCCGTATGAATCACGGTTGCTCAAGTGCCTTCAATGCCATTTATACGTGGAGAGATAAAGAAGGGGTTCTTGTTGTTCATGCGTTGAAAAGGATAAGGCAAGGCGAGGTACGGGGTAGTTCACCCACTTTCTGGCGACCCACTCTCTAAAAATTTGTTGCAGGAAATTCTCACAACCTACACCAACACCAAGCGACCCAGGGCTGAACGGAGGTAAGTGCGTCATGTCACTGCGATTCGATTGGTGATATATAACCCGGTCTAGAGCGCTATTACTGGAAAACTATGGATTCACCTGCATGTGCAAGGTCTGCGCTCTGCCTGATAATGAATCTCAAGTTTCGGATAAACGATTGATGGCCATCTCGGATGCCTACGCTCGATTCGCACAGTGGGGTCAAAAGGCTATCAGCGGAGTTGAGGCGATTGAAGCAGTACAGATCATCTGGTCAATTGAAAATGAGGAAGAGTATTGGAGTGAAAGAGGAAGGCTTGCGGCTGATGCTGCCTATGTTGCTGCCGCTCATTCAGAGTAAGCGTGAATTATCACATGGATCTCGTTTAAGAACTCATGATCCACGAAGTGCCACCGCCACGAAAAACTGGGCTAAGTTGGCAATTCAATGGTACATATATGAATTGGGACTGGACAGTGAACAGGTGCGGGAGATGAGAGGCATACTGGATGACCCGCAAAGCCATCCTGGGTGGGGCTCGCGTGAAGCCCAAGAAGTTGGGGATCTAGGAAGCCATTGAATCCATTCATAGAGAGAAGACTTGGGGATCGTTAGTAACCGTGGGCCGCGCTCACATCATAACTATTTGTCATAGTTGTGGAACTCGGGACACGGGTATAGACATTGTAGTAAACAAAATTTGCAACAGTGACTGATCAGCTGGAGATCAATCATTGGTACGACGTGCACGGCCATGGAGACTGGGGAATGTTTGAACGTATTACGTTGAGCACCGATGAGCAGGAGTTGGGATCGAGCATCCGTGAGAGTCGCAATCGGAGGTGATCCGAGTTGAAAAAGCCGAGCATAGCACAGCCATCAAGCCACGTACAAACTTTCTCTCAAGTACTTATCAGCTTCTTGTTTGATTTCTGGCGCTCCCTCCCCCTCCTTTCGCCTAGCGGTCTAATCGTAGCTACTAGCTTGCACTTATTAAGCTAGCAGAGCTTCCCCATACTGGTATATTCTTACTGCTCGCAATCTATTTTCTCCAGATGACCGACGTCAATCGTACGACCTTTTCCTCAGCTTTTCCATTCGCCCTCCTTTCTACCACGGCGATGTCGTCCACCTCATCATCAGACGTCCTGATTCTCGCCCTCGGTGTCGGCCTCGCAGCCGCCTACCTTTTCCGGGACCAACTTTTTGCCGCTTCGAAGCCCAAGACCGTACCGGTTGTCGCAACCAAGGGGCAAAATGGCTCTGGTAACCCCCGAGACTTCATTGCTAAAATGAAGGAAGGAGTAAGCACTTCAGGTTTTCTCTTTTCGCTTTCAAGCTCACTTCTTCCAGAAAAAACGTTTGGTTATATTCTACGGCTCTCAGACTGGTACTGCAGAGGAATATGCCATACGTCTTGCCAAAGAGGCAAAAACCAAGTTTGGTTTGGCTTCCCTTGTGTGCGATCCCGAGGAATACGACTTCGAAAACCTGGACCAACTTCCGGAAGACTGCGCAGCTTTCTTCGTCATGGCTACTTATGGCGAGGGCGAGCCTACCGACAACGCCGTTCAGCTCATGCAGAACTTGCAGGACGAGTCTTTCGAGTTCAGTGGTGGTGAACACAAGCTAGACAGCCTCAAATATGTCGTTTTTGGTCTTGGCAACAGAACCTATGAACATTACAACTTGATTGGTCGCAACATCGACGCAACGCTGACAAAGATGGGCGGTGTTCGCATCGGTGAACGTGGAGAGGGTGATGATGACAAAAGTATGGAGGAAGACTATCTGGAATGGAAGGATGGTATGTGGGACGCCTTTGCAGTCGCCATGGGTGTCGAGGAGGGCCAGGGTGGTGACTCTGCCGATTTTACGGTTTCGGAACTGGATTCTCACCCTCCTGAGAAAGTCTATCTAGGTAAGCATACTTCTGATGTTTTAGGAAACAATTTTGATTGTCCACCAAAGGCGAACTGTCTGCTCGCGCACTTACTAAGACTAAGGGTATCCATGATGCTAAGAACCCCTACCCCGCACCTATTGGTATTTCCCGAGAACTTTTCCAAGACCCCGTAGCGCGTAATTGCGCACACATCGAGTTCACTACAGAAGGTTCTGGCATGACCTATCAGCATGGAGATCATGTTGGGGTTTGGCCGTCCAACCCCGACGTCGAAGTCGACCGCCTTCTGTGCGCACTGGGCCTGGCTGGCAAGAAAGACAATGTCATTGGAATAGAGTCTCTTGATCCGGCCCTTGCTAAGGTTCCTTTCCCCGTCCCCACGACCTACGATACTGTCCTCCGTCATTATATCGATATCAGCGCTGTTACTGGCCGTCAAATCTTAGGATCACTATCTAAGTTTGCACCCTCACCCGAAGCTGAGGCGTTCTTGAAAAACCTAAATACAAACAAGGAAGAATATCACACAGTTGTTGCAGGTGGCTGTCTCAAACTTGGTGAGGTTCTTCAACTTGCTGCCGGAAATAACACCAGTGCTCGCCCGACCACGGATAATACCACCGCCTGGCATATTCCCTTCGATATCATCGTTTCTTCCACTCCTCGCCTCCAGCCTCGGTATTACTCTATTTCGTCCAGCCCGAAGCTGCATCCTAACTCCATCCACGTCACCGTTGTTGTCCTCAAATACCAGTCCATACCAAGCTCTCGCGTTAATAAAAAATGGGTCTATGGTGTTGGCTCTAACTTCCTCCTCAACCTTCGTTATGCTGCAAACGGCGAGCCTGCGCCACTAATTGCTACTGGGTCAGACCCTTCCACCGTGTCAGTACCCGTATACCAGATCGAAGGGCCTCGGGGTGCATACAAGCAGGATACCATTTACAAAGCTCCTATCCATGTCAGACGCTCAACATTCAGGCTTCCGACCAACCCTAAAAGCCCCGTCATTATGATTGGGCCTGGCACTGTAAGTAAAGTGTTCTATCTTGTTCCGCCATTATTGTTCAAGCTTGAATTATAGGGTGTGGCTCCGTTCCGCGGTTTTGTCCAAGAGCGCGTTGCCTTGGCTCGTCGATCAACTGAGAAGAATGGCCCGGATGCACTCGCAGACTGGGGTCAGATATCTCTATTCTATGGCTGCCGCAGATCAAACGAGGACTTCCTGTATAAAGACGAATGGCCACAGTATTCGGAGGAACTCAAGGGCAAGTTCACTATGCACTGCGCGTTCTCGCGCGAGAAGTTCAAGCCAGATGGAGGCAAGATATATGTCCAAGACCTCCTTTGGGAGGATAGGGAGCACGTTGCGGACGCAATCTTGAACGGCAAAGGCTACGTCTACATCTGCGGAGAGGCGAAGAACATGAGCAAACAGGTCGAGGATGTCCTTGCTCGTATTCTTGGCGAGGCTAAGGGTGGGTCAGGACCCGTAGAGGGTGTGGCTGAGGTGAAACTGCTTAAAGAGCGGTCCAGGCTCATGCTTGATGTCTGGAGCTAGAGTGCCAACATGGCCTATGACTATTGCATTGTAATGTGTTTATGTTATTGCTTCTCTGTATTCTCTCGCTGTTTATCCATTCATACTTACACACGCTGGCGCACCTCCAGTAAACACACCTGTTAATTTTAAATGCCTTTTACATAGCACTTCCCGGAATGACTGGTAAACACGTAGATTTTGAATAGACATCCCCACATCACTCGATTTTAGTAGTGTCCCAAAAATGGAATAGTTTTTGATACTTCGCACACACTCTACGCCCAAATTTCATTTCGCCTACGTGGCTGTCCTGGGATGTTGAGAGCATGGTCAGCGAGGCCGCTGGTCGCTCGTCAATTCTCTTCTAAAACGTCAATATGGAATAACTCGCAACGTCAACCGAGTCCATCTATTGAATCGGCGGAATCGGCCAACCAATCAACTCCCACCACGAACCCTTCTTCTTCGGGCTCTTCGCAACCACCATTAGACGAAGCTCTAGAAAGACACTCCTCGTCTTTGCCACAGTATGATTTAGAGATTGTCCGACGCCGTCTCCGGGAATGGACGGGCCAAAAGGCTGTTTTATTTAGAACTCATGCAGACGAGTTCACAGCAAAGTCAAAAACAACATTTTTCCAACTGGGTTCGCACTTGAACAAGGTTACTGGTTATGAGGCTATAGAAGCCCTAAAGCGGGATGTTGCAGAGCAAGGTATGCGTTAACATTACCAGTCTCTATGTTTGAGGAAAATGACCTTTTAGTACAGAGGCCCGTATAACTGCTACGCGCCAAGCTGCGCGAGAAGCCAAAAAGGCCTATGACGAGGCTGTCGCTCGGCGCTCAAATTCTCAACGCAAAGTGAATGACCTTCTACAGCGTAAATCTTTGTGGACGGAGAGCGACCTGGGCCAGTTCACAACAATCGTGCGGCAGGACCACCTTTTTGAACAAGAAGAAGCACGCGCGAAAGCTGCTGTCCACGACATGGATAACACTGTTGAGCGGGAGTTCAGCCAATTACTGCACTCTATTTTTGCACGATATCACGAAGAACAAGTCTGGTCTGACAAGATTCGGAGCGCGTCTACTTACGGCTCCCTCGCTGCGCTCGGCCTTAACATGCTTGTGTTCTTGATGGCGATAATAGTGGTGGAGCCGTGGAAACGGCAGAGACTTGCTCAGACCTTCGGGAAGAAGGTTGAGGAACTTAGTAGGGAGAACGGTGTGAGACTTGATGCTAGCATGAAAGAAATTGGGGCACAGCTTGCGGATCAGGAGCGACTGATTCTCCACCTCAGAGATGTCTCGCAAAACCTGGTGTCTGGCCACGAGGCACCTCTTGCAAAAGATTCCTCACAACAGCCAGAGGACGTCCCCGCAGTCGCAGCTGTAGCAGATGAACTTTACACCGAACGAACTATAAACAAGTTCAGAACCATGCATGGCACTCTAGAGTTGGTGGTGGTGGCTACAGGCGCATTTCTGACTGGAGTAGTTGGTTGCTTGTGGTTAGGTCGTTGAATATGAAAATTCAAAAATAAAATAAACTGGATGTTGCGAGAGATTACTGGGACCGTATATCATTCTTTACGGCCTTGAACATATGAAAGATCAGAAGTTCATGGTCACTAAAGCTTTTGATGACTTGGTGAACAAGTGAAATGTTTGAATTTCGAGCTCCGAGGTAGTATAAGGTTCGCTCTTTCTTTAGTTTGATCCATGACCTCCTTTATCATCAAGGACCATCTTGAACGACCACAAGCACCCTCCTGGACTCCAGATACAGACGAAACCTGTACTTTCTGTCACATAATACAGAACAAGATACCCGCGCATAGGATCTTCGAGGACGATGAAGTTATTGTGATCCTAGGTATGTGTAGGTCCAATAGCATGGACACCTTTGAAAAGTACTCCCGCTCAACGCCATGCGTACTAAGTAAAAAAAGCTCACAAAGCCAAATCTAGATATCCTTCCGCTTCGGAGAGGTCATACCCTTGTTATACCCAAAGTTCACTGTGGTAGAGTATCGGAACTGCCTCCAAGTTATGCAGCGGCAACAGGCAAAGCTGTGTCCAAGGTTGCCCGTGCATTAACGGAAGGTAATCTCCCGTGTAGATACACGGGACAGCACTTACAACTGTCACATAGCAGTGGACAATACGGCTTTGAATGTGGTTTGCAACCAAGAATACGCCCAGGCAGTACCACATGTAGACCGTCGATATCCTTAACATGTTACTCAGCTTGAACTGAGGGCCTCCTTTCAGGTACACTATCACATTATACCAGCACCAAAGTTTGGGCCCTCTTTGGGATCACCAGGTACTGGCAACACAAACGCCGTACCCTCGCAGCCCCGTACTACGAAGGAGATGCACCGTCTGGAATTTGAATCTAGAGAGGAGCTGGATGAAGATGATGCTGTGGTGTTGGCAAAGGATATTCGTGCCCGACTATGATATTTCTTTCTAGCTCTTGCGCGGGGTATGTTCCGGTTGTCTGTAACCCAATTATTTTCTCGATATTCCGTATAGTGGGGATTCCTAGTCAGAGCTTGTCAAGGGCTAGTGTTCCTTATAATAGGGAGCTCAGGTTAGTATCTGTCCTGCGCGTTTTCGCCATCTGCCCACCAGACATACTGTTTTGTGTGCTACCAGAGTCCAACTTGAACCTGAGCTGAAGTTGGCGTATCATCACGTGCAGTTAATTAACGCGAGTTGTCACGTCACGCTACTATTTCAAAGACACCATGTCAGAGTTGCCAACTACTGGCGAGATGGATGAGGCAGGTGCGCCGATCACACTTATGGATGATATAAAGCAAGTGGAAATACAAGAGGCACAACTTGAGGAATCGGATATCGAAGATGCACCACAACCAGCTAAACAGAAGAGAGTACGAAAAGAGCCCGTGCTCTTGATGCGAGAAGCTGGAAAGTCACTTCTGCCATTTTCCAGGGTACAAAAAATAATAAAAGCAGATAAAGTATGTGCTTCGTTGCATGGGCTCACCTGGTGATTGACTAGTAAGCAGGAGATACCAATCATTGCAAAAGACGCGACCTTCTTGATATCCCTAGCTACAGAGGAGTTCATTAAGCGGCTTTGTGAAGCAGCTAGAAGGGTAGCCGAGCGGGAAAGGAGAACAACTGTACAACATAAAGATATTGGTACGCATTAGGTCAGACACATATGAAATGCTGCTTGTGGCTAAGCGGTTGTCCGTTCAGCAACAGTTGTACGAAAGGCAGATGAATTTCTCTTCCTTGAAGGCATGTATCGGTGTTTTAAGAAGATATTGCGTATGTTGAATTCATTTCCGGTAGAAATTATCCCTTGGTTGACATCCGACCCCCCTGCAAAACGAAAGCCTCAAGGGTCCGGTGGTGTGAAAAGAGGGCCAACAATGTTGGATCAATTCGTTGTTGGCTCTAAAGCGGACGAGGGAGAGGTTACCACTGAGCAGACAGATATCATTATGAACGAAGACGGCACCATGGGTGTAGGGACAGACGATGATCACAGTGGTCATTGAAATATTGACCGTCGGTTCAACCGGGCCGATGAGTTGAGAACTTTGAGTTGTTGGTCATCATAGACGATTACAGCAGCTCTTCCCGTTGTGTCGCGTCGGTAGCCTACCGCCCTGCCGTCGCATTAAGATGAAGATTGTGACTACATTCCATCAACCTTCATCCGTATTACACTCTGTGAAATGCCAACTATCATCCAGAGACCTTGAACACCTAGTCGTCGCCAAAGTAAATGGAGTCGATGTGTACTCCCTACAACCGCACGGCCTTCAGCATCAATGCAGATTAGATGTCCGGGGAAATATATCGTCTCTGAAAAGCGTCCCAATTCCGGTGCGTATCCACTATCTAGCTATGTTTGAACGGAATCGTTCTAACATGTCAGACGCCGACCTCATCAGGGTTCTACGCGTTCCAACATCCTAGTTCTCCTAGGCATCCCGGAACCAGAACTTATTCTCCTCGCATATACAGAGGACTCCTCGGGAAGTGCACAACTTATTGTCAAGAAGGAACTCTCTCTTTTTGAACGAATCCCACGTCCAACTGATTACTTCACCGATGTCTTAGTCCACCCTTCTGGTAAACTGGCTGTGGTTAGCTGCTACACTGGGAAGCTCAGGATTATCAGATTCAAATCGGGTGACTATGACCAGGACTTTGACGTACTGTACGTGCTGCTTAATTCATGTGTTTCGCAATCCACTAAATGCAGCATCGGATTGAAAGGCTCCAGGAACTTGTTGTATTAAGTTTAGCTTTTCTTCCCCTCGACGATGAGTTTGCCCTTGCCATATTACATTTGGATCAAGGTCGCGTGCAGCTCCTATCCCGTGAGATCTTGCTTGAACAGTTGGAGCTGTCCGACGACCCTTCAATGCTCCTTACTCCTACGGCCATCCCGCCCAGAGCCGTGCCTGTGTTTGACGATGCCGAGGAATTCGAATTCATACCTAAAATCGTCCCTGTACCTGCACAAAAGCGTGAGGCTGAGGATGAAGACGATAATAACTATCTCGGAGGAATACTCGTCATTGGTGGTAAAAAAATCTTGATGTACGAACTAGCAAGTGGACAAAGTCAAGCAAAGCAGAAATCCAAGCGGAGGCGGTTGGAATCGAAAAAGAAAAGCGCAGATACCACCGAGGCCGGGAAGGCAAGGGACAAGGAACGGGAACGAGAAGCGAGGAATAGAAAGGCGCAAGGCAGTGTAGACTGGCCATGGAGTACGGTCACGGCGTGCGTGTTAAACCCTTTTATCATAGCTAGAGAGGGATTGACGCACTCCTAGTGTCTGCGCTGTTGCTCCATCTATTCCGCGTTTCTTCATTGGTGATTGTTTTGGAAAGCTTTCTATGCTATCGCTGGAGCGTGTTAAAGATCAGGGCCTGATCCTTATTCCTCTGGGGGAGGTACTTCCTTCATTTACCGTGTTCATTCTGTGACTCAATGCATATCTAGGCCTCACCTGCAAAAACTCTAACGTACCTTTCAAATCAGGCATTGTATTTAGGCTCCCATTTTGGTGATTCGCAGCTGTTACAAATTTCGCCGACTCCCACCTCTTCTACTTCCCCTACGCTTCCTATTCCTCCTGAGCTCCAGTCCGTTCCATCGGCAAAACTGTTTCATATATCTTCCCCTGGCAAAGGCAAAAACAGGCAAACCGATGAGGACCAAAGAGACCCTACGAAGGGTGCTATAGTCGAATCAACAGGATCTTTTATCCATGTGCTAGAGACTTACAAAAACATAGCACCCATTCTGGATGCCGTATTGGTGGATACTGATGGCAGCGGCGAGGTATACTTTCGCCGAATATTCCACTCACGCAACACTCATCGCAAACCACTAGCGGCAAATTCTAACCTGTTCTGGTGGCGGAAATAAAGGGTCTCTGAATATAGTCAGAAACGGAGCCGATTTCCAAGAATTGGCTACTATTCCTGGCGTGCTAAATGTCACCAGTGTCTGGGGCGTTCGTAACCAGTTTGCAGACACGTGAGTTATGCCTCTACTTGTTGTCCAGCTACAAGCTAATGAGCGCCGCCAGTGTCGACAGTCACATCTTCGTTTCGACGTTAGACGCGAGCTATCTTTTTCGTATAAATGACACTGGCAATGATACAAAGCTGTCATACATGCGAGTGACTGGCATTGATGAGAAGAATGGCCTCACTACAGATTTACCCACAGTTGCGTTTGGCAATGTTGCACACCGCGTCACAGGTGCATCTGGAAAAGCTTCCTATGAGAACTCGCAACTTGTGGTACAAGTGACCCGGAAAAATGCTCTTCTTCTCGAGTATAATATAGCATCTCAAACGTTCGAACAGCTGGCTGGCTGGGAAATAAGAGGTATGGAAATTGTCGCTGCGAGCGTCAATCCGAGTCAAGTTGTACTGGCATTGAGTGGGGGAAGGTTAGTAGCACTGTCGATCATGGAGAAGGATTTCCATGTCAACGTGTAAGTCTTTCCCCTGATGAACCACAGTCTGAATCACATACCAAACCGCCATACAGGGACGAAATTATCGCAGGACTTCCGGAGATCAGCACCGTTTCTTGCACACCGCTTGATCACACAAAATTCTTCTCCACCTACGTCACCGTCTCGTACTGGGGCACGAATGTCGTCCAAGTTTTTGTCCTTGACAAAAACCGTTTCGTCTCCATCTGCAAGTCACATCCACTTCCTGCTCTCGTTCGCTCAGTCATACTCTTCAACTTTGGGTCTGATTCCACTTCTAAAGGCGAGAACTACCACCCGTACTTGCTTGTTGGGCTTGGAGATGGTTCTGTCGCATACTTCCCCTGGAAAGAAAAGCAACTCAATGATTACAAAATTATCTCCTTGGGTCACGCTCCTGTAAGCCTCTCCGTGTGCCAGGTTGACGGGAAGAAAGCAATTTTCGCGGCTGGGAACCGTGCAACTGTGTTTTCATGGGAGAAGAAGCGACTCCACAGTTCGCCGATCATGCTCAAAGTATCCAATCTCAATAACCTGCTTATGTTTTGTGTATAAGGCTGACCCATGTATTTAGGAAATTATCGCAGTTTCTCCTCTTAACACCGCCACATTCCGTTCATCATTGGTTTTTGCCACATCCACTGGTTTAACCATAGGGCGAGTGCAGGACTTGGACAAGCTGCACATCCGATCCGTATATGTTCCTCAAAACTCTGAAGTATAATGAGTCTTATCAATGTCGTTGCAGATTCCTTTAGGATTTGACAATCCGCAAAGAGTGGTTCATGAACCCCACCTCAAAGTTTTCGGTGTGGTGATTACACGTCCCCAGCCCAACAGAGTTGCCGATCCCGTGTGGTCACAAAGCTCATTCAGATTATTTGATGACAACACTTTCTCCAGTAAGCCAAGATTACTAAGCTCCTTGACCGTTCGACGATTGACCTTGCATAGCACTTGCAAACTTTAATTGTGAACCTAGTGAACAGATTAGTGCAATCACGAGTTATTCGCCAGTTATCACTGGAAAGGTTATGCATGTGTTTTGCGTTGGTGTTTTTACGGATGCTGAAGAAAAGGAGCCATCAGAGGGCCGACTATTGGTATTCTCCGCTCTTCCAAGTGATCTACCTTCAAAAAGCCTTCAGATGTCCGTTATGGCCTCAGCAGA
This sequence comes from Myochromella boudieri, assembly GCA_018221655.1. Lineage (NCBI taxonomy): Eukaryota > Fungi > Basidiomycota > Agaricomycetes > Agaricales > Lyophyllaceae > Myochromella > Myochromella boudieri. Next base: position 281,326 of record JABCKU010000002.1, on the reverse strand, counting down.
CGTTCATGGCTGTGTCTACCGCTTGACCATCGTCAACGACATGATTGTCGCTGCCGTCAATTCCTCTGTAAAATCTCTTGTCGTTCTCCACCATCTTTTTATTAATTTTCCCTGTCAGGTGATGTTGTTCAAGCTATACAGCTCAGAAGACAAGCTAACTCCATCGTGTACATTGGAGCTACTCTCAGAGTGGAACCATAATTATTTGGTTACAAGCTTAGCCTCTTACGGCGACCGTATCGTGGCAGGAGACATCTTAGCCTCCATTTCGTTGCTCACAGTTGTGAAAGGGAAGTTGCAAAACGTCGCCAGGGACTACGGACCTATTTGGCCTGTTAGTATAGAGGCTTCGGACGAGGAGAACATAGTCGGAGCTAATGTAAGTTCACTATTTGCACTACTCTTCACTCACAGAGGCTCATAAAACCCAGTCAACTGCGAATCTTTTTACATTTACACTGGCAAATTCCCTTGGTCGGTCGATATTGGAATGCAACGGAACCTACTATTTGAACGATAATGTCAGCACATTCATTCGAGGTACATTTTAAATTTACTTCTAAGTTACCGTACACACCTGGCACTGCTTTAGGTTCGCTTGGTTCGGATGCTGGGATCGATGATCGGCTCTCAGCGAAACATATATTCTTCACTTCGACAGGCGCAATCGGCATTCTTGTAGATGTCCATGATCCCCAGCTTTCTTTACATTTGACTGCACTCCAAAGGAATCTCGCTGGGGTAATTACAGGTGTGGGAGGAACTTCGTTTGCGAAGTAAGACCATTACTATTTTACCCTGTCAAAGATGCTGAATTCTGCCAGATTCCGAGCACCTAAAAACGAAAAAGGTCGAAGCGATGCAGAGCAAGAGTCTCGAGGTTTCCTAGATGGTGACTTCCTAGAGCAATTCCTTGCACATCTTGGATCACCAGCCATCGTAGAGAAAATTGTAGCGGGGGAAAGCGATCCTGAACGGCTCACAATGACTGTTAAGGAGATGCAAGCAGTGTTGGAGACACTACAAAGTATGCACTGATAATGACAAGGAACAAAACTGGATAATATTTACAATGACTCTGTATGTACTACTAAATAGCCTTAAAGCTGAGAGAAGAAAGGATAAAACTAGAAGTCATCAATGTGTAGTCGTGAGGTGGAAGTTACGTTGAAATCACAAAGAAATATCAAACGAAATTAAACCTGGCCAACTTGACATTGTTACCACCTTGATGTGACGTACCATCGAAGATACTGCCAAAGAGACAAAGAAACTGAAGTCTGAGCATTAAATGTCGACGACAAGTGACCTTGGTCGATATCAACATCAGTTTGAGGCGCGTAGTAGAAGCCCGCGATGAGCACAAGATAGCTAAAGGACACGTGATTGGCTTGTTTTAGTGCGTGAACAAAGGACGTACCTCAAGATAAGAATGCTACCCCTGTGGTAATTGCTCTTTGCCTCGATGTACGTATAAGTCATCAGGAACATCGACAGGATAAGAGCAACCACATCCCATCGGGGGAATATCAAGCTACAGGAAAGTGAGCAATGAGCAATAGGCCCACAATAGGTAACTCACGTGAAAGTGTTGGCGATTTCGCCCATGGTCTCAGGGCTGTACCAAGCGGAGAAGGCAACCATGGCAGGGATTTGAAGCAAGCAGACTTGAAGCGCATAGGCGGATCCAATTTCCATGCTAATAACAAAAATTTGGATGATTCGCATAGAAATTTAGGGGTGAACTTACCTGAGGGCGATGTTGTTATTGAGGGCAAAGGAGATGGCGTTCATAAACTCTGTCGTATTGGGGACCAGAGCAAATAATGTTACTCCAAGGAATTTTTCATCAATGCCAGAATCGTCAAGAATAACATCAACGACCTCGACAAGCAGTTCTGAAGACAATATTGTAAAACCTCAGAAACATGTGAAGATGAAATGACCCATACCAGCAATAATGGCATAGAGCGCAGTGCATGTCAAAAGGACACTCGCGCTGGTGAAACGGCTCCAAGACGGTGCATCGTGTCCTCCAGCCGCTTCTTCAGCAGATGCCCTAGTCTTCGCGGCGGAATGTATGTGCGCTTGCTGGTGCCGTAGAGCACTGACCGTTGCAACTGCAACCGCACGAGTGAAATCGTCTGTTGTCATAGTCTCCGGTACCTGCATGGAATCTTTAACAGTACGATCTACAGTCTCAAGTACGGGAGCAAAATTCGGGGCATGAGCATACGAAACACGCCGTGGGTATGATGGAGACACGGAGTGACTGTGCTCTCCGCGGATTGAGCCTTCCGCAACACTACTCGAGCGAGTTTCGCGATGATTAGGTGTGGTTGTCGACGCAGTACTTGGTTTACGATGTAAAGAGGGCGCACGAGGTGTGGTACCACTTATTGGGTGACTTGAGGGAACAAGCCTTTGATAGAGTGACATTCGGCTATGTGGAATCTCCATTGGATGTAAGAGAGGTTGGGGGTTTTGCCAGATCTGCGAAGCATGAGTCCGAAGGGAGAACCACAATCCGATGAGGTAAGACTGATGCCTAGTCAGTAAACAGTATATCTACCCATTTTACATGTCACCTACAAAGATCAGTACTATCGCGCAGAAGTACATGAGCGACTTGACGGTCGATTGATAGAATGGATCCGTAGCAGGGTCCGGGTGCTTATAGGAACAGTGATCGCATATCCATGGTGCATCTCCGGGTCTACTTGGTGACGTGGGACAACCAGTGCATACAAGTTGGAACTATAGCTAGATGAGACACAAGGTTCAATATGAAAGATTGGCGACGTACATTCCCATAAGTCTGATAGAAAAGGGTGGGTGTCAACGCTCCAATTATGGCCATGATCAGCATCATACTTGTGACACCGGCGCTCTTAGCGTTGAACCTTTGTTCTTTGCGTCTTAATGCTGCGCTGCACATACTCATCCCAGGCATGAGGAGTACTCCAGCAAGCAAACTTCCTACGATAGAGCCTTCCACAAGCCTACCTTTGCCTTGCGTAAGAGCGATGGCGTAAAGTATGATCTCGATGATAGAGCCGAAAGTCGCGTTTATGACAGCTCCCATGCCAATAGAGGACTGTGCAGAGATAGAGGCAACAGCCATGCCAATAAAGTATGAGAGAGGGATAACACTGAGAAGTGAAAGTACGAAGATTAATCCACGAGAGGCTATGGCAGCCAAAAAGGCGGGAACGTGTTTTCCTTCATGCTCCAATTTCTCTGCAATGGGAAGAAGCACCATTCCATCAAAAATGACGAAGAAGACCACCGGAAGGAGATTAACGAAGAGTATGTTGACACCGCCCACCGTATACTTGTAGTACTGTAATCCAACTGCACGATATGTGCACAACAGTACTGTCGACGTCGGGGACCCAGATGGTGCTAGTTGTCCCTCCGACAGTCTTGTATGTTTGACAGAGAACTGAGGTGCTCGAGGAACACTGTCATCGTCGGTTGTGCCATCCACATTCTGAACAGGTTGGCTTTCGCTGGAGGCCATGACGATAGCTGGAGGGGCAGCACAGAAGCGGATGGAGGTAGGGTGAGCAAATAAGTGCTTAAGGAGGGCCCAGTTTAACTTAGCCATGGGTATGGTAACGACGAGGGCCCAGCATATGAGACACACGAAAAGCATGAGGGGTGCAATGATCGCAATGATGGCGAGCCAGAAGCACACTTTCCCCAGCAGGTCACTGCCTGTCATCTTGGCCATCCCAATTTGGCCCGAGGAGGTGCAGGCTGGGCTCGTGCCATAGGACTTGCACGGAGCAAGAATGCCTTGGCCGTGAGGACGAAGAAGGGACGTATTTTCTCCAGGAACATCTGAATTCCACGAGACAGTCTGGATATGCTGAGCTGTGTAGGTACCAGGGGTGATGGTGGCTTGCTCGGTGAGAGGTACACCTCTAACGGTAGATGATGAGTGGCTGGCTTCCGTTGGGGGAGGAACTGGTGACCCTGCGCGAACTGTATTCCTATCAGACTCCCCACTTGACTGTCGCTCGTGAGGATTGTCGTCTTCGTCTTCCTCGTCTGCTGATTCGTCTAGATCAAGATCTCCCTCGACATACTTGCCAAAAGGCCAAAGAAGGTACCAGCCTAGCCCGTAAACAAAGGAAGCATATCGTCTACCGCCCTGAGGAATGATGTACAGAACTCCTGCAATAGCGACACAAATTAGCGACAGCCACCAACCAAACGCAGCTATCCAGAAGATATTTCCGGGGAGAAGATGGCGTTCTGCCTGGGCAGACGGAACTGAATGAAGGGCCTCGTCGGCATAGCGAGTGAGGGAGCGTGACTTCTTGTACAAGGCAGGCTTCCAGATGGGCAGGCCAAAAGGGTGTTGGACATTGATAAGAGATTGGCGTTCCTTTAGGGTAATCGGATCGTCTTCGCCTTCTGACCCTTCCCCATCTTCAGCGGCGTCTGCCTCAGCGGCAACTGCCTTGCCACGCCGGGCAAGCGAGGGCGGCACGGAGCCAGTATCATCTTCATTGTTACCTTCACTGTCCTCGTCCTCCTCGCCAAGTACATCGTCACCATATGCACGGCTTCCTGCGTGAGAGCTACTTCTGCTGGTGCTTCTCAAACGAGTAGACTGTACAGATGAGCTGCGAATTAGGATGGGCGTCGGCGGGGGTGGTGGACTGCGCCCAGGGGTAGATGATGCGGAAGTGGATGGGAAATATGAGGTACCCTGATTGTGATGCTGGGGCGTATCCGAAGCAGACCACTGTGAGCCATGGCTGAAGGTACGGTGGAGATGACTGACGGGGGTGGGGGTGGAGGAAAGGTGTAGAGAGTCGTTGTCGTCGGACGGTGGAGAAGGAACGTGCGAGGACATCGTTGAGGACGGCGCAGTCGATGCGCTCGACTTTGTTGGCGACGCAGTCGTCGTCGTCGTCGTCTGTCACTTGTGACTTCTATTTATAAAACGAAGTAAACTATGTTTGCAACGGCAAGCTCCGGTCTCATCTAATCTAATCACTTTCGTGCTAGTTTCTCGTGAAGCTGAGCCCCCTTCAGTTTGGCTCGTAGGTACTCCAGCCGCGCTGCATACCGCTCGTTCACCTCCTCGCGCCGGCGTTGTATGTCGTCCATCTCATTGTCAACCTTTCCCTCATCAGCATTTGGCGATGACTGCTCGTCCTCGGGGACTACACTCATGTGGTTCGTGCTCCGTGCCAGGCTCACATTGGAGACACTTGCCACCCCAAGGTGTCCATAACTCAAGGGCAATGCGGGCATAGGTGGAATATTTCTCCCTCCCATCTTCCGTTCCTGTGACCCAACACTCGAAGAAGAGTTCTTCCGCTGTAGTGATGCTGATCCCGCTGCATTCAAGGATAGCGAAGGCCCTGGGTTCACCTTTGCCCGCACCCTAGAATGTGCTGATCGCGCCATGGATGCCGCCGTGCCCGCTGAATTGGCTGACCTCAACGAGGCCACGTCACTGTCGGCTATGATAATTCGCCGTTGGGACCTCCCATCGCTACTAGGTGACTGTACAGAGTCAGAGCTAGCCGTGGTTTCATGCAGCGGGAAGCGGCCCTGATGTCGCTGGAGTTTTGCCAGTGTGGTCATCTCCAAGCCATTGAAAGCGTCCATCAATCTCCTTGCTTCTGCCTCGACTGCCATTATCTCTTGTCGTATTTCTGCAGTACTCTTCAAGTGATCTTCATCCTGTACATCAACATTGAACGCCGAGCTTCTGGCCATCTCAGTGCCGATGACTCGTGAGGGGAAAGAAGAAGGTGGTGTAGCTAAACGTCGGATGCTTGCATTAGAACGTGATGAGCTTAATGGAAAGTGTGGAGAGTGATCCGACCGAGGCGTTGACCCAGTACGAGAAGATATGGATATAGTATCGGCCTGAGCGCGTGAGGTGGCAGTGCGGACGGAGGAAGCGCTAGATTTTTTGGATATTCCGCGTTTCAGGATGGACGACATAGATGTGGAAGAAAATAAGCTAGAGGTGTCACTATAGTCGTTTGAGCCAGACGGTGTCCGTCGACTTGTAGCACGACGTAGGAAGTTCGCAACTTCAGAAGTCACCGAACTTTTGGATCGAACGGAACCGGAGCGGTTCAGATCAACTTGAAAGTTCGACAATGGCCGGGGTATAGCTATTAACACACATGGTCAAAATGGTGAACAGACGTGGATGCAATGTGACGTCTACCTTCTTGAGTGGAAGTTGCCCCATGTGTATGAGGTCTAGAAACTGGTACGACGGGGGCCTCTGTTGGGACTGTTGTGGTTGTCGCGAATCTTTCGAAAAGGTTTTGCCGGAGTAGCCGGTACTCGTCGTCACTATGGAAATATAGAAAAGCTATGGACATCTGCACATTGCACGCCTGAAATATGTACTGACTTCAAAAGTCCTTGAGAGTTTGCAACAGCAAGCTCATTAAGTCGTTGGGCAAGTGTTACGCTAAATCGTTGTTGAGGTTGCTGCTGGGCACAGAACAAAAAATAGCGAAAACGTACGTAACATTATCAGTGGGTTGACGTGGCAAAGGTAAAGGCTGAGAAGGTAAACTTTGCTTCCGCAACGTAGAAGCAGAGGATTCTCGCAAAGAGGAGGGAGAGGGTGGTGGCCCCATATTCGAAATTTTGCGCACGCTTTTGCCAGCCAAAGAGCTTGTGGGCATATTATCATCCTGGGCGCGTAAGATGCTGGGACCGGCACTTCTGGAAGTATTTGCGTTTCTAGAGAGCGGACTAGGTTGTCGGACATGAGCGGAGGAAGGATGACTAGCGCTCGACAGGGTCTGAGCGGCGGATGCGCTGAGTGTCGTAAACGTGGGGGGTGGCTGTTCATCGCGTTCTTTACCCTTACTTTTGCCGTACTAAACGTAAGAAAGCTGCTTCGTGAATAATTTGTGCTTTGCTTTTAAGAACCTTAAACGTACAAATCTGGACCGAATAACATGAGCGACAGACTTGTCATCTTTTCCCAAAGTCGGGATATAGTTTTCCGTGTGTTCAGCTTTTCTGGACGAGAAAAAGCCCATATCCGCATTACGTTGGTTAGAAGTTTTGGAATTGAACAACGGGACCGCTTGTTAGGCTGTGGTCAGGAGAGTCGAGACACGGCTTTCGTCAAGAATGCGGATCTGTTTTGTTGAATCACGACTTTCCATCCAGTTCCATCAAAATGATCAGATGGCAGGGTCATATAGGAACGACTTGATGGTGTTTGTCTACCCTGTGGAGGGACGAACAGGTCGATATACAGCCTTTCGAGCACATTTTAAATAAAGGGGGTGGGCATATATATTCTCGAAGTTTCTGCATGCATATAAGAAGCCAGGGCCACACAACAGAAGCTATGGGATGACTGAATTGGCTCAAATCGGGCTTGTGACGTGTACAATCACCAATTCGGGTCAACCACATATTTCTTACCATCACATTACGATAGATCCAGGCAGGAAGTTGACGTCGGCTTCAGAATTTTATACAAAGTGACAATAGAGAAGAAAGGTGATTGTAATTCAATGGCAAGAGCATAAGTTGGGTGATAGCAAAGGAATAGTGTACTTGTACACTGCACAATCTGACATGTTACTCTAGACTCGAGGGAGCACGCAGATGTTGGACTGGAAACTTAGGCGACGACCTAATAAACAGTATTCGGTTAGCACCGCTCTCGAATTTCAGCGCATGTAACACGAACAGGCCAGCCACTGGAGAAATCAAGACGATTGATACCAAGCTAATGTTATGTTAGCGACGAGACCCCAGCTACTAAGATTGAACCTACGAAGCTTCCCGAGGATGTGTAATAGTCTACAGTCGTAAGTTCAACGTAGCATATCTCACACAAGATTTGAGGCACTTACGATAGACGAGTATAGGCCCGTCGCCATCGGTCAGGACGTCTTGCCCACCAGGTCCAACGATCTTAACCACCAAATGAGCATCATTCCGCAATTTAAGACTGACCGGAAATGGCACTTACTTTATCGTGAGTGCCCAGGACGAGAGTTCCACCGCCGCTGGTCAAAGCGACGCCAGCTTGATCGACGAAACCACCAGTCGGACTGTATGGAACAACATCAAGTAGATACGAAAGTTGTTTCAAGAGCCAAAGACCTACCTTGTAGACCTTCCGACTCGAATATTATAGGTACTAGATGTTCCTTGGCAGCAATTATCCCAAGACGTGAAAAGATAGTAGAAGCTGCCAGATTTATAGATAACACTAGCTTCAATAGCTCCACCGTTAGCCGTACGCTGTGCTAGCGCTGTGACAGCAGTGCTTGATGGTTTGCCAGTGGAAGGGTCCAATCTAAACCATATGAGCAGGAACGAACCCCATGGTGAGCAAGTTTCACGAACTTTAATAATTTGATGCCTGTCCAGAAACTCCCAAGTGAAAGGTACCAGTTGCTTCCATCTAGGCGCGTCCTATTATTAGAATCGGAATGGTAGAGATCTTCCTCAAAGCTTACCAACAAGAAGGCTAAGAAGTCGCCCGACACATAAGTCGTCAGACGGTTAGAAACATCGTAACATCACTTGCTTGGGATCAATAGCCTAGTCACCGTTTGAGAGAATGATTATGGCGCGTAGGCAAAAAGTTTGGACGCACATTGTAATTGTTTGAGCTAGAAGTCGAAGTGATCAACCCTTCGTTTGTGAAGCTGCCTGTTCTTGGCTGATATAGAAATGTAATCACTTGCGCAGTAGAACTTACCAGGTAGACCAGTGGTCGACTTCGCCAAAAAGATTGCAGACTGATAAGATGAAGTAAGAACCCAGTAATATCTAGATCTATTCAAACATACCTTCTGAGACCCAAAACTGGACGCAGAGTAGTATAGCTAGACAAGTAGAATGTCAGTCTCGTTAATGGTGAAATCTTGAACAGTCGTCTTACCCAAAATACCCCATTCTGATATGTACAGTCAGGGGCCCAGAGGTTACTGTCGCCCAACTGAGTCTGTGTTTATGTATCAGGAAAACCATGGACATTACCCGTTTGATGTCCCTGTGTATGTGTCCGTCCAGCTTGCACCATTAGGCCACACCTTTCCTACCAGGGTCCAAGCTGTGCGATCCGTAGAGGTGCGAATCTCGAGGCCGACAGCGGTGGCTAAGGGAAAATCAACAGGTTGTACGCTGGATGCAACCAAGGAGAGACTTACAAAAAACAAACCATTTTCCAGAGCTATCCTTGCAGATGGTCGGATCATGAACCGCAGTGTTTCCTGTCACCACTCCTGGCCCAACGACAGCGTGGGCGAGTGTACCGAGTAACAAAGGAGTAAGGAATGAGAGAAGTAACATTGTGTGAGTGGGCCACGAAAAGATGTTAGGGATTTATATCAAACTGGGTACCGTACATTTGCCGCCTAGAAGAAGAAACAAAGCCCCACGTCGATGGTCACGTCGTTCTCGTTTGGTGTCAGACGACAGCGCGTCGTCCCAAGCACCAAGACGGTAAAAATAAGTTTCACCGAATTCAAGTTCCACAGCGGACCGCCAATGCTCCGGAGTGGTGGCTGCAGGTGGGCATGCCCACACGTGGTTGATCGGGTACATTAAGCAGAGTGCGGGGTGTCGGGTTTGAGGATGTCGGACAACCAAGCATGTCTCAATAACATGCTCAGGTATAAACTTGAATGCGAATTCGACGCCGAAAAATTGCCACACATGGTGTCATCAAAACGGTAGTCTCATAGGCCGACATCTGTTTTTAAAACGAACTGTCGCAGGTCGTGTGGAGGCGCTAAGTACGCGGCGAATGGGCTTGTTATTGAATGTTACTAGACGTCTAATCGGATTAGGAATCACTGGTATATATCAGAGGGGTACGATACACTTGCTAGGGCCTAAACTGAGAGATGATCGTAATTAGAGACGAGCGGCTTAGTAGTCTGAGAAAGATCCCCTGCCAGTGAAGGGTCGTGACTACACTAAAACGTTATGTGTGAACAAATTGTGCAAAATATACGTGCTCACTGTAAACTAAACTAACCTTACTGTCAGGCTGTTGAGAAACCGGGTCGCATGGCTAGCTAGCGGTAGATAAAGTAGCCTCTTCCCGAGGATTAATTGCATGGCGTTATCTGGCGGTCCGGTACCAGACAAAAATCATTAAAAAGGTGGACGACTGTGGTGTTTTGGCTTGTTTTGGCGGACCCCCACAAAGTGAGTTATGCCACGTGGTGGTATCCCATAAAGGAAAATGTCGAAAAACGGGACACGTTTTATCAGTGATGACATAGGGAACTTCACGTTGCTTGTGCACGGAATCCGGCCGCGGATGCTATTAGTATCCGGAAAGTTGTGAGATGTGCCGGGTGTGCTCCCAGCCATGCTCAATCTGAATATCTAGATATTTGAATCAAGCCTTCTTCTAATCCACCATCTCTCCTTATTCACTATGCAGGCAATAAGATGGTACCCTCCGTCTTTCGACATCAGGGTTGAAACAATTCCTATTCCTGAGTGCGTTGATTATCACCCTGTAGTTAATATCATGCTTATGTGCCCTAAATGACAGGATCCAACACCCGGACGATGCAATCATCAAAGTCAAGGTCGGTTGATACCTCGTGAACATATATATATATATATGTCTTATATAAAGGCTTTGTCAGTTAGCTGCTCTCTGCGGTAGGGGCGCCTTGCGATTGACTGTTCTACGTTGAACGGCTTTTCTTGTACAGGCAGTGATCTCCATATCTATCGTGGGCATGGTGGTGTGAGCAAAATGTGAGTTTCCGCCCTTTGTACTGGTTCTCGATCATAATTAAACAACTGCTGAAAAAGTCACACATGTGGACACGAATTTATTGGAGAAGTTGTTTCCCTTGGGTCCAGTTTCGAAACCGATGTACAAGGACGCCCCAAGCTCTATTCCACCTTGAAAATTGGTGACAAGGTTGTTTCTCCATTCACTAGTAATTGTGGGGAATGCCAGTCAGTGCACCAACGTTCAGTATCATAAATTTATGGACTGACGATGATCGTTCTCCTAGCTTTTGCCGACTTGGGTATACCGCACGCTGTCCCAAAGGAGCTTTGTTTGGGTCTCCCGCCCTCGAGGGTGGACAAGCGCAATACGTCCGTGTGCCATTGGCTGGAGGGACGCTCTTCAACCTAAGCAACCCGGCCACCTGGTCCACGACGCTTTCTGACACGGATAAAGAAAAGGCTTTAAATGGACTAAAAGACAGCTCCCTCCTCATGTTAGCGGATATTTTACCCACTGGGGTCTTCGCGGCTTTGCAGGCTTTGAACCACCCTAAAGTACAGCCAATTTTGACTGGGAGGCCGTGGCCATTGTGTTTTTCTCCAGAAATCAACGCATCGGAGGGAAATGAAATAAATTTTCACCCAGAGGACCGAGTTCTGACCATCGCCATCATCGGTCTGGGACCCGTGGGTATTTGCGCCTCTGTTAGTCTCCTCGATGCCTTGGCCACCCGAAAGGTTCCCTTCCGCATCGTTGCCACTGATCTCCTTGAAGGGCGAAGAGAGAAGATGAAGGCTGTATATAATGCGATCGATCCTTTGGGTAGAGGGTCAGGAGAATTCGAAGTCTTGCCCGCTGTTGAAGCCAAGGCTCTCATCGACAGGTGGACGGGAGGGGTTGGCTGCACTGCAGCCCTAGAGGTGAACGCCACAACGAAGTTGTTTTCCCATAAAACTTGAACATATCTGCTTAGGTCGTTGGCCATCCGGGTGCATTGAACTCGGCGTATGATCTTGTCCGAGCATTTGGTGTCGTTGTATCGGTGGGCGTGCACGGTGAACCACAGGTGCCGTTCACAGGACGTCAACTATACAACAAAAACGTCTCCTTTGACTTCGGGCGTTGCCCAGCCCGTGCGATGTTTCCGTCAGCATTTGACCTTTTAGGTGAGTCAAAAGTGCAAACCTTGGAAAGGCTGTCTAAGAACTCTTTTCGACCGTCCTAGTCAAACGGCAAGATGTCTTCGGTGGTGTTGGCCAGCCAGCGAGCCTTGTCGACAGAATAGTCAGCTTCAAGGATGCAGCGGAAAGTTACCGAGCATTTGACAAAGGAGAAGTGGGAAAGGTTATTTTCAACCCCTGGGCCTGAGTGAAATATGAAGTGTCAATGTGTAAGTCAAATATCATCCATATGTGTTGTAGTGTAGGGGGGCCAATTATCTATAATTCTTGTGTGCAATGCTTAGTAGCATTAGACTACAAAGCGCTGACTAAATGCAGAGCAGGTTGCTCAAGAGAAATAGTACAAGTTCTCCTGTCTAGCGACCCACGTAATTGAGAGACATCGATTCTCAGCACTCAGCGTTCAACACTCAACACCCATAATGCGTTAGATCAAGAGAAGTTCTAAGCCGTGAAGTAGCTTATCGATATCCTAAACCAAATATGAGAAGTTTGCAGTTCACCTGCGTTTCGAGGGTGCGCCCGTACAGCCCATTCAACGGAATAATGTCGAGCCAAGAAGCCTCAAAATCGGGAATTTGAGATCAGTCTTATGCCTCAAACGGGCCGCATAATCGCTCCCAGTGCCGCTGCGAGCCACCTGACTGTCCTGAATCGCTTGGCATTCGTGCCTCGACTTTAAGAGTTAATTAAGAGTATAGGTAGGCAATGCCTAGTATATTGAATGGAAGACGGTGCGTATTGGAAGATGCTATGTGTGAAAGCTGAAATAAATTGAGACTCGACTATGAAACATGACTTACTTGGTTTATACATCCGCCGCACCTTGAGCTTATGCAGTGTCAGAGATCACCTTGTATCAGCGTCTGCCAGTCGGGAAGGCCGATGACAGAAGGCAATTCGCACCAGATTCGTTCTCGAAGTCGCTCCGCATATTGTCGAAAATGCATTCGGCATGGTTCACATAGACCTGTCTCGTCACCGACAGCATGCTTAGCTTGAGCTATGAAGTGAAGTGGGCCTGTTCTCGTCTGCCAGTAAGTGAAGAGACGAGCAGCAAGCCTCTTCAAGCCGCGTTTGCAGGCGCGATAGTCACTACTACAGTCCAAGGCTGGTGGCCAGTCTTCGTGAAGAAAGTCAAGGATAACTTTCAACCTATACTGAAACATAAGCGTATAGGCCTCGATGTCTGCTGGGATGAGTGATGAAGAAGGACTGGACGAGTGTTTGACCAAGAGCTTAGGGTGGTCGCCACGGAGGATGTCGGCAAGGGGATAAAGAGATAGAAAATACAACACCGACGGGAGTATACATCGGACATTGACTTCCTTTGCAAGGTTCAGAACATGTAAGGGGTGCACATATGGGTACGTCAGACCATTCATTGAAGGAACAGTCGTCGCCCTGTTGACCATCTCATCGTGTCCTTGGAGGGTGCAAGGCCACGTTTGAGCAAGGAAATTAATGGTCCGGGATCGCAAGTAAGTGATGAAGTACTTGGTGGAAAGACGCAGTATCCCAGCCACGTACGCAAAATCTTCAAAGCTTTCATTTCGAAATGCACTGTCGAAAATTTCCATACATCATAAGATGTTGTAGCCACTATAAATGGCTGGTACTTACGGCCCATCGTAGAGAGCAGTTATGAGGTTGCCTAAATCCGAGGGTATATCATACATGCGAATGATTTGACACCCGTCGAAAGTTGTGCTTGTATCAGAGGAAGTAGGTTGAGGAATGCTGAACATCCCTTGAAAGATTTCTGAATGCCTTGCCTAAGGCTTGTTAGGGTATGTTCTTAGGGTTGAAAAAGGTAACTGATCATACCAGTATGCCACGGTGTACCCGAAACGCAGTCGGTTCCTCCTCTGTTAACAGGATTATATTTCCATCATCGAACCAAGGCTAAGGGGTGGATTATTCAACTTCTCAATGATACAAGGCGTTACATCTGAATCTGACACACCCACCTCGCCTTTGCTCCCATTCAAGGTCATTGTTACCCCAGAATCTGGATGAACCAACATAGACATAAGATTAAGGAGCTTGCGTCAGAACCTAATGCATGGAGATCAGTTTGGGCTTGTGTGCATCGCCACGAACAACTTGAAGGACAAGTGGATTGGGCGCTTAGAATACATTTGAACCAACTTAAGTCATGTACGTCGTAGTCAGCTGTGGCTGAGTGGACATCGTGGTTATGAAGTGATAGAAGAAAAAAAGTATTTTGAGAGTGTGTTTTTATTATAATACGACAAATAACAACGATGGAGGCTTGCGTTTGTACCAACTCCAAGCAAGTGGATACTAGGCTTGAAGCGAGGGTTACGTACCCTCCCACTCTATCATAGCCGATCATTCCTGCCTGTCCCCAGCCAATTGCAATGTCGCATACTCCTTCTGGTTCGGCACCAAAGTCAACTCCATCTCGACTTGTTGTCCCCCCGAGTATCCGACCCTCCCGCTCCCTATCCAATCTCCACATCCACAGTCACGCTGTAGAGTCCCCCAACATCCCACCTATACCCATGATTCCCTCGCAGTCATCTACCAATGTTCTCGACAGTACATCATCGTCTGTAATCAACCTAGACTTGAACGAGGGTATCTTACTTCAAGATGCAGACCTGGAAACTGAGGAAGTAGATGATATCACGGTGATCCCTTTGGACTCCGATATTCATAAAGGGGGCGAAGACTCTAAGAAAACTCTTCGCGATCACCTCAGGAAGACGTTGAGCCATACAACTTCGAGATCAGGTATATTTATCATAACGTCCGCAACTGCAGCGAAACTGACTTCGCTGGAGAGGATACAGCGCTACCACACTCTCACTGGAAGGGTAAATCTCGCGATATTCAGGACCTTCCGTTCGGTGCTGGTAATGCCGTCCCTTCTCTTAGTGATATACAGACCTCAAGGTAAAATCGAAGTATCTAGGTACTCACTGAGGCAATACTTTGTACTGACGGATGCAGGGAAACCTGTTTTCGTGAGGTACGCTTCGTCACACATCGTCTGAATATCATCCAACCCTCGTTCTCTCTCCAGCCCTTCCGACTCAGAAGACGCTGGCGACATAGCGGCTGCCATCGGCGTTATGCAAGCTCTGGTATCTGTCTTTCTCGATGATAACGACAAGTTGAGGTGTATCAATGCTGGAAGAAGCCGTATCACATTTTTGCTTCGCCCACCACTATACTATGCCTGTGTATCATCTTGGGGGGAGCCGGAGTCTGTGGTAAGTATCGTAATGGTAGTTCAATACCAACTTTTTGATCAGACTTTGAAGCAAGACACGCTCACATTTAGAGTATCTACATCTTCAAATTCTGAGCATCGTTACAGCTGCCCAGCTACGGAAAATCTTTGAAAGAAGGACAAACTTTGATCTACGGCGGCTTTTAAATGGTACGCTTATTGTGTTCAACCTCTAAAAGTATAAGTGTCAACCTGAATCCTCACTATAGGTGCTGAAGGGTTCCTCACTTCATTGTTGGATAGACTTGAATTTGATATCGCAATGAGTACCTCATCATTGCAATGTCTTAAATTGGACGCAAGTCTCCGCAGAAGGGCGGCTGAAGCACTACTTCCCTCATCCAAAATGAAGGTTGGCGGAGAAACGCTCGAGAACACTGAACAACTAACAACTTTACACGAAGGACATCCTGTACATTATTCTTGTAGCCGAAGGGAAAGTAATTACTCTGATCAGGCCAAGAAAACATTCAATACATCCCGCTGGTAAGGTTCATCACTACCTTGTGAATTTGACACGTTTTACAAACTCGCAGATATCCACATCGTTCTTAATACAATATACTCTCCGTCGATTCTAAATTCCCCTGCCTCGTCGTCGTGGATTCCCTTGTGCCTGCCGAAATTCAATCCTTCTGGATTTGTGAACGCATACATATCCTTTTTGCGTCGAGATGGCACCGGCATTACGGATGATATAAAGATTGTGACACCCGATGCCCATCATACTGTTGAACCCGAGCCCACGCCGACTCAGACTACCACCATGCCTCCATATGCATCACACCTTCAAACCCAGCCTATGGCTCTAGTTTGTATCAGTGGTGGTGGCGAATTTGAGCCAATTCGAGGATGGTGTGACGCCGTAACGGAGGTGAGCCCATACATTTTGCTTTAACGTAGCGTCCGTCTAATAGTGACATATAATCATTTACAGAGATTGGAGAAAGAAGGTATATTGGATGCGATTATCAATGCCCATTTATTAGGACGGACCCAATATTCTGTTGGAGATCTGGGTATTCCCGGACTCCGACATTTTGTCTATAAGTCGCGGTCGCAAGTACAGGTCACTTTGCCGACCCTCGAAGACCCGTATGATGGTACAGAGGATCATAGGAGGTGGGTTGTTCCGCCTAAAATCTCTTTCTCACTAGGATATCTAATTTGAGCTTATAGATTGGTTACACTGTACCAAACTTTGCATGACGCTATTCACGCTAAGTCCGGACAGGAGGGAACGTTGAAGCTTCAATACATTCGAACGGAGAAGGAGAGTGTCATGGGTTGGGTGAGTTATAGGACTCGAGGATCTGGTTAACTTTAGATTAACCTCGATCTACTATTCATTCCAGATAACTCAGCCATTTGAGCTTTATATCGCATTGTCACCCCGATTGCCCAAAACAGCGGCTGTTGGAGCAGCAAACGCAGTTGCACGATGGGTAAAGAAGGAAGAGGCTAAGCTGTTTTTGCGTGATGCACCTGTGTTTTGACTGCCCGCATCGCATACCAAATATCAACTATCTGCACGTACACAATGATTGAAAACTCTAGTTAATGAAAAGTAACGAGTTACTTTTCGATATGAGCGAAACCCTAGACTATTACTGTTTTGCATGGTGGTCCGGGATGACAGGACCTTGAAAGTTCTTCATGGCATTCAAAGTGAAAATAACCCAGCCATGACGATGGAATCGCCAACGATGGTCGTACATATACTCCTCGAACAGCCTCCAGGTACATTCTGGAAGTGTTGAATGTTGAATGGGGGTCACTGGCAGTCACACACCGTCACTGCAAGTGCTGGTCACGCGAAATCTGTGACCCGAAACTTATTTAGTAGCTAACGTTGTAGTCGTACCAAATACTCCCACAATATTCCTCCTTACATGCTCTTTGCAAGTTTGGGCTCCACCTCGCGTCTGTGCGCAGTATTAATTCCTCCTCATGCGCGATCGGTGGTCAACAGAGCGATGTCCCGGCCTGTGCCACCGCCTCAGGGTATCAACAATTTGCTCTCATTAACACCAGCACATCCACTCACTAGCCCAATACGTGAGACAGGGACGATCACCACCCCCGCAGATTTCTTAAAGGCTATTGGACGCTCTTCAGAGACTAAGGTGGAGGTGGAACAATGGGGCGACCTGTGGAAACTGTCTGGGCATGAACTGAAGAAGTCTGGGTTGGGGGTTCGCGATCGAAGGTGCGCCTGCCATACTTATCACCTGTTTTAAGCCTGACTCGTGACTTCCAAGATATATCTTATGGTGTATGGAGAAGTATCGTAGTGGACTTCCAATCGAGTCATTCGCACATGAGCCACGACCGAAAAAGACAATTCGAGGGTGTGCCAGCTCAATTATAATTCGCATCCATCATTTACCTTCGCTTTACAGATGGGGCCCATCAGTACAAAATGGCAAGCGGATACGCTCGCGGAGACTTAAGAACAAGAAGTAAACATTTATTCTTGCAATACACGACTGGAATCCGCATATTATGCTTTACGTTCCATGGAGTTATTTGGCCTAATCCCCGTGGTTTTCTACTACAAAGTATCAAAACAAACAGGTGGTTATACTACTTTGCCAATGGACAAACACGCACTCAATCAAAAGAAATCATAAGCAGCACTACAATAGATTCCTTGTAGACTCCTGTGTAAAATGCTTATTCTCCTTGGTAACTACACGTCCGGCCTCGATGGCGCTTTAGGGCATCACGCCGTGTAAAGCTTGTCATGCAGCCGCCAACCCACAAACTCCCATCCGACAGCCTGTAGTATGCGTTCTGAGGGATCTCGTTCGTTCTACGTGGCCCTCTTCTCTTTCTGCCGGTGGGAAGGTCCCGGACGAACCTCTTTCTATACCTCGCTGTGGTCTCCATCCGGCTGAAATCTTCCTCCCACCTGACTGGCACACAGAAATATTTTTTGGTGCCATGTATGGTTTCGATGTGGCGAACGAAATCACTCAGACGCTTGCTCTTGACTTTCCACTTACACATCGGGCATTCGAAGTTATAGTGCCGAGCATTATGAAGATGGTACTCAACCTCTTCTTGTGGGACCTGGCCTCGAGTTTGGGTAAAAGAGTAGTTTGGACGACTACATGACTTTGATTTTGCCTTTGAGTTCGTGGCATGTGAAGACGGTTGAGATGATGACGGCAAAGCCCTCTTGGACTTTGTATGCCTGAACAGCGGTGAGTCTGACGGATTGTCCGTGATAGTGTCGTGTTCTTCATCAGGCTCAAACTCGGAGTCTTCCAAAGGCGAGGGACATGGGCGATTCACGCGGCGCGAAGAAAGAGGGATTGTCGCAGGAGGGCGGTAAGGGCTGCAACGACGCCCACTACCGTGACAGATTGTGGTTTCAGGGGTCAAGGGGGGAAGAGTTGGGGGTGGAGACATCTCGTATTCGGAGAAGCTGGTAAGGATAAGCACCGTTAAATGTGTTACAAGAGGGGTTAAAGATTGAAACCTACGTTTCCAATAACGATAAGCTGGAGATGTCGTCTGCACACAAGGTGGAACATTCCTCGTGCTCACCAGCTTGGTTGAACTCTATATTGGATGACTTGTAGGATGTTGATTCAGAGCTCACCCGACTCCACGCCATAAGTGGTGGGTATGGGAGAGAATGCCAGCAGCCGCCGTTTTTTGCAGCCAGGGAGTAGCGAAATTCGAAGCTGTCGTCGTCAGGAGTATCGTAATAAGGGTTCAGGTGGACAGTAAACATGATGAACAGAAAAGATCAAGTATGGGAGGGTGATCATTCTCGAGGTGGCCTTTTATACATAGCGGATCCTGGGCTTTCACGCAAGTACTGCTAGCTGGGGATATAGGGAACTCCGCGAAATTAAAAGGGATTTTCTTATCACACCGTGTTTGAATCGTGGCCAGGACATCACTAGCATCAAGTGGTCAACAACAGAAAGACAAAGGAGGGCTGCCATTGATTCAGGCTCAGAGACAAAGTGCAGCGTCCAGAAAAGGTAATAGATTAGATTTGACGAACTTGAGGATTCGTAGGGATTTGCTTCGTGCTATAGCTAGAGGATACTACGCATAAACATCCGTCACCTTTCAATTTTTATCTGTTTAAGGCGCTGTGAACCCCAAACAGACTTCTGCCTCGGGGAGCATTGAGCAAAAGTGACTCAAATCTGATTTTCTAAGTAAGTTAAAGGATCTATTTTGAGGCCATCATGCGATCATTCACCTGATGATGTAATCGTTACTTTGTCAGAGCCAGACCTTCCACAAATCCGTACACTAATGCATCAACGTACCTTTGTATGGTCTTCTTACCCCAGCTTTGACATTCCATCCACCGCCATAAGGGATTTGCCTCTCCAACTTTCACTACCAGCATGCCTGGCGAGAGTATCTCTCACACCGAAACTTTAAATATTTTTCGACGACAGGTATTTGAAGAGGGTATCCTCCATGAGGGGGATACCATCGGCACCAGTGATGAAACGCTACTGTAAACACTCAGTTTGTTTTTCCCCTATGTGTCTGTGCTGAATATTGTACATAGGCGCTTCCTTCGTGCCCGAAAGTTCGAATTGAAGGCGGCCAAGAAGATGCTCCTTGATTGTCAGGAATGGCGTAACACAGTGGAAGGGGTAGGTATCGACGAATTGTATCGGCAAATTGACCCTTTTGATGTGGGCATCCTTCTCCCTGTTCTTTGTACGGCTCTGATGTAAAGCAGTATCCAGAACGAGAAGCGGTATTCGAATGTTGGCCAATGTGGTTTCACAAGGTTAGTCTAGCTTGCGCTAGGTATCCTTTGACTAATCATGCATTACATTAGACAGACAAGGTTGTTTCATATTTAAGTTCCTCCCAATGTCGAGTTTCCTGACCATATGTAATAGAAAGGTCGACCCTTGAATATTCATTACTTCAGTGACATAAATCTACCCAAGCTTTATAAAGTATGTCCGCCCGAAAAACATTGGCAATCTATCATTGTGAATGCGGAATGTGTAAGTGGTGTATATTGCACTAATATATAAGATAATTGATAGGGATGAAAGCTTCCACGAGAAATCTTACCTGCTGCATCACGCAAAGCTGGACGACCTATCGGCTCGACCTTCGTTATCGTGGATCTTAAAGGTTTTGGGTATGACACGCCACTTGGCCTGCCTTTTAGGAACTAACGTCCAAGATAGGTTGGCACAATTTTGGCAAATGAAATCACTCGCCCGGCACTCGTTCCAAATATCCCAAGATTATTTTCCCGAAACGTGAGACCTCATTTGACCATCAGGTTTGGCCTCTCTGATTTACTTCCCTGAGCTGTATAGTATGGGGCAACTTGCGGTGGTCAATGCTCCATCGATTTTCCCTGCTATATGGGCTGTCATCAAGCCTTGGCTCTCCAAAGAAACTGCAGAGAAGGTGGACATCCTTGGCAGAAACTACAAAGATGTGTTACTCAATTTAATTGACGCCGACTGCCTTCCAAGTACCCTCGGCGGTAGTTGCCAGTGTCCAGAGTACGGCGGTTGCGATAAAGCATGTCCAGGCCCGTGGATGGACGGAAGGGTGGGATGGGGGCCCGGAAGCCAGGTAACCGCGCACAAACCGCCCCCACCAATGAATGGTTTCGACAAGATAGCTGAGGATCACAGAACAACGTTGACTGTTCTTGGCGATCAAGCAAAAGCAGATAACCCGCTATGGGAGGAAACTGGTTGAGGGCGTTCTGGCTCAATGTGAGTTGAATTTATGGTTGCATGCAGCACAACTACCTGTCTATACCTGGCTGCATTCTTAAGGCGACACCTTCATTTTGTCGTTAATTCGTATTGAAGATCTATCCTAATCCGCATAAAAAAATACCTCATTGTCATGCATGTCACTATCATCACTTCGAGTTCGTAAGCTCTTCACTCTTAATGTAAGTCCATCCAGCAAGAACTCATCTACGTTGAAGAATAGACGCTGTGCTGGGAGTCTCCCCGTTTCGTGATAATCTCCGTTTGTCACTTCGTAGCGCCGCACATAAGGTAGCGTAACCTGGAAATCGGAGGGTGATGGCGAAAGAGACACTACATGTCACGTCCTCAGATCTGATGCCGTGGCGTAACTTTTACTAGATGTATTGCTTACTCATAACTTCCATTTCTTCTCCATGGTATTTAAGATTGTATTGCGCTGGCTATGAACACAAACGTCCGCAAGAGGTGGGCATGCCTTCCACAATAGAAAGTTTGGAAGACGAATCGACGGATTAAACGAGCTAAGCTGTGGATGTAGCGTGAAATAAGAGTGTTTCCCCAAAGAGGTGTTGACATCGTTTGGAGCCTTTGACAAGGACGATGGTGCCAACTACCTACCCTCTCTTGTGGGAAAATGTGGATATCTTGGAAGAGCCTGGGGCCACAGGGCGTGCATGTTCCTTTCCCAGTTTGTGCCCACTGACCGTTGCCACCAAGTACTCGTACATGACCATGGCGTTTTCGGGCCGCAGCTGAGGCCGAGCATAAGTAGTCACCGTGACCTCAGAGGCAGAGAGCCAACGTTCCTTGAATCTTGGTGCCAGTGGCTTAGGTCGCCTTTTACCCTGCCTATTAGTGTGCTCAGTACTCAATCTTGACTAGAGAATGAAATAGATCGTGTGCACTTCTCTCCTTGTGTGAGCTAACATGCCCACCCAAGACCGATTATTTAGCTTCTCCCTTGAGCGCTTGAGCACCTGAGCCCTGTGATGTTGAATGATAGTCGTATAGAGTGTGTACTATGTGACTTTACATCTTCAAAATTGTTCAAAATGGGAAATTTCCCATCGATCAGAGACTGACAGAGGGACATGCTCGTTGGGATGCGACCCAGGGCTCGCTGGTCACCAACAGAATCCTAGATGTTGTTGCTCAACCCGCGAATTCCGACTCTAAAATCTGCTGGTCTCTGTTGACCTACCCCATGCTGGGTTAAAATTTGTTCTTAATGCTTCAGAACTCGGCTGGAGTAACTTGAAGCGTGCGTAGCACGAGTAGCTGCTAGTGTCTTAATAAAAAAGTGTTCTTGAAATTATATTTAAAAAATGGGTATGAAGTCCTGAATTCTGTCCTTTGCGTCCTGGGCGATACATTCTGCGATCCACGTCAGGTTTCTTATCTCCTGCTCCTTCAGTTTCATGTAGCTATAGAATACGCCATATTGGAACTGTTGTAAGAACGCCTGCTTATTCAAGTGAACTTCAGTTGAGAAGAAGCGATCCTCGAGCTGAGAGGCAGTGGCGCCAAAGTCGTCGCCGTTTGTTTCGTTGGTGTGTGGGACATCAGAGAAAAATGTACGGTATTCAGACACATTTTCGCATATCTGTCGAACTTGATCAATGTCATCAGCCTTGGCGAGCTGGTTATTGCCTTCTGGAAAGAGACGACCAATGGCTGGGAAGAGCTTTGCACGCTGCTCTTTCGAGAGTTCAGTATTGAAGGAGTTGATAGTGATATTAATCGTGCGCCTGTCGGCTTCGAAGGAGAGAATTCGATGCATGACGTCCGATGTCGGGGAGCCGAGAGTTGCGCAGAAACGGTAGAAGTCTTCAAGGTAAGCTTTGTACACCGTATTTCTGATAATCTCGATGTTGAGATCGTCCAGGTCCTGTGCAGAAAGGCAGTCGCGGAAATATGGCGCTACGAGCGGCCGATGTTATAGAATGACGACGAAATTATAGGGATGGCTTTACCAAGTGGTGTTTCGACAAGTACGCTTTGGAAAAGCTCTTCGACGTTTGTGGCTACGCAGAGCGCAGGCATGGTATCAAACACACCCAGTGGATGACAGCGGTCTAAAAGTTCGTGGGTATCTCTCTCATGTAGCGTTCCAGTGATGAGGAGGACCACATTGTCGATCATGTACCCGTACCTAGATTTTGTTGCTTGTAGGAGCGGGAGTGGGAAATGTGAATGACGAGGACTGACGTGATATAGTCCAAAAATGTGCTCAGAGGTTCTACTGCATTCGTTCGTAGGTAGTTGAACTGGTCAACGAGGATCTGTGTAGCCTTATCGGCTATGGTTGAAGTTGATATTGGGAGGGGTTCATTTGCCAGAAAGTTGCCATAGTCAGTGGCGGACAGCTGTGTCCTGAAGTCTGTAGACAATATTCAAGATGAGGGGGCGACAAGCAAGCGGTGTGCGCACCTTCCAGGGTTTCACATTGGGTGAGGTTGGCATATTGGGACTGCGTAAGGATTCCAGCTTTGTAACCCCTCACAATTGCCTCTAGAAAACCCGTGTTTACCTAGATTGAGAGGCTCATCAGGATTGCGCAATACGAGGGTAGATGGGACTATACGTTGAAGAACAACGCCTCCATGCTGGTCGTTTCTGTGAAATGGTTACCGCTTTGAGTCCTGTTCTTGTATCCACGTGAACGTGAACGTGCCTTGCAATTGATCAAAAGTTATCCTTCTTATAATACCGCTCATTTTCTCCCAGACATGACACTGGACCGGATCCAATAGAATAACCTTAGGTTATTCTAACGTTCCAATGGGCAATTCCCCATGCATCTTTAATTCTACCTTACAATCGTGTTTACATTGTACACGGTGACTCAGCCATCCACAATGGATTCAATCCGAAGTATGGATATGGTGAGAGCATTGAACAAGTTACATAGTGTAAAATTGATGTCAAAACCTTTCATCATTCACAAGATGCATGGCGCAATTGCCCTAACCACTGACGACACGACGTCGACAGACGCTAGTATAAACTTCGATTTACTCTGGCTAGGGTGGTAACGTGAAGTTTATCCTCCCAATGCCTGGAGACAAACTCTCTGAAAAGCAGTCCGACACTGAATCCATCCAGGAGAAATGGGTGGATACCGCAGAAGACAGAAGGCTACTGAGGAAGGTTGACCTTCAGTACGTATCATCGACAATATTCAACACGCGACCAAAATAACATTCATCATCTAGCTTGCTTCCTGTTTTAACGCTGCTGTATCTATTGAGCTTCCTTGACCGGTGAGTCGCCGCTGTTATCCCCTCACCGCTACCTTCTAATCAGCCTCAGGTCAAATGTGGGAAATGCAAAGTAGTGGTTTGATTTTTCATGGAGAACTTGCACTGATGCATATCAATTCTTAAGAATCGTTGGGCTTGCGACGGTAAGCAAAACTTGACATTCTTTGAGCGCATCTTACTTGTGAATAGGACCTCAAACTAGCACCACCAGAATACAACACTGCGCTGGCTTTGTATTTTGTGGCTTACGTTATATTTGAGGTCCCTGCTAACGTATGTGTACCTCAATCCCATATCGTCAGTTGCTCACTCTTTTTAGATCATGTAAGCTACTAAATGCTACCCCGGTCGGATTAATGCTGATGTTCTTCAGTTTAAAACGGTTCAATCCTCAGATTTGGTTACCTACACTTACCTTGAGTTGGGGCATTGCAAGTGTCGCCCAGGGTCTGATCAAAAACAAAGCCGGCTTGTTCGGAGTTCGTTTCTGTAAATAAATGCCCTGTCCGCCTTGCTAAGATTACTGACTGTCTATGCAACGGCAGTACTTGGAGTGACAGAAGCTGGTTTGTTCCCCGGGGTCATTTATGTGTTCTCGGTATACTACAGACGGTATAAATGATCTCACTGCCCTGAACATACCCTAATTCGAATCTGTAGGAGAGAACGAAGTTGGAGAGTTGCTATATTTTTCGGCGGTTCTGCGCTAGCTGGTGCATTTGGAGGTCGTACCTGTTCTCTATCCTCCATTTGGCACGTTTTCAACATTTAGAGACAGGCATTTTCGCTTACGCCATTGGGAAAATGGAGGGAGTTGGTGGCCGGAAGGGATGGGAATGGTAAGGCATCATCAACATATAACTTTCTTTCTGATTCCATCCTTAGGATTTTCATTATTGAGGGTGTTTTGACTGTTGCTGTCTCTCTTGTTGCATACTTCCTTGTTCCGACGTGGTCACACACAACAAAATTTGTACGTCTTCGCAGCTCCTGCAATATTAACCATCTGTAACAACCTCTTCGTTAGCTAACAGAGCCAGAACGTGAGCGTCTTCTGACCCGCTTAAACGCCGACTCGGATGCTGGGAAGCAAGAACAGTTTCAGTGGCATTATGTGCGGCAGGCTTTTACAGACCCTCTCGTTTGGGGGTACGCCTTACTGTTTCATGGATTTGCCTTCGTACTCTATTCTTTGAGTTTATTCTTGGTAAGTTGCAGATGAGCTCAGAAATTTAACTTAACTAGCAATTGTGAAGCCTACTATCATTGCTAGCCTTGGTTATGCCAGCTGGCAAGCTCAATTGTGAGACCCTTATATTTCGACAAAGCTGCTTCGCTGACGTCTTTGAAAAAGGCTAACCGTCCCGCCTAATGCTCTTGCTGCTTTGTCGATTGCGGGCACAGTCTACTTCTCATCGCGCTTCAACATAAGAGCTCCGTTCATCATAGGAGCGGGTGCTATTGCTATCATAGGTTTTTTTTTTGGCTTCCTTTGGCTATCCTACATTCAAATTTCTAACAAATGGTGTAGGCTACATAGTCCTTCTCACGACTCATACAGGTATGAAAGTCGATTAACAGTCTCATTTTAAATTAACTTCATCTTCTTATAGCTGGTGCACAATATGTTGGCGTGCACTTTGCTGCGGCTGGAGTATACACTGGAAATGCCCTTTTGCTTAGGTCAGCTACAAACACCAGCCAACCCAGGTAGCCTTACTCACTCCCACAAAGCTGGCCTGGAGAGAATGTCTCAGGACAGACCAAGCGCGCCGTCGCCGTCGCCATGCAAATAACCATCGGCGACATTGGTGCCATCGTTGGGTATGTCCCCCTCATCATATTTGTGTTTCATCCAGAAATTCACGTCATTTATCTCGGCAGTGTCCTAATATACAGACCCAACCTTAACGCCCACAGCTTCCGTATCCCACATGCAATTGCGATAGGCTATGTCACATTTGCTGCTATTATCGCTACACTTTTGGCTACTTACATGAAGCGAGAGAATAAGCGCCGCGATCTGATTGTGAGTCAAGGAAAGGAAGGCGAAGGGTTGACAGCCTCTCAGAGTGAAGAGAAACAACTGGGCTACGATCTGGGCGACAGAGATATACACTATAGATATGTTTACTAATATCGTACATCACGTTTTCATTATCTCTTGGTTTTTAGCTGTTTCTGCTTGATTATGCCATGTAAAATCCTGTAATGTAATAGTACATCGTATATGGATTAAAGTATTAATCCCAAGGGCTGGGAGACAGTAATTCCCAACTTATGGTAAGAGATAGAGTAATGCTCGTAAAGAAAGTGGGCCAGTCATGAAACTCGCTCAATCTTCCTTCTTTTGATTTTAGGCCTTTGGCGATACTCCTTGTCGCCGTCATCACTAGATGTGTTGTCTAGTGTTTCATGTCCATAGCACAACAACCTATGCTCAGTTTCGATTCGTCGGAAATTCTTCAAGTTGGACGAGAGGGACTTGAAGAATTCACTCTGTGCGACAGCCATGAACATGGACATACACAAATCTGAAATTACGAACCTTGAAAGTACGAGTCTTCGAACCAGATCCTTCAAGTACATCAGTTGGCTTCTTCTTTTGCTTGAGCTAATGTAATCATGAAGCGATGAGTAAGGAGTGCAAGGATTATCAATTGTGGTGACAACCTTTCGCTGTTCTTCTTTGAGAAGTACACTAAGATGTATGATCCATTTCTGGAGAGGGGTATCCACCACTTTAGTCTTCTTCAAAATAAAGTCATCACCGGCAATGGTTTCATCATCTGAATCGGGTACAGCATATGAACCAACTTCCGCCGCCGTACGACGGGGTCGTTTGCATCTGCGCACGCCGGAGCTCGACGAGTAAGGTTCTATCATTGTTCGGCCGGACGAAGTCTCAGCTTTGACCGGTTCTCTGGCGTAAGTCACTTTCTCCTCGAGTTTCAAATATTCGTCCTCATCAAGGAAAAACTCGACACCATCTTCAATTTCGGCCCATAGCTGGTAATTCTGATGTTACATCAAAACTCTGAAGCCCGGTGAAACCAAACATTTTGGTACGAACAGGTGTTTTGCCTAAGTGTGCAAGTAACCGGAAATGTTTGAGCGTTATTGGAACATGTGTCGGAGTGCCCATGTGGAATGTATCGGCCGTTGTTCTTCCCAGATAATATTGGAGAACCTAAACAGCCCACACAGAAAATTAGCCGTCATCGCTTGGCTTGCAAGTTGTAGTAAATGGGATACCGACACTTGAATTGTCATTAATAACAGCATGTATCATGAACATGGCCGTGATGCGACTTCGGGGACCAAACACATTTTTTATCCACCTTCCAACTTGTAAGGGTTCTACGATGATATATAGTAGGAGAGATTAAGGCGGTTATTTTTTTTAAAAAATGCCAAAGGCTGACCATGAGGATAGGGTAACTTCCCTGATGAGTCTATCCAGAAACCTGGGGGATAATGCACACGACGTCTTGACCGTACCGGCAAGACTTCGTCCCGCCGTATCATCGTAGTTAGCGACTCTTGTGAGATATACCCCTAGGCAGAGGGCTTAGATAGTCTGATCGCAAGTAAAAATAAAACGAAGAGCCATGACAACGCTGATATGACACATGACGCCTCATGGCAGGGTCTAGAGTAAGTCCCGAAGACCTACCAAATTCTTGGAAATGTTAACTTCATCCATGTTTGATCCTTCTCCCTCAGCCTCCGTAAATTCATCAGCCTGTGTGTGACTCTTTCCACCACAGTTGCTACAAGTGTGGTTCACAACAAGGTCCCCTCCCAGTCCATAAGCCTCTCTAGTATAATCCCGACAGAACTTGGCTTCGTATTTGTAACATGCTTGGAAATCATCCCAGGTAGGAAGGTCCTCAATGGTAATATGCTGGGTCTCCAATATAGCCTGTGATACTAGGTCTAGGACAAAGGGGTAGCCATCTAGAAGCTTCTTGAGAAGTTTCCCCTATGCGAAGAACGCAGTCAACGATAGCGCAACCCCGACTACATTAGGGGGTAACCTACTTTGCAGGCGGCCTCTAGACATCTCGAAACAATTTCGCCCACGAGCCCTCTGAATTCTTTTGTTCCCATTCCCTTTGTCCCATCTTCCTTCTCCCCCAGTGACCACTTCGCGTAGTCCAGTAAGAGCTGATATCGGTCGACAAAAGGATTCACGAGGATGCTCAGAACGTCGTTCCGTGTCAACGGTGTTAGGTTCAAGGTATCCAGTTTGGTATGGATAGCGGAAGGATGACTATGAAGATGTTCCGTAGCATTAAAGAAGGCGATCAATATCACAAGGCGGACTGTTGGATCAGAAGAAGGGAAGTCAGCATAAAGGAATCGAAGAGTTTCAATAGTTGTTGGATAAGATATCGAGCGTGTCTTGTAGAACGACTGATTGATGGGGCGAAAATGAGCGGAATTAGCATTACAGCGAACCGTGCATTTCAAGTGGGCTGCTAGTACCTTAATTAAATCTTCGACGAGCCGGCTAAAATATTTTATTGGTATTTTTCATGGGCCCAAAGACACAAGTTGCTCACGCAAGTTCAAATCGGAGGTGCCCGGATTTATCCAATATTTTCAAGGCACTATATCCGCCCACATTTGACTTCGCCTCCATACAAACTTCGGCTGCTACTGTGCGACTAACAAACATACTAAAGCCTGTCTCACAATCAAGTCTGAGAACGCAGAATTGAACACTTACTTTGAGTCTAGTTTGCAAAGTTCCCGAACATTCTGGGTTATCTCATCTGGTAGAGTGTCACTTGAAGCTGCTGGACGCTCAAACATCTTGCGGAACACGAAGTCGCGGTACTATATGTGATATACGGGCTGGGTCTTGAACGAGGATAGATCTTCTCACCTTGGTGTCCATGTGAAAACCATTTTTGACAGCGTTGGGAAGCAGTCGTGGTTCGATTGCTAGCACAAGTGGAAATTGTGCCATGAGTGGATCCTGTTGTATGTTTAGATATTGGCCACGCAAACCAATAAAATATGTTATACTTTATTGGAAAATGGGATGAACTATTTCCAAGTCTGATCAGCATGGCGAAGCAATTTGAAGGATGGCGTGCGGGACGGACATTATATTTCTCAAGGAGCTTCTGGATTGTCTCCCAACTCACGGTCTTGAGCGTCGATGGCAACCTGCTCTCCGTGAGAAATGTATTAAAGATAGATCCGTCGTCTTCCCCCTGAGCGGGTAAGAAGCTGAGTGATACAAAGCAAGCGTAATGCCTACCTTTCCACGAGGAATATCACCATACATTTGCTCCGCTAGTTTCAGGAAGTAGGTGAAGACGCCCAGTGGTACGCTCCGGATCCATGATGTCTTTATGAAATGAGATTGTGTGTAGAAGTAGTGGTGTATTGATATTTGAATCAGGTACCGAGAGAGATGGGCGCCGCTTGTAAGGAGAATCTAGGATATGCGGATAATAGAAGCCGCAGGAGCGATCAACTACAAAGCACTATGCGGAACAGCCTGGATACTCACATCGAGCATATGTTCAGAAAGGATCTTGCCTCGCCCTAGTGCATAGAACATAGCTTCTGTAGGCCCGTAGTGCGTGAGGAAGTAGTGCGCTCGGACGTAAGGGTCCTGAGAGAAACGGTGAAAACGCTTGGATACCAGTGTCAAGGGCCCAGGATCAGTGAGCTCATAGAAGATTAACTGGACAATTTCGTCTACGAGGGAAGTTGAGAACCATTAGTGGTGAGGCTATAGCACGATGTGCCTACCACAGATGCGCTCCATGGCGCCGAAACCGGGTCTCGGCAATATGAGTGGTGGTCGAGAACTGGGCTGGGGAAGAGTACAGGTAGCGATGAGGTCGAAGTGCTGCTCGTCGTATAATCCGACGGCAGCAATGGAAGTGACAGAAGAATGAAACCTGGAGGAAACCTGGGAACCGTGTGGTCTCGTGTGGTCCAGGCCAAGCAAATTCGGACGGAGACCGATTATTTTAGTCAATTAAGTTACCATATTCAGTAACTTAAGGGGTACAAGGCAAATCATTTCTATTTTGGTTCAGAACTCCCTCTTGTAGTAACTCCTCCATATCTGCCAGGGTAGCTTCCAGTCTTTGACCTGCAGTTGCCCCATAAACGCATCAAAGTTAACCTTTTCCAGCCGCCCAAGGAAGTTTGCAACAGGAACCTAGAGTCATACAAAAAATCAGTGGCCATGGTAAGTGAAATGACAGAGTTTAACACTGACTCCAGCCAAGAATATTGGCATCGCTCGTACTGGTACTTTGCCACCCATCCCTTCCTCCTTTAACATATCCCGGGCAGTGAGCAAATGGTCATTCGCTAAGGTTGCCAACTCAAATACCGCATCCTCGATGCCATGGGCTGCTGGGCCATACCGGAACACGTCCTCTTGCTTGACTTCATGCTTAGCGGTAATCTCGGCTGGAATGATCATCCTTCCGTGCTTAGCGTGAAAGGGAAGAGCTCGGAGAAGTGTAGTCAACGTTTGTGCTACTCCAAGGTGGGACGCTGTGTGAGAGAGGGCCGATGACGGAAGCGATAACAAAGACAGTAACAGATATAGTAACGAGCTCGATGTTGATTCTGCATGCGCCGTTAAAGATTCCATTGTCAGGTGGGTCGGAGTATTGAGTTCAGCATCCTGAGTTGGAGAATCAGTGGGTATGTCGAGATATTGTCACCCAGTGTAGACATACTCTGGCGTCAATAATCCGTTTGAGATGATAGGCTGGTAAGTTGGCAGCCAGTGATACCTGGTGTAACGCGAGCGCAATGGGATGTCTAGGTGGCTTACCCTACATTGGCGACATGAACTAACCATATAAACCATGAGGTAGGATTACATGCCTCACTGATACCCTTGATGGCATCTCTCCAGAACTGCATTCTCATGTGGCCTATCGTTTGATTTGATACATGTTCCTGAACCATTGCTAGTTCAACCTACCCAAACCACTGTTTGTTCAATCCGTTCCACGTTTAAGTTGAAGGTGACACAACGCACAGCGAAAGCTTTAAGCGCAAAGTACCCACCTTTCATGTCCTGAGAATAGAATTGAGATGCTAAAAACCCTTCATAATCGTGTTTGTGAACGAGATCTCTGCAGTACTCCATTGGGTCTGACACAGAGTGTTCACTGTTCTGGTTTGACGTGAAATGTCGTCGTGAACATTTGGAAGTTGAGTGAAGGGTGCGAGTAAAGCCTATGAACATCGACAAATTTCGTTGGGGGAATGCCACTCCTCGCATGATGAAAGATCTTCAGACGCAAACTAAGCCTTCGTGTGATGTTAAGACAAATTGTCAGGACTTTTTATGTAACTGATTTTTTGAGGAACAAGCACATATTCGCACGGATGTCAATAACGTCGGTGCAGACACTGAATCTCAGAGATACCAGTACTATCATGTGGGACAAGACGGGGTTGCCTTCGCATGGGCGCCGTGATCACCCTACAATTACATTCGGTTGCCAGCGGTATGAATCCGGACCCGGTAACAAGACATTACTGGATCAAACTTCTCCATGTCATATTCTGCCATGCTTTTCGTAGCTAAAAGAACTAGGAAACCAATGAAAAAACTCCACCGAGTACTATACCAATAATCGCTCCAGCTGCGAATTTATTTAGACCAGGGGGTGTAGGGGAGACGTGTACCCAAGCAAGGAAGACAGATTTACAAAGGATGCGTTATACAAGAAGAAATCGAAACCATCCTCCAGAAGAGGGGCCATGTTTGTCATGTTGATCACGACATTGCAGTCGCCAGCCGCAATATCGGTCGAAAAATTTTGGGTCATGGGTAGTCCATCCAAAGTTCCGTCGGTATAGAGTGTGTTGCAACCAGAACGCCATCAACCTCATACGTCGTGGAAAAGTTATGTCCACTTGAGATATTTGTGAAAGTGCCGAAAACAGCCAAGGAGCTGCCTACTGAGCTTGATTCTTAGAATTATTAATTATGGCAAGGTCTTCCTTACCGGTGATATAAAATCGAATAGTGTCACTGCTAGTTCTGCTCCAATGAGTGGTATTTGTGAATGAAGTTGTCGAGAAGTCGCGAACGATTGGAGGAGAGATATCAGTGGACCATGCACCACTATACTCCACAACTGGATCAGTGCTGATCAGCGCGTCGTCGACAATCATCGTGCGATACCGTAGTGACGTAGTAGGCCCGGCTTTTACAACCAGATAGTCGATTGTAGGCTGCCCTAACATCCCTGCTGTATAGGAGATCGTCTGTAATTCATCACTAAGCAATGGCGACTCATACCACCCTCGGCCATATTGAGTGATCCATGGTCTATCATCGATTTTTACCAAGTATTCTTGTAGTCCTGAACTAGAGGCAATGACCTCTACACCAGCCCCTACGGTTCATGACGCCTGTCAACCAACACGATATCCACGGACTATGACATGGCGTACCTTGGAAGGTGTACTGGAATCAGCCATCCCGGCATCGGTTGTTGGCTATGGTAGTCCAAGTGTTGTTGAAGTAGGAACCAGAGACAGTTTGCCTCATGATAGGACATAAGTAGACGATTTCCTCGCTTTGATCACCGACAACGAAGTTGACGGGCATTAGAACAGATGCAAGTTAGTGGCGGACAATTTTTGGGAATCGGCATGAGAAACTTTTTGAAGGTTCGGGGTACCAGGGACTCCAGCAACTTGATGTCATTTTGGAATCATCAGTTATTTGTTTGTGGAGTCCTGTCAACTGCTTGAGGGTTTGGGTACTGAGCAGTAACGTATCCAGGAATGTATTTTAACACACACCCTTCACCTTTCTTACGCCAACAATTGATATCGCTCTGATGACATGGATCCATCCTTCCTACACACACCAACGCTCATTCCGTGCTCGAACGGCTGCTAACTGGGAACTTCGTGCAAGTATATCTGAGGCGAAACCACCAAGCAATCAGAGGACGACGGCTAGTTGGCCACTCAAAGCCTCAGGCCTCAAGCAGAGTTATGGGTTATGGGTTAAATTAAGCATGTCTTCTATAAGTAGGAATAAATTATGGTTCAGCCAGTGTGAATGGATATTGCGGGTTCGGATTCCTACGCCATTGTCGCAAGTAGGAAATAGTTTGTCGGGCACTGTAACATTCAAGTAAGAGCAGGTCGAATCAAGGAATATCCACTTACTTTGGTCGTGCATCAAGTCCTAGTGCTTTCATTATTCTATCTCTCTCTTGGCGTGCATCAATTTTAGTTGGGGGTGTCTTTGAATTTCCCATAAGGACCGGAGGGCACGCCACTATTTTTTCACGGCTAAGGAGTGAAGAAAATCGGGTATGCGAAGCTTCCGACGAACTATCCCGTGAGCCAGACATTGAGGAGTTTTTCGCCTTCAACTGCTCAATTCTTTCTTTGATTTGCAGCCTCAGTCTCATTCCTTCCCATCCTAGAACCTTGAAGCTTGACTTTTGTACATAGTTGTCGATCCCGCCATGCTATATATATATGTTTTGTAAGAGTTTATGTCCACACGAATAGGAAACCAACCTTCTTGATCGTTCGCAACGCCCGTGTCGTCAGTTTTACCCGAACCTCTTCACCTAAAGCTTCGGATTGTAATCGTTTTCGCTGAACATTCGGAAGCCATGTTCGGCGCGTCTTATGTTTTGAAAATGGCACATTGTTTCCGTACTGTTTGGTCTTTCCTTGAAAGAGACCGAGTTGGGAGCGTTTGAAAGGTTGTGAGACGACGGAGAAGGTTGGTAAGGTAGGAAACATGGTTGAAGTCAGAACCAAGAATGACTTTTGAAGGAATAACGACTCTATTTGGTTTCACTCGTCCGCACCAAATAAATACTTCTTGTCTCCACCACCAATTGTCATGGTCGTCCGTAAGTCGGGGCTCCAACAGGATGTCCTGGCCTTATATAGACGGTATGTATCGATGCTTAGTTATCCAATGCCAATCCAATGGTTAAACTTAGGGCCCTTCGAATGGTTCAATCGAAACCAGCACAAACGCGACCCAAGTTTCTGCTCTTCGTACGGTACACCTTCCATACCAACGCCCTGAACATCACGCCTCGTAACGTCAGTGCCATAGAGCACCTGTTAAGGAAAGGTAGACGACAAATTGAGGTGTATGAGGATGCAGCGGTCACGGATTGTTGGGTTTCTAGTCAAATGCTTGAATGGGAGAATGTTTGGAGAATGTCGACACCAAAATGAAGGAGGTTAATTGCCGGGCAGCGCTGACAACTCACCCACATAAAGATTAAGAATCAGATATGGTAATACATATTATGATTAAACGTGAACTTTAGCCTCTACAAAACACTGGATCGTTGCTCCTCTGTCTGGCTCTCGTTGGTCTTAGTATTGTTGGCGTTCATTGATTTCGGAACTGTCGCAACAAGCTTTTTCTGTGACTGCCGTGCCTTGTATTCCCTCCTCCGTTGTAGATACTTGCGTTCTTTCCAAGATCCCACCAAGTAATTTTGCACTTCTTCGTCCTGCTTGTGTTCCCGCTCTTCCTCTACGATCTTTAGCGCGCCTTCGTATGCTAGACGTCGTTCATTAAGAATAGCCTTCATACGCGCCATTGACTTCCTGACCTATACACGAGTGAGCGTTTGCTTTTTTCGGGAGGGATAAAGAGCTTACGTGGTATACTTTCCTCGAAGAGACCTGCATTTCTGGACTTGACACACCCATTCTTCTAGCTTCTTCCTTCTGCGTTGCCAGTAGGTTTCGTTCTCGTAGTAGGATGTACCACAACGTGTGGAGGTCCCGGAAACTTTTTAATCGCAATTCCGAAGCCTTCCACGCTCTCCCTGAAAAATATCCACATAAGTTGAACGCAAGGACCAATGGGGTAGCACACCTGTCTGTTTCTGCATGCTCTCGGGTGATTCAACCACATCATATCTCGCATCTCCCATCAAGGTTTCGTTATCCTTCTTTCTGAAAAAAGCATAAAGACCATGGTCCTCCTTCACAGGCACCCTTCGTCTGAGGATTTGGGAAGCCTTGACAGTTCTGGGGGTAGACCGTTCAGCCGTAGGTGTACTTGTTGATGGAATTGTAACGATCTCTGCAAATGAGCGGGTGGTAATGACGGGGGCAGTCAGGGGGGAACGCCTCGCTACAGCACGGATCGCAGCTAACATTGACGACGCTACACCACTGTAGAGAATTGGACGAGTGGTCTCAAAAACTTGATTCTACTGGCAAACATCTGTCAACAGGATAGAGTAAGGTTGTGACATTTTCTGTGATGTGACCTGTCGTGTCTTCGTGTCCGAGTTCGCGGATCTCGAACAGACTTGAGTCAACCATGGCCTCTCTGAATAAACTTGCGATTCGGGGGATTCGGTCTTTTGACGACAAACAAATATCCGTCATCGAATTTTTCTCCCCAGTAACTGTAATTGTCGGCCACAATGGTAGCGGCAAGACCACGATCATCGAATGCCTCAAGTATGCTACCACAGGCGACCAACCCCCAAACACTCGTGGTGGTGCTTTCGTACACGATCCGAAAATGGCGAATGAGAAGGAGGTCAAGGCGCAGGTCAAGCTGCGTTTCCATGCTGCTAACGGGACGCGCATGTTGGCTGTGAGGAATCTGAGTGTTACAGTCAAAAAGACCACGGGTTTCACGATGAAGACTCTTGAGAGCATACTAGCCCTGGCTGATGGAAATGCTGATAAAGGTGGAAAGGTGAGTCGAACGACAATGACGTTAAGCATTTGGCGCTCAAAGGTTACAGAGGGGGGTCATTTCTACTAAATGTGCAGAAATGGACACTGAGATACCTCAATTACTTGGTGTCTCTAAGGCTGTCTTGGAAAACGTTATTTTCTGTCATCAAGAAGACTCATATTGGCCCCTTGCAGAGCCCTCAGCACTTAAGAAGAAGTTTGATGATATCTTTGAGGCGACGCGGTACGATATGCCTTACAGGTAAATAGAGAGATATCTAAATGCACAGTTTCAGTTATACCAAAGCGCTGGATAATATCAAAGCTCTCCGAAAAGACCGTACCGCTGATTTGAAAGCAGAAAGCGAGCGTCTTCAAAGCCTGGCGCGAGAGAAATCTCACGCGGACAAACTAAAAGAGAGGATATCTCAGATGAACTCAGCTATTGCTGCCAAGCAAGTGGAGTACGAAGAAACCAAGAAAGAATACGAGGCTATTGTGGAGTCTAATCAAAAGTTTTATGACTATGCCACCAAATTTCGAGAGTTGTATACGAAGATTGAAGCTCTGGAGGACAGGAAACAACGATTGCAGGCCGATTTGAACGACTTGAAATTAAACTTACAGGAAATCATTGGTATGTGCACCCTGTCATAGTTTGGGAGATTTGTAGGACCTTACACCTACACAGGAACTGATGAAGACCTTCAGTTACGCCTGAAACGCTTTGATGAACATATTAATACTCAAAAACAAAAAAAACGTGAAGAGGACACGACGAAGCAAGACCTAGAGGATGAATTACTGAATGTTAGAAGGCAGCATACTGAACTTGTAGCACAGCACGGTGGTCTGGTTGCAGAGAAAGAGGCGAGTGATTTGTTGACCCGTTTAGTAGCATGCAAGCAACTGGGATGATGGTAACACCCATTGTAGGCTCAAAACCAGAGGCTGGTGGAGCGTGAACAGCTTATACGTGAGGTTGGCGAAAGGCACGGGATCAAGGGTTTCAGTATATCCCCACTTAATCGAGAAAAGGTGGTCGAGTTTCTGTCTAGGCTTAACGAAGCGAAGAATAAGCACAGGATGGAGTTGGAGAAGTTGCAGGTGATACAAACTGCCTTTGCTTAGTGCGATTGTTCACGTGTTTTTGTAGGGTGAACTTAGAACGAAGACAGAAGAATACAATCAGAAACAAAGAGAATTGGACAGCGATCTAAGTAGACATAAAGTCCAGAAAGATAACCTTAAAGACCAAATCGTCCGTAATTTATTTGTCAGATTGGCAGCTCTCACTCCTTTCCTTCTTTAGACTGGACGCCAAAAGTCTATCATAGACGCTGAGCGCACGCTTGAGGACCAGCTTAGCCTTCCTTCAAAACTGACATCGCTTCAAGGCGACATCGAAGAGAAAAAGTCACGCCTAACCAAAATCAAGGAGGAAATGGACATGGGTCAGCATGACAAACGATTGACTGAAATGGCCCACAAAGTCAAAGGGCTCGAGGAGAAGCGGGAACAGCTGAATACTGAAATTCGAACTTTGAGCCTGCAGTCGGACGTTAGGGCTAAGTTGGACTTAGCAAGGGCAGATATGAAGAGCAAAAAAGCAGAGATATCAAACATGTGTGTCCTGATGTTTCACTCCCCGAATCTAATTAATGTTCGTCCGCTTCAGAATTGAATTTGCAAATGCCAAGATACGCAAACTAGCTCCAGGCAAGGAAGTAACAGACGAGACTCTGGAAATAGAGGTCAACCACATATCGACGTTAGTGTCTACTCAACGCGGCACAGTTGGTAAAATGTTGACTCTTTTGGTCTAACCCTTTAGAGAAAAAGAACAGAAGCAAACTGAGCTGGAAAGATTATCTTCTATTGCTAACAATAATTTACAAAAGGCAGAAACCACAATCAACAACCTCAAAGCTCAACTCAAGTCCAAGAAAGACGAGCTTAAAGGTGAAGTAGCACATTTTTTAAACTGTTACTATTTAGTGACAATTACTGCAGGTTTAGAAAAGAGATTAAAGAACGAAATTGAGCAGGAGTCCCTTGACACAGCGATCAAAGAGGCACAAGGGGAACTTGGCCATAGGAAACAGTGTGATATGCTGTTCAGTTTTTCTTTCGTTCGCTCACGTTCTATTTTAGTTTGGATGGCAACTTGAGTGGAGGAAGTGCTATATACGAATCGTTGTTACGAACTGGAAAGCAAAAGATGACGTGTACAGCATGTAACCGACATTTAAATGATGAGGAGTTTGTGGTGTTTGAAAAATATGTACGTTATGTTTAAACTGAAGTTATAATAATAATTCGGCTAACCGATTACTGAAAATGTAGCTGCGGGAAATGATGAAAAAAGCATCCCCACAAGCTATCGCCGAGAACAAGGGGGAGATGAATGAATGGGAAACGGAACTTGAACGTTTGCAAAACTTGAGGCCAGTACAAGCTGCCAGAAATCAGCTGAAATCCAAAGATCTGCCTGCATTAGAAACAGAAATCAAACAGCGCGAGGATGCATATTCAACCATCAGTGACGAGGCTGAAGAGGTATTGGCTAGCAACTTTTTTGGACTAACATTGACAATCTCGAATAGGCTTCAAAGAATCTGGAAAATATTAAGCGGGAGCTTAAGGACATCCTCGTACTTAAGGATCATTTAAAGACCGTCACAAGGCTTCGCCAGGATGTTACGAAAGCCAAGGATGATGCTGATTCCCTCGAAAGTGACTTGAAGGCGACGGGCTCGATGAAAACGGCTGACGATGTTCAAAATCAACTTGACGATGTATCCACAGAATTGTAAGCCCCTTTTCCGACCGGCATCCCTATTCATTCAAGATAATTGTAGGCGTGCAGCAGAACGCGAAAAGCAGCAGCTTATGTCAGAACGAGAGCGGTTAAAGGACTCTATTCGTACCAATGAGAACAGCTTACACTCCATGGAGATGCAGGAAAAAGACCTCATGAATGAAGTTCGTGAGAAGGAGGCTTTGAATCAACGCATGATAACATTGAAGGATGAGAATAATGTTGCTGCTGCCCGAATGAAGGCAAGTTTACTTTCGTTACCTTCGTTCATCGCTTCGTCTGATCTTGCTACCAGGATCTTGACGCTCGTATTTTAGCAGCTCGTGTACCCACCGATGCACTTGAAGAAGAATACAGGAAGATGCAAAACGATCTGAACTCCAAAATTATTCAAGCCCAACACGCGGCACAAGAGTTCAACTCCAGCGCCGACAAGCTCGCCCTTATAAACAAGGGCGTAGAGAGGTGTGTAGTATGTTTCAGCTCAAAATGTTTTGTTTATTACTCCAACAGGTATGTGAAAGATAGGAGATCACGACTACTGGAAGAGTGTGCTCAGAACATTGAACATCACGAAACTGAAGTATTGAGGTTAACCGAAAGTATTGACGCCTCCCGAGAAACTATCAAGGAGATTGATAAAGAGATCAACGCAAGTGGTGCCTCAGTCGCCAACTATCGAGATAATATTCGACTTCGAAGATTGGCCAAGGAAATCAAGGATACGCAAACCGAGATTGATTCTCATGATATGGAGGAAGCAGCTAAAGCGAGGAGGAACTTCGAAGATAAATACGAGAAGGCGAAGGAAAAAGAAAATCAACTTCAGCAAGCGGTAAGCTATCCGGCTCCAGCTTCAAACGAAATTTGACCTCGTCTAGTATTCCCATACCGCTGGTGAAGTCAGCTCTCAACAATCCCAGCTCAAGGCACTACAGTTGGATCTTAAAGAGTTCAAGGACATCAATAAAAAGTACACAGAACAGCTGATTCGTGTGAAGGTGGGCTACTCTAACTTATGGATAATTCCACCACCATTTGACGAACGGTTCAGATGTCCGATATGGCCAACAGTGACCTGGAAAAATATGCCAAAGCTTTGGACAAGTGAGATGCATCTATCTTCTTCTGTGTAGTATTGAGCAACCATATAGCGCCATTATGAAATATCATGGTCTCAAGATGGAAGAAGTCAATGACACAATGAAACACCTATGGAATAAGACTTATCAAGGGACCGGTCCGTGTTTTATTATGTTCTCAGGCCTTGTCTCATCTGTTCTTCAGACATCGACGGGATTAAGATACGTTCTGATGTTGAGGGTGGGGCCTCTAAGCGATCCTATAATTACCGCGTACGTGGCTTTGTATCGGCGCGTATGGCATGCTTTGACTGTCTTCATCTCAGGTGGTCATGACAAAGGACCAGGTCGAGATGGATATGCGAGGCAGATGCTCAGCTGGTCAAAAGATGCTGGCTTCTATCATCATCCGACTTGCGCTCTCAGATTCGTTTGGACAGAATTGTGGAATCCTTGCTCTGGATGAGCCGACCAATGCCTTGGACACCGAGAACATCGACGCACTTGCTGCAAGTCTTGTAGAGTGAGTCTATTATGTATACCGCGTGGCGCCTTGCTGAGACACCATGCCGTAGTATCATCAACGAAAGGAAGAGCCATTCCAACTTTCAGTTGATTATCATTACTCATGACGAGAATTTTTTGCGAAAACTCGGCCAGAGCGATGTGATGGAGTACTACTGGTGGGTGACATGTGATTTCCAATGAATATCGACTCTGAATTCAATGACAACAGGCGGGTTTCGAGAGACTCACGCCAAAAGTCCGTCATCGAACGCCAAAGATTTAGATAGCATCATCTCCTGTGCATAATTCACTCCTAGTTCTTACCTATTATTTATACCATTGCTTTCAAATAGATTCATTCATATTACTCTCCCCTAAGCAGCTGCGAAAGGCAAACTTATGCGATTTTTAAAATCCCATATGTGGCGACTGTCATATTCAGTTGCTACCTACCAGCGCCCCTATATTCCGTGTGTGTAGTACGAATTTGAAATAACCTTGCACGCTTGCATCACCACTGGCGAAGGTGTTTTCCTGAGTGCATACACAGTGGTGTAGATGTAAAAATGCCATATATATCAAGAAAATGGGCAAATTCAATGTCAAAGGCAAATCACAAACAGAAAGTTCTCCGTCGGAGACTCGGAGTTTGAAAATGGTTTGACCATGACAGAGTGAGTACATAGTAGAAATTCTTAGTAGCCCCCAATTAAGGGTCATTGTCGCTACTAGTCACTGTGAATACTTCTCTGCCTTGTGATTGTGCTGCACCTTCTTGCTTTATGATTTTGCCACAAAACGTACGCCTAGAGTCACACCCAACGGCTCGAAACCAAACAGTGGCCGCCACACAACTTTCAAAAGGTTCCACGATTGCAGCATTTACATCTCTCTCGAATATTTTGTTATTTTCGGAAAAAGGCCATAGATGCGATAGGTGTTTTCGGACGTCCTCAAAGCAAAGGAAATTACGAAAATGCACAGGTTGCACTTCATATTGGTATTGTGATACGCAATGTAAGTCTATCCACCACCTACAACCGCGATAGACATGTAGCCCGAATGCCCTAGGTCAAAGTGTGCAGTGGGAAGAACATCATAGAAAATTCTGCAGGTCTTACCGTCGGTTTACCATGTCAAATGCATTTCAATCTCTTCCACTTCACGAGCAACTTGACGCATTGCTACTTGCTCATCTGATGGCTCAATTGCAGGCAACTGATACAAGTAACGAGCATTCTCCTATTTCTGTGTTTCTCTCTTTGCTTCCAGGACACATGGCCGGTGATTTATGCGTCCCTATTCCGGACTTCAAACCTGCACCATCACCAGAAACGGCGAAAGACTTGTACTCAAGATTTAGTAACAATAATTTTGCAATCCATTCACATCTCACTACTGTTGGCCACGGTATCTTCCCCCTTGCCAGTCGTCTCTTCAATCACTCGTGTTACCCGAACGCTGCAGCAAAATACCTATTCACATCGACAGGCGTGGTTATGGAGGTGGTGGCTCTCCGGGACATTCTCCTGGATGAAGAAGTAAAAGTTTGATGAAGGCTATTTTATTCCGTCTACTAAAATTACCTTGTCCAGATCTGCATTCCCTATTTAGACCCTGCAATGGCTCAGACCCGGCAACAGATATTCAAGTTCACATACGGATTTCAGTGCACATGCCCTTCCTGTCAACAACTGGAACACATAGGCGACATTCTACCCCCCAGCCCGTCGGAGGCACCTTCCGTCGCACAGACACTTCGTGAGTTTGTAGGACTTAGTAAGCCAATAACAACCATGCCAAGCAAGCCGAGAGAACTGGTACCACACTCGCTATTCTGTGTCTTCCATGAGACCTATCTATCAAGTCTTTCGGAAATATTCAGTAAATCGGCCCATGAAGGCAATTACGGCTTGGCAATTGATACCGGCCTCACTTTACTCGGCGCATACATCCTAATATATCCACCGAACTACCCACAAATAGGTAAGTTATGTGGGCGATTGTTCTCTTTCTGTATTCTGACACATTGCGGAAGGTATGCATTTATTAGAACTGGCCAAGACATCGTGGAATAGCCTTGTCCGAATTACGGAAAGAAATACCAACACAATTCGAACTACAACAGAACAAACACAACACTTTCTGAACTTGGCTCGTGATATTTTAGTAATATATGGGGCAGAAGGAGATGAGGGAGGGCCGCTGCTAGAGGTTTCGACCCTGCAATCCCTCTTAAATCCTTGATATCGGAATTCAGGCACTATCTGCTTGGTGGAGATCCTCATTCAATTAGAGAGTCATGGCTTCGAGCATCCAGATATTCCCACCCTAAATGCGATCCCATTCAAACTAACCGTTAGGCAGCCAAGGCTCGGCACCCAAGCACCGATTACTGTTGTGTATTCTATTTACAGATGTCAAAGTTTCGGCAGCCCTTACAGAGATTCTTATTCCTTTGTACCCAGTGACAGGGCTGGTTGAATGACTCCGCGGAATCATACATTTCGAAGTTCTCGTTCTTTTCATGATGCGAAACGTCACTAACCTTTCACGCCTTACCACCACCTATGTATATAAACGGTGGGGCGAACATCGCTGACTCCCAGCTTAAATTTCTTTAGCCCAGTCTGTCCTTTCTGCTTTGCCATGTCCTTCCGGATACCCACTCTCTTTTTTCCTCGTCACTCTTTCCGTCGGCTCCGGTCCTTTCATCTTTCTCCGAATGCATTACCACAATCCACACCCTCACTGTCTAACAAAGAGAAAAAAGCGAGTGCGCTGAGTGTCGATGCCCTAAAAGATGCCCCTCGGAATGTCTCAATCCCACTTCGTGGCGCTATCATTACTAAATTAGCTGTGGTGGTCTCGTTGATCTTCATATTCACCATCTCCTTTAGCTTCATTGGTGCGGAGGTCGACGAACAGAATTTTCTACTTTCGCTTAGGCAAACCGCAAACATAAATCCTGGGGTGCGGTCTTCAAGATTTTAATAACATTCATCGGTTTACCTTTTTGTAGTTGGTGCTCTTGGGAGAAAGCGTGGATGTGGATGTGGATGAACCGTCGATAACCATTCGTTGGTCTATCATGGCTTGTGGGGAGCAACTCGTCCTTCCTGGCTCTTCAGGTGCCCACGGAGTTTCGGCATGCGGTTTACCAACCCAAGCTCTATACATTTTTGTTGACAAGTTGGTGCCGCCCCACAGTAGGAAAACAGCCAAGTTCTAACGGTTAATCTGTAGCGACTCAAAACCCACTGCAACGTATAACCCAGATCAAATTCCTTTCAGTCGGAGTACGGGCTCTCGACGAAGGTTATTTGCTACGTTCATGAACTATCAAAGAAGGAGCTATCTAATGGTGAATTGGCAGCATTCAGGATCTGGTTCAATTCGACAGTGATCACGTACTCGACGTCCATGAAGCCCATCTATATCCATTTGATACCTACGTTCTCTCCAGTACAGTTAGAGCGGTCTCTTTCACCAATGAAACCTTGCCAATCC
This sequence comes from Myochromella boudieri, assembly GCA_018221655.1. Classification (NCBI taxonomy): domain Eukaryota; kingdom Fungi; phylum Basidiomycota; class Agaricomycetes; order Agaricales; family Lyophyllaceae; genus Myochromella; species Myochromella boudieri. The sequence goes on along the minus strand of JABCKU010000002.1, from coordinate 237,509 downwards.
GAAAAATAGTCACCATCGACACAACTTCCAACTTCAATATTGACACGGTTGATATTGAAAGCTATGGCTACTCACCATCTCCGAGCGACGTAGAATACACCAGCCGGGACTTCGACATGCGGGTTACTCGTCCAGGCTCAGCACGCCTTTTTGTGCTCCTCCTCTTCGCTCTAAACTGGATCCTCGCCCACGTTGCTGTGGGACTTGTCATGATGTGCAGAAAACTAGAAGACATTCGGCCCATCCTCAAGTACATGGTTCCCGCGGGTGCAATTGTATTGGTAATCCCGCAATTCAGGAATAGCATGCCAGATGCCCCGGGCTTTGACGGTAAGCAACCTCATTTATCCACACTCCACAGACATTTGCTGTAAACTGATGCTACCATGTAGGTTTTCTAATCGGTACAGTCGACTTTTCAATGTCATGTTATACCGCTCACACGGACCGTTCAGATAACATAGGCTACTTTCCGCAAATGATTTTCGCTGGCGTTTCAGCCGCTGTAATACTACTAATTTTAATCAGCCGGGAACTCGACGAAATTAGGCAAACGCCCGCCGCCATCCCAGTTTCACAATATCCACGACCCCCTCCTGCAGCTTTGAACCGAATCAGGCCGCCGCCCTCACCCACTAAAGATTCTTCCTCAAGCCAAGTATTTCAATACGAGAAGCGCCGGACGATGAGGCACTTGGAAGGAGAATATGTTTTCCCGCCTGTACAACTCACACGCCCAACGAGCGCTTCCCAACAAGTCACTCCACATCGGCGGACCAGGACAATGCCAGGAATCAGTGAGGGAAGCGAGGCGTCTCATTATTCTGAATGGGTGGAATAGGCGAGTGACATGACGTAGGATGGGACATTCGGATATGAGCGTTAATACCCGGATGATGATGTACATGTACCAGCTGTCATTTCCATTACCGCTTAACTGCCTCTATCTCCGCATCAAGCCATAATACGGAACTCCGTAGGAGCTTGGCGAACTCTCATACTTGTTCAGTAAACATTCGCCGAAAGAAGTTAACTGCGGAGGAACAAAACCTTGGAGTTAATAGTAAAGAAAAGATCAATCTACTTGATGACATTGATACACGTTACATTCAGTAATACAGGGGCAATTCAATCTTCTCCAAAGAGGCGTTTTCTATGTACGCAGTCTTATCAGAAATGCCTGCCTAAAACAAGATAGAGGAACTCCAACTCACAGTCTTACAGGCGGCTCACTAAAGAATGTCTTTCCGCCAATCATCTCACGAGTCCAAACATCCCTCATGAACCAACCTACATGCCCGACAGCACATCCCACCAGGTCTCCTGCAGCCGCCTTCCATGTTCCATTCAAGACCCAAGAGAATGCAACAAGTGCGACGGGAAGGTAGGGCGCGGTGATTGTGAAGAGGCCAAAAAGGGAAATGGGCGTTGACGGATGCCGACGTGACCATAAGTATATTGGAACGAAGGCAAGAGACGAAGATAGGAAGGGTAGGTTGAAAAGTGGTGCCAGCATCTGATTGTTCGGAATTAGAGTCAAGTTATGAACGCTACTCAAAGTGGTGTAATGAGTTGAACGCACTAGAAGCATCACGGAGGAGAGGAAGAGTAGCCAGAAATAATCTGCTTTGCGATTAGCAAACGAAGACTCCTCAAGCATCCGCGAATATCGCATACTATGGTGCAAGGAGTATTATTACTCATTGGTTGAGAGAGCAGGCGTGTCGACACTCACAAGAAGAAAAGATGGAAGACAAAGTCCAACGATATTGGGCCAAAGTAAAAGAATGTCGTTATTGCGCGCCAAACCTAGGGCATATGATCAATTATATTCATGAGGTGTGAGACCTTGCCATACCTGAGCATTGCTAAAGGCGCTCTTCGGGCTATAATACAACTGCAGAGTAGTTACCAGCTGGCATTGCTATATAAGGAGTGGTGAACAGTAACTCCAGAAATATGAGAATAAGACGAACCACAGCCAAACTTGTAAGGACAGACAAAGCCAGCCAGCCTCTCGTTATAGGTGGTATCTGGGTGACCCAGGCTTCAATACCGACGGGCATTTTGATAATTAGTGCAGGCGGTAGAGGTAATGGGTGGTCACGGCTTGCGCTTAGTAGCCGTCCAAGACTCAAAGAAAGCTCATGAGTGGCGAACACGTTGGTCAGTGATCACAACACGTCATCACATTGCAGATATCGCCCTCTTCGCCACATCACCCTACGATACTCGCATTGAAGCAATCTACTGGACCTCTGACTAACCCCGTTATACCCCTGTTGTCTGGCTCTACCTCTTCCCTTACAAGGGCCACATATACAACTCCGGGACTTCATCGAGCAGTCAACAGTATGGGCATGCTCTCCAATACTTACTCGCGATGCTATGTCTACATTTCGGGGGAAGGCAGTCGGAATAGAAATACATCGTGTGTTATGCAGCTATGTACGCTGGACGTGGTATATATCCCTACAAGATAAAAAATGTTGGGGGGGTAGATATGAACAAGATATAGTGAGCTCCCATTCTTGTGCTAGATAAAAATAAAGATCATATTACAACACCAAGACGAAAGTTGGGCATAGATAAAGCAACATACTTATTAACACATTGTGCAAAAGCGGCCGGCGCAGGAGGGCCTCCACAGCCATAAAAATACCACAAATTACATAGGCTTGAACCACCAACATCAGCCAAATAATGAATATTTAACGTTCACTGGGCGGTAATGGGCTTGAAGCTGGTTGGGGGTAACTTTGTTGAACGTGGGCCGAGTTTGCGTGCAGCAGCAGCAGCGGCAGCCTGATTCTCTGCTTCCTTCTTAGCTGCCCGCAAAGCCGCGCTCTTGTTCGTTCGGGGCTGGATGGTGGGACTCAGTACGACGCTGCTGGGTCGTGGCTTTGCCTTGGCAGCTGCCGGCGCTGCCACTCCGTTCCCATTCGCTTTAACACCCGAGTCGGATGGTGATGCTATTCGCGGAGCGATGGATGGCTGAGAGCCAGACACAGTTGATGATCGTTGGATAGCGTAGCGAGATGGTGCGGTACGAGATGCTTGGGAAGCGGGACGAGGAGGTACAGCAGCGACAGGGGGTTGTTTTGGAGCAGTGAGGGAACTTTGAGAGTTACTTCTCGCTAATCCCGGAAGCTTCGGTGCGGTGGCTCCGCGGACTAGAAATCAATCGTCGTTAACCATCTTGACGACTTGTCTCGAAAAACATTACTTACACATGAACGATGAGGGAGGTCCCTGTTCCTTTTGTGCACGTAATGCAGCGCTCTTATTTAGCCTCGGTGCAACTGTCGGTGCCTTGGAAGAAGCCACAGCTATCGACTCTCGGCGTTTGTGCCCTGGCACGCCGTCAAATGTCGCCTTGCCCGCCTCTCCATCAACTACCGATTTCTTCTTCGGTGACTCCACATCCAGCCCAAGCCTTAATGCTGCAGCACGTGTCATGCGGGGAGCTATTACTGGTGCCGCGGTTGAAGCAACGGCAATGCTCTCTCTGCGCTTGTGACCTGGGACATTTTCGAACGTCTGCGCAAGCCGCTCTTTCGAAAGTGGCATACGTGGCCCCGACTCCGTCCTCTCCACAGCACCACCTGCGCGTAATGCGGCACTACGCGTTGATTTTGGCACAATGTCTGGGTTAATGGTTGTACTAGGGACAAGGCGAGCGCGGAATGAGGGCTTCCCATTCGCGTTGAGCCTTATTCCGCCGACTGTAGAGGGGTTTGTCGCGCTGGATGCAGCGTAGCCTTCATCCGATGTGGCATGTTGGAGAGCAGAGAGCATGGAGGAGGTGGCGGAACGGATGGAGTTGTAACGGTCTTCAGGAAGGTCAGAAGTGGGGAAAGGGGGCGAGGAGGCAAATAGGGATGCAATTTGCAACTCAGCGGTCTGTGTGTCGCTGGAGCCCATGAGTCCATTTTGCTCCAGGGTTAAGCCATACAATGCCCGCAGAGAATTGGGCGCGTCCCGGTGGGCTACTTCGGGGTCGCGATCGCCCATGAGAGTGCTCCATACCTCAACAGCACGACGGCGCTCTAGGACATACACCCAAACCGGACCTCTGAAGAAAATTGATGAGTTTCATGAAATGGGAGGATGCCGTCAAGGCTCACTCGGAGAAGTTGCTGGCATCGTCGCCAAAAAGTTCGTAGAGCGTGTCTGGGTCAGTTTCGGTATCGAACTCCATTTGCCTTTCTTTGACTATCTATATGAAAAAAAGAGATGGTATTAACGTGAGTAACCAGTCCGGATATGGCGAGTGCGAACCTCAAAGCTGGCTTCCTGAATTCTTCTTTCGATGGCGAAGCGATGAGGCAAGGCATGGGTTTTGATTATTGCAACTGTTCTTGTGATGGGGTAGTTTGAGGGCGACTGGTGGGTAGAAGGGGTATTATCCTCAGCATAAAGAGTGTCATTTGATAAGAGGGGGGACGAAGGGCCAGACATCAGAACTAGAAGCTAATGGCGGAATAACTGCCAGGAGAATAGAAGAAGAGATAGAAGCAGATAAAGAGTCAGGATTAAACTTGAACTTGAGCAAGTGTTGAACAAACGGTGTGAACAATATTCCTGTTGATCCCAAGTTCTTGCGGCACTCGGACCTCGGACACCATGACAACACGACATGAAGTACGTTTGTTTTCCTCATCTCGACGATATTGCAGAGAGTAGAAAAGTTATGATGCTCGACGCGGGGAAGAAGAGCCCTGCAGTACAGGGGGACCTGAGGGTCGCTTAGTACTACGACTTTAAACCGAATTGAGAGTGTGATCACCGATCGGTTTCATCGTTCCTGAGCTAGGGGAGGTATACGTACTAAAATAATATATGCTGTGGGGTACATGTGAATGCGTATTATAGATACAACGTGCAAGTAACGTTAAGTATTCCTGTCTCATCAAGTCTTCCATGGCTCTGGGCCAATATCCAAAATCACCGAGAACCTGACCACCACTTGCCAATTTTGGCAGCGCCATATCGTAAGCTCTTCCCTAGACCTGCGCTGGCTATACCTTTCACAGTCTGTACTGTCGCCGGGTACCGCACAATCTTGCTCATCTCTAAGGATGTATCAGCACGGCCCCCTGAAAGAGTAAGATAAGGCCGACCTTCTGTCAAGACTTGTGGCAACTTCTCGTCGCCTGCTACCCTCACACAGTATGCACTCTCATCCGCTTCAATCGGCGGTGCACCTGAAGACCTCCTGGAATAGTTATTCTTGACCCCCATCAATAAATTTGAAGGTAGTTTCTTCAGATGCGCAACCCGAGCTTGTGGTGATGTGTCCTGTTGAATCGTTGTCGAAGACAGAGGCCAATGTATACCCGGCAAGCCGACAGCCAGCCGATGATACAGCTCTTTGAACTGTGGAGCTTGTTTGCGAACGATGTTCGCAACCTTCCCTCTATTCTCAGCAGGAAGCCACATGCGCGGGTCGCCTGTATAGCTGATGCCTGCTATACGCTCGAATAGCTCCGTCTCGGAGAATTCATGCGGCAGCGTAAGTAGCGCAGCACGTACCGCGGACGTAAGGTTGACCTGCTGTGTGAGGCGTACGCGGGCATCATCCTTGATGATCCGAAGTGGTTTATGCATCCGGCCAGCGAGATACAGCGAGTTCCAGTTCAGCAAGTCTGAACACAGATTATCGATTGTTGTGATGCCGTATTTGACCCGCTATGAAGTCTGTCAGAACTGTGGTCAATTAGAAACTACACTATAGCATACCACCCCGCCCATATTCACGTATGGATTGAACCACACACCGGGTCCTATTCCCTCCAAACGTGACACATACGACGATCCTAGAAGGCGGGCATGTAGTGGATAATGATGGGGGTGCTGGTGCATATTGATGGAATGGAAGTGTGCCGGGTGTGTTACGGCGAACATGAAGTCTAGCATTGGCGCGTCATCGGGTGAATGTTCGTTTGAATATCCATACCCATCCTGTTCAAAAACGCCTGAACCATAAGCAAACGCATACCGAATAGGTGCGTCAAACTGTGATACAATGGATTCGAGAAGTGCGCGGGTGCTGTCTGCTACAGGAAGTAACTGGTTGCGGCCAAACGTCGGCGGTAGCGTTTGGAGTGCCTGATGTTTGTGTGATACTGCTGGACGCGGACGAAGATATAACGAAGTACGGGGCTTGTTCTGCTTATTTGGAGGTTTCGGCAGAGGCGGGGGAGTATCCGGCGACGATTGGAGGGTTTCTGTAGCGAGATAACGGACAGTGGAGGGCAAAAGAGAACGGGCGCGCACATTACGCGCAGCAGAGAGCATGCTGGATAGCTATGCGATGAATGCTGGGTATGGACGAAGAGGAGGAATGGGTGGCGAAAGCATTGAGAAACTCAAACGGCAAGTGGCGGAAGGGATCTCTCATATAAATAGAGGTAAATATTATATAATCCACATTATTGGTCCCCTCCGGCAGCACTCGATGCCCTACTGCTCCCGTATGGTGCCCGCCGCCTACTCTGTCCATAGCCTAGGCTCCCCGCTCGGTTTCCCAGTTGGCGGTAACTCCCCGCCACCTCTCCCATCACTTTATCTTCGCTTGCCGATGATGCCGGTTTCTTCCCGTCGGTTTTTGCCGAGCTTCTCCCAAGACCCCCTAGTGCCCACCCAACTTCGATACTTCTTTTCATACTCCATAGCCACGTCAGCACAAACACAGGCGTGCTGATCAGTACGTTCAATACAGGGTATATGTCCGGGTATCGTGACGGGGGGATAATGAAAAATTCTAAAAGGTGCAATGCAAACGCAGCGGAGTAAGTTGCCTGCCGAGCTTGATCACCAAAACTTTTCGGAAGAAAAATGGACGTCCTTACCGCTGAGAAAACTTGGATGAATGATTTCTGAGGTGCGCGCAGTGGATTGTAGCCGACAAGTCTATTCCATAATAAGAGCGTCGCAATATATTGTACACCGAGACCATCACGCTTCAATAGAGGCCACATGCTGGAGTCGTGTTGGTGCTGGATCGAAAAACAAAATAACAAAGCCACATACCTAAAAACAGCAATATTGTTCACTAGAACACCCCATAAGTAGACCGCGGAATCAACATGAGCCCCAGAAAGGAGAAGGGTGACGGGTAGAAGAGGTAGTAGTATCGTCTTTTCGTGAACTTGAAATGAAAACAAGAAGAAGGACATTGAGCAGTTAAGAAGTGCATAGGGTAGTAGGGGCAAAAACGGCGGGTGTGTCAGCTTCACGGTATCAGTCTCTGGAGAGGAAGTTAAGGCGATAGGCTTAAATATGAAACCCGCTCTAAGGAAAATGAACACTCCAGGAAGAAAACCTAGCGCCGTTAAGATGGCAGACAGTTTGACCAAGGCGGCAGCAGATGCCCAGTTCTTCCATTTGAAAACGATGTTGGACGCACACCAGAAATTGGCAACCTTGTCTTCGAAAAGGCCACGAGCAAAAGGAAATATCCGCGTGATTGGATCCAATATGGCTGAGGCGTGTGCAAACGGTGGTAGAAAAGGAAGAAAAAGTAAAAGGAATGTGGCTATAGTGACGAAGCCTAAACGAATGAAGAGCGTGCCACTACATGACGCATATTAGAATATGATCAATGGTCATTCCAAGAGCAGCCTTACCCTTGTGATGGTCCGAGATAGATACACTTTGCCAACAGATAGGACCCAATTGCTGGTGCATAGTACAGTGCCATTTGTTTGAACCCAAGGCTGAGAACGAAGCACACTGCACCCCAAAGGTCCTGCCCGGTGACGAAGAAATTGAGAGCGAGTAGTGTTAGTCCTACAACGTATGTTTAGTTCCCAACCATCACAGGAATACGACGTGACACACCCAGCATAACAGAGTTGTACTGGAAGTGCCCCGAATCGATGAGTAGAAGTGCCGGTTGAAATAAGAGGGTTAAAAGCGCAATTTGCTGTTTGAGGGGTCAGAATACTCGTAGAGAATGCAAACAAGCTAGTGGATACCTGTGTTCGCTTGGACCGACTCCCTTGCCATGTATACACGAACATTAACAGAGCAGGAGTATATATAAGGAGATCCAACGTCATCACTGAAGACCGCATGAACACTTTGCTGCCTGGTGTCTCCATGCCTCGAGACGTGTCCAACGCGAACCAAGACGGCTCAATCCACGAACCACTTGTTAAAGAATTAGCGACTTCGATTTACGTCTCTTGCAAAAACCAGCAGTCGCTCACATTTTTCCACAAAGCCACGACACGTATGCCGTCAGTGGTGGATAGTCGAGGCCCCAATACTGCAAATCGTAAGTGTACCACTGCCGAAACGGCAGGTGTGTCGTCAACTCCATCCAATGGCGCTGCGCTTCGTAATCCCCGTATATCGGGGGGGTGCGTTGCCCTGCATGATACCCAGCTCAGTCGACTTGAATTCCGCATCACAACACAATGCGGCAAGACTCACCCGAATACGACCCAAGACTTATAGCCGACTTCACTAGCATGCAAGCAATGGTAGCTGCAGGCACAACATACTGCCGCATCCCTCTCTTGTGCATCCAGCGTATCCATCGCCTCCCCATGCTAGGTTCTGTCTCGGCTTTCTCTGGTGCCCGATGCCGCGTGGTAGCCGTGCGTGACGAGCTTACTGTACCGGAGGCATTTTCGAGTTGGTGAAGAGCACTGAAGCTGGTGTGTCTTGGGCGAATGGACGCTGTAGACGCGGGAGAGGCAGCACGCGAAGAGACGGGAGAGAGCGGGGGAGTCCGTAACCAGTGCTGACTGGCCGAACTCTCGAGTAGGTGACGCCGGGGCGTAGGCGCAATTATCTCAAGATGGGCTGAGGTCGGCCTGGATGTTTAGTGTAATGAGTAATGAAGCGATGAGAGATGGTGCTAGGTACCTTAGAGGTGTTGAAGTTGGGTTACTTGATACCTGAGGGAAGGGCAACTCTGCGCAAGTAGAGACTGGACTTGCGGATGGCGAATATGCTCTATGGCCTGTTGAACTTTTGCGTGTACGAGAAGGTTTTTGACGAGGCATAGTAGACAGTTCGTCCATTGCATTCAACACGAATATGGAATGTGTGAAGAGACTCAAGTTGCCATAACCGGGGACTTGGTTAACACATCATTCTAATTCTACTGTTATCCTAGTCCACTTCGTCTACTTCACCCTTAAGGACCGTTTCACCATCCTCTGAAAAAGTAACATTTTTCTGGGTACAACGGACTGTCAGTACGTCCAAATCGTACAAAATTGAGTACCTACTGGATGCGAAGATGACTTTCCAATATACTTTGTGTGATCTGATTACAGTAGACATGCTTATTCGAAAAACATTTGGCAAATTTCAAAGACTTCTTACATCCATATGCCACAAGTTCTCCTACGTCGTTTGTAAAGTCCACTCGCGTGTATGCAAGTGACTTACCTTATTTAAACAACAAGGCAGTCAGATCCTGCTTTGTTTGGTGAGGAGACAAACGGTGACTGACCCATACCAGTCAAAACACCCTTTGCATGCATAATATCACCGTCCCGTCCCCCAGGGCGGACGAAAGATGTTCCGATGTCAGTGGATACGCCGGTCATGAAATGACCCTTTGAAGCCACTGCTAGTGACCCCACGGTATCAGTAAGTGAAAGAATAAGACCCCCATGTACTGAAGGGCGTGTCAATGTCCGACTACAATGGCATGGTGTAAACCAATATAAGTACCTGTCTTTTGTAGCTATTTAATTGAAAGCCTCGAAATGACATTAAGCAACGTACCCCAACTCTATTTGCTAGTTTTTCCGATGTCAGATTTCATTTGAGCTCCCGATACCGCTGGCAGCCTGGCACGCACTATTGTACTGTTCAATCTTCAGAGAAACGTTCACGATACCAGGAGTTGCATCTTTAATGACAAGCTGAAGGCGACTGGTCAGCTTTTCCGCTGTTGATATGACCGCAGTTCAATCACCCTGGGAAAGCATTGCGCGTCGTGTCCTGTCGCGCGAGATTCATATATGAAAGAGACAGATGCAAGTAACGTTCAACTCGAAACACACCTTTATTGGTTAAGAAAGACTTCCACACCTATTTAGTCAGAGAACCCAGAGAGTCATGTGTATTGTGAAGGCATGGTTGGTTTATTTACCCTATGGACAAAACGCAAGCATGGAGAGGTAGCCATTTTAAAGTTGAAGAGACCGTTGACAGGTCTGATTTGAGAGTGCGTACTGTTGCCGACCCGCGCCGGATCAATTTATAGCCTGATAGTGATAGTGATAGTGATAGATTAAATGTGACGCGAAAAGTTGTTCAAGTTAGTTATTCATAAATTTAAAGGCATGATGGGTCATGGCCTTTATGTGATTATACTCGACCCAGACTCGAATTCTAACGCCCAAGGGGATAGAGACTCACTTGCGCTTTGGTATCAGGCCTCAGAAAGCTGTTACAGTTAGGGCTGTCGCGGGGTAGATTTTCTATGATAGCTCTCGCTTCTCCTACGCCGCCAATGGCACCCATGCAATTGTGCAGTCTCATACACCCATAGAACTTACAAAGAACATCAATGACATGAAGCCGTGTCACGGTAAGAGAACAAATCATCGCTGATACTCACAGCCGCACCTCATGCCAACTGGCATGGCATGCTTTGCAAAAATGATTGACATGTTTTTCACCACCATTGAAACCATGATTCCTTTTCCGGGAACCTCGTGGAACTGGCAGCCGAAGGTATAATCAAGTGATAATTCGAGCCTTAATGTTTAACCTTCCTGCCCCCTTCACTATAGACCACTACGCACTGCTACTCTAGTAATGCGAGTTGAAGAAGGTTTTCAACAGGTCAGTACCTTACTGGAATCAAGCTATAGCACCATCACAAGCAAATAACGATGCCCACCTCACTACAGGCTTCTTTCCCCGAAGATAACCCATACACATCGGATCCTGTTCTCCCATCCTTACTTCGGCGGACCCTTCCCAAAAGGTGTGGGGGGATCCTGAGTGATGTAACGAGGGCTAATCAAAGCTTTTGAAGTGTGTTTCAAGAGATTGAGCCTGACCTCGTGCGCTTGGGAGCAGATGTGATCACCGGTATATCTCCCATCTAAACTGACCGATTGTGTATCACCGTTAATTATCCTTCAGTCATACGTTCCTTAGGATATGGCAGCAGAATCGCTCCTCCTAGACTTATTCAATACGACCAATGGGGCCGCCGAGTGGACGAGCTCGAAACGAGCGAGGGCTGGAGGGACCTTAAGGCTCTTAGCCAGAAGGAAGGTTTACCAGGGATATTTTACGAACGAAGATACCAGGAGCACAGCCGGACCTACGGTTTTGCGAAGATGGTGCTCATGGTAGGCGACTCACACGAGGTCCGTATCACAACGAGGCTTGGTTTCGTTCCTCATTACTCTCAATTTAGGTTTTCTGTCCACTGAGTATGACGGACGGCACTGCTCGTGTGATCGAGCTATTGGGTTCTGCTGAGATGAAAGAGACGATACTTCCTCGCCTTATAAGGTGATGATTCAACTGTTATTTCTACAAGCAAATGCATCTTTCTGAATCTTTCTGAAGTCGGGATTCAGATTTCGCTTTTACGTCTGGTCAATGGATGACAGAGGTACTTATAGTATCACGATCTTGAACCACTGCTCATTCTAGGCAGCGACCAGGTGGTTCAGATATCTCTCAAACCGAAACTGTAGCGACATCCACCGGGAGGAATAACTCACTCGGCCCCCAGTATACCCTCAATGGATTTAAGTGGTTCTCCAGCGCGACCGATAGTCATATTTCGGTCGCCCTAGCACGAACTGGTTCAGTGCAAGATGGCTCTCGAGGGCTGTCCCTCTTCCTTGTACCTTTACGGCTTCCGTTACTCCGTGGCCCTTCTGATCCAATCCCATTGGCAACAAGCAACAATATCTTTATTCATCGTCTTAAGAACAAGATCGGGACGCATACTCTCCCAACTGCGGAATTATCCTTGGAATCCTCCGAAGCGTATCTCATTGGTACTCTCAATCAGGGTGTGAAAAACATCTCTCCCGTTCTTAACATAACTCGCCTGTGGTCAGCCATTGCTTCCGTTGGTGGACTACGCAAGTGTTTGTCAATTGCTACTGCTTACTCTAAGGTCCGCTACATTGGTGGTGGGAAAAGACTGTTAATGGATTCGCCTTTGCATATTTCGCAACTTGCAACCATACATCTTCTCTATCGTGCCTTAACGCATTTGACCTTTGGCGTAATTGGGCTTCTTGGTAAAGCTGAGTGCGGTGTTGCCTCGGCTGATGAGATGCGGAGATTAAGGATACTGACCCCGACGGTCAAAGCATTTGCCGCAGAAAAGGCCTGTGCTGGAATGGAGGAGGCAATGACTGCTTTAGGTGGGGCCGGGTACATGGAGGAGAACGGGTTCGGGAGAGCAATCAGGGATTCGCTCGTCGAGAAGTACAGACAATCATAATGCGTGCTTGGGATTCAGTCTAATGCGAACGAGTACAGGATATGGGAAGGAACAACAACTGTATTGGCGCTAGACCTTGCCAGAGTTGCTCAAGACCCAAAGACACTGGATTCTTTCTCAATAGTGCGTCATCATGCTACTCCCATAATACAAGGCGTGAAACTGAGTAGCTGTCACAGTGGGCGAAAGGTGTTCTTTCATCTTGTCCGCCAGACTTACGCAGCCGACTTCAGCCTGCCCTGGATATTATCAACGATGGCCTATCAGAGCTGATGGATTCGCTCCATAAACCAGTTGCCCCTCTCATCCCTCGGCCAGCATTGATACTTACCGGATTCTTGTCGTCGAGCATCTTCCTCCTCGAACATGCGATCTGGGCTCGTGCGGGTGGGGAGATTAACAGCGACACAGATATCGAAGTGGTCCGTCGTTGGGTTTCTGAGGGTGGGATGATTGCAGCAATCGGTGACATCAGGACTGCGAACCAAGATGGTGACGCGCGAACGAAGGCCAACCTCTCATTAGTTTTCAGCAGAACCTCCAGAGCTAAGTTGTAATTACATTGAGACATAACCAATCTGTTTTGGCATATGCTAGGGAACTTAACCTTGGTGAACATCATATGATTCGTACAATTACAGTGCCAACTTATCGTGGTCACGTACGTTAAGAAGTCATCAGGGAGATGAATATGGCACTATATGGCAGCTGGGATACGTTTGGCAGAGTGTTGAGGACCAATGAGATATCACTTACCCAAGCATACCCTGTCCTCCCCACCCCGTTCGTGGGGTCAATGTCAAGTAAACCACCTTTCCTGAACGGAGCGCTTTGATTACGATGTGTTTCTATCACCGTTAGTTTTAGTTTACGGCTCTCGCTCGGAAACAACGGTGACCCACATTCACGTTTGCTTTGACCAACCCGGCCAAAGATTGCAGAGAGGACGAGAAAGCTCGGTGATCAAGGGGCCCAAACTTCAGCACAAGATCCTCACGTTGAAGCCCCTTTTTTGTTTAGAGGTTCAGCGAATACTTTTTCTCCATGAAATGTGCAAACGCACAGCTTCCGCAGCAGGGCTTTGAGGAGCTACGTCCTTCACCTTGGCGAACGGCCGAATGCTTTGTTCTGGACTAACGTCCTCTGATGCATTTGCAATAGCAGGATCATAGATGGTCTCCAGTGCCTTGGCAATTTCGTTTGTGACCGCGGTTAGATCATTTCTTAACTCGATAATCCGCACTCGAGCACCACGGACCGCATAAACGTCGATGTCTGCCCGAGGAAATCCATCACTATCCACTAAAGGCGTCTGTAGCGTCGATTCGTTGGCTTTGAGAATAGAAATTTGCACTTCGATTTGCGCCTCAATGTTACTCTTTCTCTCCATCAGAACTCGAGCAGTTTCCATTGGGTTAGTTGGCGGATGAACGCTGAGTTCCATAGTTTAGCTAGTAGGATCAAATGAGACGAAAAAGGCGGATGTTGCCTTTAGCTCGCCACTGGTGGTCCAAGGCGCAGCTACTGTAAGTACTAATCCAATATATTAGTCCAGTGGCCTAGAAAGTGCGTCTTTGTTTACCAATGGCCATGATACTAAACAACCAAACAACGCGTTGAGCATTTTGGGACTGTGGTGATGATTCTTTTTGCCACTTCGTTAAAGTTACATTAAAACAAAAATGCAAGATGGTGAACTCGCAATTAAATTTCATTGGGCGAGACCAGGAGTCCGATAATGTGTGGGTGACATGTTACACAGGATCCTACTAGTATTACCAGTTCCACGAGAGAAGGGCACACATACCTTAATACAAAAGCAATAGCTATGGCCAACATCATTTCTAAGCAAATCATTACGGCTACGCGAGCAGCTGAAACACCTATCCAACAACTTTGCCTCGAACGATCTTCGAAGTTTTGAAGATCCCTGAAGCCACATGCGCTGCTTTGATGCCACTAGCAATCATTGCACCGAATGTGGGGCCCATGCGGTTGGAGCCATCATATTCTGATAGCTCCATTCCTATTATAAATAAATATGAGAATCAGATTCTCAGCTTCAGATGCGATAGATGTGCTAACCAGCGAAGACGAGGCCAGGAACAACTTCCCGTGTATTGTTGACGATGGCGGGTTCAGCGCGGCTCATATCCAGCCCTCGCATATTGCCTAGTTCTTTTCTCAGACCGGTGATAACGAGCCGTTTGGCTGAGAAAGCACCCATAGGTCCGTCGTGGCCTGTTGCAGAGATGACGACGGGAGCAGTGATAGTATTGGGATCCATGCACGACTGAGTGTCATGATTGAGCGCCACAAGGGTCCAATTGGTAACGACTCCAGCTACCCTCTGTTCTCCTCGGAAATCCTCGTGAATGATGAGATCTTCCACAGCCGTAGCATTGAACAATACGACGTTGGGCATTGTGAGGACCTGAGACAAGAGGGTCGACGTGAACAAAGCAGCGTGTTTGACGACGACAAATGTCCCTTCGTCTTCGTATGAAATGCCAAGCTGACGCAAGAAGTTGTCGGCAGGTTTGCGTATCACCTACATAATTTATAAGCCAACAGATTGGCCGCCATGAAAAAATCGTAGACGGCTACCATGGGCGACATCAACTGGCCTCCGAGCCACGCACCACCCCCAGGAGAAACACTAGCTTCGATGATTGTGATTTTTAACTGTTACTCGAGGAATGTCAACATTACTGACTTTGTGCGTCGGACGGTATACATACCTCAGGGTGTATGGTTGCGAGATGCCACGCGCACGAAAGGCCTGCGCTACCTGCGCCTACGATGATCACATCGGAAACCGCCCTTTCATACATGGTGTTGAAATATCTGCATGTAATGATGCTATCAATGGTGCCGAATTAGTTTGCTATATCTCGGCGTACCTCTTAATCATCGCTCGCGAAACCTGGGACTCTTCGATAGGTGCAAAGCGATAGTTTCCTTCATAGTTCTCCATGATATCATAATCTGTGGAGATATCGTTCTCAGTCTTACTGAGGCTATTCAGGATGACGGGAGCCATGGGTAAGTCGAAATAATATGAGAAAAAAAGGGACTTTATATAGCTGAAACGCGAGATCCCGGATGCTTTACGAGATTCTGAGTCGTTCAGGTTGAGACCAGCACTGTTTGGCTGATTCATGAAGACGTCATGCCCTCCACAAGTCTATCTTGCCCACAGACAAGTCTCCGATCACGGTGGCTAATCTAGGCGCTGGTATAGGTCAAAGTCTCCTGTACACGGAGGGCGCAGGGCGAGACCATAGGTATCCTACTTTTGGGGTTGAAGCGGACCCATGTTTGCACTAGAATCCAAGAATTAAGGAAAGGCCAGTCGAAGTGCGAGGGATTTAAGTCTCAAGCTGCAAAAGTAGTTCAAGAATAGTGAGATCTGGAAGCGATTCAAAGCATACGGGCCCACCGGTGATGGCTGGCAATCTTTTTTTACTGGATATGCTGATTAGTGCTGATCACGAATAGGCGTGTGATGGTACTGACTTACTTAAATTCGTCACAATCGTGTGGATCGTTTTTGGAGAAAATACACATCGCTTGGTGAGAGTTGGTGAGTCGACGATCATACTTCTATACCCCCGCCTCCTGGTAATCCAAACGATTTTGTAATACAAATAACTGTTATTCAGGTTGACCATCCTTTCATCTATACACGCTTGTCATAATTGTAGGGTCGTTCTTGGTTTGCCCGCTTCTATGTGTACACGTTCGTTTAACAACCCCTAATCCCATTTAATATTTAGGACTCAGATCAAGATGCAGTCGCAAAATTTTATGCTCGTGGATGATCCTCTGTCTTTAGATCGTATCAGAACTGTCCTGACCAGGCTAGAAGACACTATCATATTTTCTCTCATCGAAAGGGCGCAATTTGCACATAACCCTCGCATTTACCAGCGTGGTGTATTTCAGGAATTGAAGGATTTGGACTTTCATGGAAGTTGGCTGGAGTGGTTCCTGAAAGAAATAGAGTCATTCCATGGTAGGCCTCGATAGCGACGCTCCAGATTCCAAATCTAAAAGCCTCGTTTAACAAGCTAAAGCTCGACGTTATACCAGGTACGGAACACCGTAGGTTATATAGCTAGCGTTGTTCATTTCCGAATAGCCCAGATGAATATCCTTTCACGGTTGATCTCCCAAAGCCCGTCTTACCACCTCTTGCGTTCCCCAAGATTTTGTACGAGAACGATATCAACGCCAACCCCTCAATACTGTCTTTCTATACTCGCGCAATCGTTCCTCGAATAACACGACGGGCGACTTTGGCACTTGCGACTCTTAAGCGGGCGAAAGGTATAATCGGCGATGAAGAATTCGAGGATGATGGCAACTATGGCAGTGCGGCTACGATTGATGTTGAAGTTGTCCAAGCAATCAGCAAACGAGTACACTACGGTTTGTAACGCTGTTGTTCATCCGCTCTCGCTCAATTCCTTCCACAGGCAAATTTGTCTCGGAGTCGAAATTCATCGAGAATCCAGCTGCTTTCATTCCTCACATCAAAAATCGGAACCGCCAAGCTTTGGATGATCTAATAACAAAGCCAGAGGTGGAACGGAAACTCTTGCAGCGCTTGCAGAAGAAAGCAGCAACGTACGCGCAAGATATCGGCATAGACACTGAGTGTATATTCCATGGGAATGGAGTTGCTAATGGTGAGGTAAAGTCCAACGGAAGTGGTAAAATCGATGTAGATGGTGTAGTGGATCTTTACGAGAGTTACATCATTCCTCTGACCAAAGAAGTAGAGGTGTGTCTTGTTGCATGGATCCATGATTGCCAGCTAATGCAGAGGATACAAGGTTGAGTACCTACTACACCGATTGCATGGCTTATCAGAAGAGGAAATTGATAAACTAGTAAACCAAGACACTACTGTCTAGGGTTGTACTATCCCTCCATAGCTTCCATAGACTAGGCTTACAACAAAGAGGTATGGGCTAAAAATGTAAACGATAGCACAGCGTGTCGAAATAGTTGGATTGTTTGTTCCGTTTCCTCCAAGAGACGAGAATGGTTATCGCATCCGTTGTGTGGGGAAAGAGTGTAACTACAAATATGGAAAGGTATAAAGTGTGGGTAACGCAAGGGGATATATTGTTGAGATGGCTAAAGGATGTTATGAAAAAGAAATTATAGTCCTAAATCTTAATGGCTTTCAGCTGAGGTGGGAGGAGGGATGGGAGGGGACGTACCTTCTAGCAAACGCTGCCTGTCATCATCCGAAATATTGCGAGTTGCACGTCGAGCCAGAAGTTTCTCCGTCCTGTACTTCTCATATAAGACTTCGTTGGTGTATGTCTTTAGAAGCTGTCGTGAGGATTTCAGTATTGCACGTAATGATGATACAAGAAGCGGATTTTACCTTCATGTGAGTAGAGAGTACAGCCGTTCGCAGAGCGGCAAAGTCACAATGCTTTGGGTCTAGCACGTCAACGGTACCCCACCGAAACTTCCTGAGGAAGACACCTTTCAGGTCGTCCGGTGGGGAATTCAGATACGGTAACTTGGTACTATGGAGAGATGCAGGTGTTGGTGGAATACCATCCTCGTCCTGTTGGCTAGGTGACGTTGGAGAAGCCAACAAATGGCTCTCGTCAGTGTTAATTGGCCTATGTCGGCGTTTGCTTCCTTCAGGAGCGATCAGCGCAAATGGAAGTTGATCGAATAAGTCGGCTTTGGCCACGATGTGGGCCGAAAAACGGACGTTCGCAACGCTGTCCCTGTCTGCCAAATCTGGAGAGACTGGACGATGGTCATCCTCCGCGGCTAAAGACAAATCACGCCGTGAGCGTGAGCGTGAAAGAGTCCTCCCATTTGCGTGACGGGATGAACGGAGTTTGATCACGGGACGCGACCGTCGTTCTTCGTCAACTTCTTCTCCGTTATCATCATGCCTATTTTCGGGCGCGTGTGTATCATCCCCGTTCGTCGCCACAAATTTGGTTTGTCTCTTTCGCTCAACGGCGGGTGATTTCTTTGTAGTCTCGAAAACACCCAAATCGATGCCTGCGTCCGTGAAGCCCTTCTGAACTATTCAAAGGATAGATTATATGATATCCCTGAAGCGAAGAAGTTACACACCGGCCAATTTTATAGCCCGTAGCTTTTCATCCGTCAAGGAATCGGCATGTGCAATGACAGGCAGAATGTTGGTACGTGTGGACAACCGGTGAATGACTCTAATTTCTGCATGTGACATTGTCAAGGGTGCTTCGGCTTCGTCATCAGAATCATCACTAGACGAGGTATCTGGGACGAGATCTGGCGGTGATACGGTTGTTTCTGATTGAGTTTGAGAAGGAAGCGGCGACGAAGGGCGTCTTTTAGTAACAGGCATGATTGAAGACGGGTCGATCATGTAAATGCACCTAGAGAAGGGCTTAAAAGTTCAAAAAGGGCAGGAATATAAACAGCAACTTACACGTGGATGTGCTGGTCACCTCGGTTTTTGCGTACCACTTTGGATTCCTGGACAAATGAGTGTCACACCCGTTCCTCAAAAGAGGACACGCACCTCGTTCAAAGTATCAGCGTATTGGGCATCTACATACTTAAGAATGCTATTGACCTGTCGCTCAAGTTTCAATTCCTTCCCTTTTTGAAAGTCCAGTCCCTGGGTGTCAATTACAGAAAGGAGTACCCTGTCGAACCGCGATTCGCAAATCTCGATGCAAGCAGTTTCTACGGATTGAGTGGCCTTTGTGGGGCCTCGCAGAAATCGGTCGAGAGCGGCCTTTTGATCAATAGTAGCGTTCGGTGAGACGTCTGCGGTATCGAGAAGGAGCCTTAGGAGTGACGTCTTCCCTGTGCCTTTGCCACCGACAACCTTTCCACGCGTCATTAGCACAAACATTGAATTTTTGCATGTACACCTCACCATAAGATTGAAAGTGGGTGAGACACGAGCTCTTCGCTGGCTGTACCGGCCAACTGTCGGTACGGTCGAGTTTCTGTTGTCAAATGCAGAAGGGGGGCTTGCCATATATAGAGAAGAAATGGGTCCTCCATCCACGGGCTGTCCTGGAGAAGGCCGAAATGGTTTATGGAAAGCTATAGGGTGCGGGACGCCTTGGAAAGAGGATCTAGTCGCACCTTGATGGGGATGGTCGGAGGCCTGCACTTGCTGTATAGCAGCGACGTCTACCAAGTTTTCAGGCCACGGGATTCCTTGACTATTGAGTTCTGGAAGGGATGGTGAGGTCCGTATGTGAGGGGTGTCCGGTTGTTTCTTGGGTTTCCGGCGAAAAGAGAACATTATGAGATGATGCGAAAGAGTATAGAAAAGAACAAGAACAGAGAAGGGGAAAAGAATGTGAGGGTAGCTTATGTCACTGAACGCGAGACTGAAAGGAGAAAACAAAAAGTGCACACAAAAGAGCAAGGTTCTTGTCAGGGTCCACTCTACATCAAAACCCATATTTAAATTATGTTGATAAACGCTTTGGTGGGAAAATCAATAAACATATTCGAATTCACAGCACAAATACAGTTACAACCCAACGACGCTACTATGTATGCAAAATCGAGCAAGTACTACGTATGGAAGAGACCCAAAGTTGACCCATGGAAGAAAGCAAAAACTTGGGGAGAGCATGGAAAGACGAATAATCTACATACACAAATAAGAAGCTAATGGAAAGAACTAGGGTATACCAGCGGTTACTGGGGAGCTCCCCATCCTCATTTTCTTGGAAGGTCGCGTGGCGTCCGAATAATCCAAAGGCCTTTTTAAATCAAGTTCGCTCTTGGCGTGTACATCACTTTCTACATGGTCATACCCATCATTACCAGTTGACGGTGTAGGGACCATGCGAGAAGAGGGAGGGGAAAGGGAATGTGGTGAATCGGCAGGAGGCTTGCCACTGGAGGCCCGCCGACCTTTCTTCTGACCCTGGCCAGACGGTCCAGCGTCGTGGACATAGTTGCAAGGTAACGACCTGCGGGCGCAACTCGCGCAGGCGGGGTGTGCGCCATCACACTTAGTCTTACGAGCTGTATGGTTTATATAGTAAATAAAATCACTTATAAATTAGATTGTTCGACGAACCTCGGCAGAAATTACAAGCGACAACTTTTGGCCCGGAGTTGGCCGCAGTTCTGGGTATCTTTCCTGGTACGGTCGCTGCACGTTTTCTTTGTGCAGCTTGTTGTTCAGATGCTGGGCGAAGTGGGGGTAGAGTGGGAGCTGACATCGGTACAGGAGTCGACGGAGAAGGTTCTGGCAAGGACAGAGTGGCGATGGCGGGTAGCTCGTTGTCATGGAATAGGCTGCGTGTTTCGTTAAGGTGGGGTGGCTTCGACCTTAAGGACGATGGTCCAGGGAGGGGTCCGTCTTCGCGCTCTCGCCTATCCAGTGTGACCGCAATCTGTGGAAGAGGGGCAAATCCTTCACGACTGAGTTTGTCGACGTTGGAACTGCGACGTGACAACGGTTGGGATGTGATTTCTGGGGAAGATGTTTCGTCGTGGTCTGCAGACCTGTCCTCCCCACTATCGCTTTCGCTGTCGTCACCTTTACGCTGTCTTACTGTTCCGCGACGTTTATTTTGTGGCTGATAATCACAGGGATGAGACCGCTTGACACATTGACTGCAGGCGGGACGACCACCGTCACATTTTAATTTGCGTGCTAAGGAATGATGTTAATATCTTGAAGGACATTTTGAGTTTTCACCCACATCGGCAGAAGTTGCACGCCACGGTGATTTTTTTCGTGCGCTGCTTGGTAGACCCTGGATACAAAACAAAATATTGAGGTAAATGCGGTGCAGAAGAATTTTACGACGAACTTGAAGAGGAACCACGAATTGGAGCGCTGACAGCCATGGGTTCAGGCACGGCCCGCTGGCCAGAGCGAATTTCTCCAGCTATGATGTCTCGTGGTCCAGATAACGACTGATGGCGATGCATCGCCTGATGTGGGGCAGTGTCAATGGCTAGGATTGGCCTTGAGTTATGAGGAAGAGAACCCATGAGTGGCATGCCTGGATGGTGGTGCGGAACAGTAAGGTGGGATGATGGGCGCTGTTGTCGAAGGTAATCAATACGGAATTTATCGAATAGATATTCTCGGGTGTATTTTTGTAGAGTCTAGAAGATAACTGTTCATCAATCTCGAGTGTATCAAACCCAAGGCCTTTACGTACATCCATATGATGAAATATTGCGCCTCGAAGAGCAAGAAAATCGCTGTGGGTTGGGTCTAGGACGTCAAGCGTGCCCCAACGATAGCTCCGAATGAATTTTCCTCGCACGACGTTCAGTGTAGAAGAGTGGGCAGAAAGAGATGAAGGAGTGTATTGTTGAACAAGTTCTGCTCGCGATGGTGGCGGCCTGGCAACACCGTCGCTGTGAGAATACATGTCAGGTGAAATAAGCGCATAGGGAAGTCTGAGGTGAGCAGGAGTGATGGGCGATGTGGGTGGCGTATTATTGGTCGAGGGCGCAGAACCATTGAGGCCACTTCCATATCCATTGGGCAGTTCCCCGTTCTTAGGTGTATGGTCATCGTGAAGATGCTGTTGATAGATAGAAGTAGTATCCATATCAAAGATACCAAACCCAATACCAGCCTCTGCGAGGTCTCGACGAATGGCGACTTTGACGGCTGCGAGGCGTTCATTAGATAGGATATCCGCCCGCGCAATGACGGGAAGCACGTTGACTCGGGCAGATAACCGGCGAATGGTCTCAATCTCTATTGCCGGTAATGTCGGCCGGAGCAACAGGGGGTTGGTGGTCAAAGGTGGCTCCAGGATCACTGGCTCTTGCTCCGTATGAGAGAAACTGTTAGTACGGGCCCTGGGAACGAGAGGAGCAGAGGGACCCGGGACCGAAGGTGGCACAATTTGGTCAGGGTCCAAAAAGTATATGCATCTGTGGGCGGTGTTCACATATCTACAAGGGAACAAAGACAGGCGACGCACAGGTGAACATAACGATCAGATATCTGGGGATTCCACTCCTGAGGCGCGAGTTAGATGTGGTTCCGGTGGGACCAATTCCCATTAGCCGAGGGAACTCACTATTTCGACCCCCTCCGCAAACCGACCGTCAACGTTTCGTAGTATCTCGGACAACGACCATTCGGCCGACTTTTCGTCCTTGAAGTCCAGGGATGGGGTGTCAACGAGGTGAAGTGCAATCGGGTGTGGCTTGCCACTCCCTTCGATGTCGACATTGATATCAATAGATGTTTGTCTGATGTTGGAGGTGTGGCCGTTGCAACCTTGGACGAATTTTGCGACAGTTGCGAGCTGGTCCTTCGTGGCGGTTGTAGAAACGGTGCTCGTGTCGAGGAGGAGCCGCATAAAAGATGTTTTGCCTGGTCCGAGCGTTAGCGCGGGGGGATGTATGTGAGATGGGCGGAAAGGGTACTTACCACCTCTGCATCCGGCGACGAGCAGGGTAAACTCCGTCCGAGTCTTGTCTGGCAGCCACGGGCACGGTCAGAAGGTGCGGTGTAGATTAATAGAATGAAGGACTGACTACCCGGGGTATCGTGGGGGGCGCCGCTGTGGAGGGCATACTGCTGGGCAGCGGTACGGTCATCGTCGTCGTGGCGGGTACGTTTGTCGGGCTGGTTCATGACGGTAGTCGTCAAGAACGGCGGACGCCAGAACGGAGAAAGCAGGATTGCCCGCACGCAGGCAAGCGGTGATTTCGAAAACTCTGACACTTAATTCCCACCGAGCCAATCGGAACAAACCAAGGTCCAAATAATTCACGTCAATTCGGCCCGTGCCAGGGCGCGGAAGCGGAAGTAAGTACACTACGCAACAGAAATTATAGAGTGGATACAGAAAAATATAGGTGATTCTACGCTGGGGGGCATTAGTGGTGGAGGAGGTCCTGCGGGCCACCGGGGAGTAGGGTAAAGATGTCGTGGGAGCGGTAGGCATGCGCCCGGAGTGCGCATGTAGACAACCTAAGTAAAGCCTGGATAGCAACAGAAGTACGTAAGGAGAAGCTCGAAGGATCTGTCATGACTGCACGCCTGCAAATTAATGTGGGGAAGATGCGAAGGCACACCCCCAAATCCAGTAAGTATGTTGGCCCAGGGTCCGCATCACCATCAAGGTTGCGATTTGCGACGTGGTCCCGTTGTTGTCCGTCAATACCTCTTTTCTGGATCCGAGTCTGCCGACGGGCTGGTCGACCTGCCACCTCGTCGCCGTGACGGTCCTTGTCTGGGTGGAGACCTGTGGATTGAATAGTTATCTGCAGTGGATTCGGCCCCCTCGGCTACTGCGACTGATCCATGATCGGGAGGCACTGACATTGAGGGCTCCGAGCGGCCGGTGGTTGAGCCCTTCTTCATTTTATTTCCTTTCGGAGCTTTGCCAGGCCCTCGTCGCCTCTGGACGGGTACGTATTCGCACTGGAACCTGCGTACTGTGCAGTTGGAGCAGGCCGGCTTGGCACCGTTACAGCGAAGCTTCCGACCTAGACGCCACATACATGAGCAACTTGCTTCCGCAGGTCAATCTATATGCTCTTACCGCGGCAAAAATTACACGCAACAGCAGTCTTTCGAGTAGTCCTGCTCTTCCTTGTACTGTCCTCCTCTCCAGCCTCAGAATCCCGACGTCGTTTCTTCCCCTTTTGAACGGCGTTGTAACTGTCATCACCGTCATCATCCCGACCATCACTCGATGCATCAGAGACGGAACTCGGCGAGTAGCCTGGAGGATCGCTGTATCCGGAGGTAGGGTGTGTCCCTGTCCACCCTCTGTGTGATATGTTGACTGATGTAAGTGGAAACTGTTGATAACCTTGTGACGATGAGGCCGTGTCCGATCCTAAATGTGAAGTATGTGATACAGTTTCCTGGAAGCGTTCAGACCACGGAGTGTAATATCCTCCTTAACGACCTTAGGTTCAGCGGAATATGTTCAGTATATCCCTGAACTTACCTTGGGATGAACGTCCTGTCGTTCCAGGATAACTTTCACCTCCCCCACCGGGATATCCTTCACCGTCTCCATCTGATACATCGGCTCGAATATTGTATGGCTCGGTCTGCCTCGTAAGTTGTGCTGGTTGGCTCGATCCTCGTCGTCCGCGATTCCTAGGGTCATATGGCGCGTGAACAAGGGACGATGGCCCAGCCTCACCCTCTTGCCAAGCACCGCGAGGATGAAGTGCTTCTTGATAAGGTGGTACCAAATAGTTTTGACTCATCCCTTGAAACATTCGCTCTGAGCGAGTCGCGCGATAGTGAGGATCACTGAAAATGGGGCTGGCATATCGCTGACTAGAGATGTGAGAGGGAAGAGAAAGGCTTCCCATTGAACGAACAATTCCCGAGGAGGGAATGTCGACGGGACTAACAGTCGGATTGCTTAGATTGGGTATCGCTGGCAGTAAATGTCTCGAGTCGTAATTCATATAATGCGGGCCATGGTGAGTCTCCGCTGGCAAAGGGGTACCAAAGGACGAGGCGACCGGTGGGAGAGTGAATGAAGTACGCATGGAGGCGAATTCTGCGCGTTCTGAAAAATTCGCTTCATCCTGTACTCCTACTGAAGGGAGCGGTAGCGTTGGAAATGGCGTCGTGGCTACCGAATCGCTTTGCTGAGGTCGACTGTAAAGGTGCGGAATCAGACTGCTTGGTAGGGAGCTCTGCTTCATCTCCTTATTCCTCCGCTCCATATTGGCCAACGTCCCCCGGACGAAATTTGAGCGAAAGACAGAAGAGAGGGACCGACGTGTCCAAGGTTCAAGTTCTAAGTGAAGGAAAGAGGGAAAAGGTCCCGAGCAAGTGCAGAGCCCATGCACTCGTGCCAAAGTGCCGCCCGGAGGGAGTCTTACTGGAGAGACGGGCAGGCTCGATCGACGTCGCGGAAGAAAATTAGAATGGTGGCCTCCATGAAGATTACTTCCGCGTCTCCTTGCCCGGACTCGTTAGTGCCTATGTCAAAGTTGCATTCCAGGCTATTTATTGGACAATGTTCAATTGGCACAGCTATCTGAAATTATCGTAGCGCTGTGTTATACGTATAAAACCGTTCATGCGCACGGTACCGGCGACGCTCTTACTTTGCATACGCGGAACTCAAAATTTAGTGAGTAACTCAAGAAATGAAACACGATCGATTCCGTCAATTTCCTGGAATATCGGTTCACCCCCTTTTATACAATCGCTTCCGAATGTGGCCATAATGGCCCCAGTCACTGGTACCCCTATTGTTAACTCTAAAGATCAACCTCCAAGATTCTGTAAGATTTCGCTCAACTCAATGTGCATTGAGCTCCGTTTACTCCGTCTACAGTTGGTCATAAAAACGGCGCACATTGCGCATCATGAGAAGCACACAATCAAGGTAATAAGGTTTTCACTCATCAGTTGACTAGTCCCGACACAGCGGAACCCTTATTTTTCAACAAAGTGGCGAAATGTCTTTTTCTCGAAAAGGAGCATTGAACTTGACTCACAAAAATATCTCTACCAATGCCATTTTCTACAAGTGTTATAGATAGATAGATAGATAGACATGGATTCGGTCGTTGAACATTGACTTTGTATTTTCGGCGATATAGGGACTCGGTTGTGACTACCGAGATGACTAAGCACGGCCAGATTCCGAGATCGAAAGTTGTGTGCTGCATATTCTCGGACGCGATTTAGCAGTGCAACATTCAACGGTCAACACGCGCGATGCCCAAACCCTTCGTACCAAAAGGGCGCCTGGTTGCTCTCTCCAGGACATTCTCTGTTTCAACAAGGCAGCAGAACCAACTAACCGCCCTGAACCGCTACAGTCGACTCATAACTCAAACAAAAGATCAAGGAGCCAGTCAGGTATGCCGAATATGTCATTTCATGGCGGCCTCACCGTTTATTACTATCCTTAGGCAATGTTGTATGCCACAGAGGGCATCAAGAACGACGACGATTTCAACAAGGCAATGGTGGGAGTTGCCAGTGTATGGTATGTGTATCCAGTCTTTTCACCACCGCACAGGTAGGAATGAATTATTTTTGAAACGTAGGTACGAAGGAAATCCGTACGAGTCAGTTTTTACCTTCTCAGGAAGCCCTTTACCTTTTCATCAGATGCAATAAACATCTCCTGGGGCTTGGACAAGAAATCAAGGCTTCATTATACAAATCTGGCCTCATTGGATATCAATTCGGTACTGTCGGTGTCAGCGATGCGATCAGCATGGGTACCCATGGAATGTCATATTCACTACAGTCTCGAGACCTCATTGCTGATCAGGTCGAGACCGCTGCTGGAGGCCACCATCTTGACGGAATGGTGGTGGTTCCTGGTTGCGACAAGAATATGCCAGGTGTTCTGATGGCCCGTCAGTTTCTTCGTATGCCGTGTCTTGATAGCCGCTTAGAAACCTCTGTTACTAGTGGGGCGTTTGAATCGCCCTGGTCTCATGGTGTATGGGGGAACGATCCGTGCTGGATCGTGTGAAGGCGCCCCACAATTAGATATCGTTTCTGCTTTCCAATCATATGGGAAATATCTTCAAGACGGAAAGACGCCAGAGGCTGAACGTGAGCGCTACAACACTGTACGTCATGCTTGTCCAGGACCTGGAGCATGTGGAGGGGTAAGTATTGACACTTGGTGATAAGTGCTTCCTGCTCTGACCGCTGAACAAAAAGATGTACACTGCAAATACCATGGCGAGTGCAGCGGAGGCTTTGGGCATGACTCTCCCCGGTTCTTCGTCGTTCCCTGCCGAGTCGGAAGACAAGCATACGGAATGCGCCTCGATTGGATCTGCCATGCATAATCTACTCACAAAAAATATCCTTCCGCGCGATATCATGACGCGTTCGGCGTTCGAAAATGCCATGGTTCGTTGATTATACAATAATACCATTGTAGAAAGAAAATAATGTTGTTCTCACTAGGTATTGACAATGGTTCTAGGCGGGTCAACGAACGCCGTGTTGCATTTAATTGCAATGGCACACTCCGTTGGCATTAAGTTGGACATTGACGATTTTCAAGCCGTATCAGATCGCACACCCTTCCTTGCAGACCTTAAACCTAGTGGTAAATATGTTATGGAAGACATCTACAAACTCGGCGGTATCCCAAGTACGTCTTCTAAATAAAATAAGAAAATCCATAATCTCTAACTATGCGTAAAGAAATTCTTGCTTTCCTCCTTAAAAACAAACTAATCGACGGAAATAACATGACTGTCACTGGACTTACACTTGGCGAAAATCTTGACCAGTGGACTCACAAGTATGGCGAACTGGATCACACTCAAGATGTCATTCGGCCTCTTGATAAACCCATCAAGACCACTGGACATCTTAGGTTCTTTTTCATGCTAAAAGCGCAGATTTCTTGTGCTAAATTCTGATCTACAGAATTCTCAAAGGCAACCTTGCTCCTGGTGGCGCCGTCGCTAAAATCACTGGGAAGGAAGGCCTGGGATTTACTGGTAAAGCTAGGGCATTTGACACTGAGGATGCCTTTGTCAAGGCAGTAGAAAGCGGCTCTATCAAGAAAGGAGAGAAAACTGTTGCCATCCTTCGGTACCTGGGTCCTAAAGGGGGTCCTGGTAAGTGATTAACCTACAAAAATACTACTGATATGGCTAACTCCCATGCAGGCATGCCCGAGATGTTAAAGCCCACCAGCTTGATCATGGGAGCAGGTCTGGGCCTGGATGTAGCTTGCCTAACTGATGGCCGTTTCAGTGGGGGGTTTGTTTCCCACCTTATTACCTGATGAACCATAGCTGAGTCCGTACCAAGCTCTCACGGTTTTTGTATTGGACATGTGGTACCAGAGGCACAAGTCGGCGGCCCCATAGCCCTCGTCCAGGACGGTGATATTATTTCCGTCGATGCGGTCAAGAACAACATCGAACTCCACGTTTCTCCTGTAGAATTGGAGAAGAGGCGGTCGAAATGGGTTGCTCCCCCGTTGAAGGTTAGGCAGGGTACTCTCTACAAGTATGTCAAAACCGTTACAGATGCAAGCCATGGTTGCATAACCGATGCATAATAACTATTTACGTATGCATCTACCTCTGGGCGTGCAGAGGATTTCAAGCATTCACACATGAGAATAACACACTATGTATAATCCTTACGAGAAGAGAGAATAATTCAGATGTGACAAAAGCACGATTACATAGGACTCGGATACCCACCAATCCCGTGATAATCTTCAACCTAAGCGTTATGTTTCTTTAAGCCACGCTTTTTTTCTGCCTTTGGCATTTTATGTTTCCGCCTCTCCCTCGCTTCTGCCTTAACGGTTTGTTTGCGTTCCTGCAAAGGGTCAATGGAGGACGATAATGGAACGTCAGGTCACATACCCTTTTCGCTTCTTTATCTTCATAACGATGTCCTCTGGGTTGCCTTTCTACAAAACCCCCTTTGCTTGCGATATTTTGATTGTCACTGTCAGCTCCTTCGCCACCTGATTCGCTCTCACTGAAGTCAGAGATTACATCTTTTCCATCGTGGGATACCGTGATTGTCGTATCAGTGGTACCCTCCATGTCAAGGGCCGGCACGACACCTATTGTCTTTGCGTAAATGAGGCCATCCCCTTGTCCACGGGTGAGTTGCTCGACATCCCGCTCTGGGTCGTAGACTTCGTTCAAGGTCCGGGGTATGAATGATTGCAGGAACACAGAGTCCTCATGTGCGGAAGACGTTGTTTGAGTGGCATCCACGTCATGCATCGCCTCACCGCCAACAAATAGATTAGTTTCCTCTGCATTCTCCAGCCAACTTCTCAGGACAGTCTCATCGGTCTCGTTGTCTGTGCCTTCCGATAGTTGGGCCCGAGTGATGAAGTCGAAACACCTTCTAAGCCCTAGGCAATGAACTCCCAGACGCCCGAAGAAGTCCTCTATATTCTTTACGTCTTTCCGCAAGAAGTCGAAAGCAGCAGGATGATCATGTTCGACGCTCTGTGAAACATCAATGATACAGAGATGTCCCTCGTGGTAGAGAATGTTGTATTCCGACAAATCGGCGTGTACCAATCTACATTGGTGAAACATTCTACGGACAATGGAGACTAGCTCCACGTAGAGATCGGCACACTGTGAGCTTGGCAACTCGGCGTCCTTGAGTCGAGGGGATGCCCTGTACACAACGTTCCTAAGCCGAAAAGAAGAAAAAAAAGTGCTGGCAAGGCACCCGGATAGCGTGAAACGTACCAGCCTTCCTTGTCACCCACAAATGACATGACGAGGACGTTTTCCCGAACCTCAACTGGGTCTGGACAACAGATTCTGGCAGCCACCAACCTCTTTAGGTTTCGCATTTCCTTTTCAGCCCAAAGTCGGACCATCTTGCGCGGATTGTGGCGGCTATAGCCACGGCGGAAGCGATACTCCCCAGTGACATATTTGTCCCGGTCTTTAAAGACGAGGATAGAGGTTTTGTAAATCTTGAGTGCCAAATGTAAATTTTCTGGGGTCAAAGCGTGGTACACATTCGCCTAAAATATGTAAAGTTACTATAGACGATCTTAATTGAAGTGGCATACCTCTTTGCCAGTGCTGATGCACCCATTGATCTCACTAATTATTCCCCTTCCAATCATCTTAAATAATATTATACGAGTTCTGGGATCAAGGACCTGTTCAGTTGTGGCGCGATCCGCCTTGTCTTTTGTGTTGGCGTGTGCACTTGGCCCCTTCCTGTTGACACCAACGCCCATAACGTAGGGTACATCAATTTTAGCGATTCTAGAGTTATACTTCGCTAGAGAGGCAAGTTGGTCGGTAGTCTTATCTTTGGCATGGGTCGTGGGGGTCGTTGCGACTGCTACATTTCGTGGATGGTTGACAGCTGGAAGGGTCGCAACCGACATTGATTGTTTTATGGACGAAAATGTACCCTGAGCGGTCCCAGTGCGTATGGCGACATGCTGTCGAAGCCGGTTATATTGCTTTGTGAAATCTACAAACAAAGACAGTAGGAAGGTGAAAGAGTATGACAAGAGGCGTACCTCGTTCTGCAATCTCCCAGTCCTCATCTTCTACCCGATTATCATCATATTCGTCTAGTATCTCGTCTTCTTCGTAATCTGATTCTGGGACATGGAATTCGTCCAAATCAAAATCGGCAGTATCTATATATGAATGTTCTGCGCGTGGATCTGCGAGCTGTGTGACGGAAGTAGATTCATCTGCGTCATCAAATTGGCCTTCAACACTGGCAACGATGTTCATAAGTTGTAGCGCAAGATCGAGCTGCCAGAAATTACAACTTTTTACTGATCATCGTGATGATCTTATTTTAGATTGGTGAGACGCAAGTTTACGTAAGCCTGCGCACAGTCCATGTCAGCCCTAGGACCACCAGGCTGCTGTTTCTTGTACCAAGGCTCTATAATATTTATATTCTCTTAACGTAAGTGCTAAGATCATCTTGCACTCATATCCAGAGCACGAGGATCTTGACTAGGATTACTACCGACAAATTGTAGTAGATGGTGGTACTAGTACGTAATCACTGCCATTGTTCCACCAAGGCAGTGCATGGCATTGGCATGAGTACGTAACCCAAGTCACCTAGTATATGGAAACTACCAAGAAGCGAGTGCCATTCAAACCCTCCGAAGGAGATGCTCCCAAGGACGATGTTAGTCCAGTTCTTGACGAACAAGGTCGGTCATTTGTGGCGTGCCGACCCGGACGAGGACTGACTCTCTCCAGAACAGGACGAATTGATTCAGGAGTTGAAAGTAAACAATGAAACCACTAGTAAGCGATTTCTGAGCGTTTTGCATGTTATACTGGTCCTCTCCTTTATCCTGTGAGTTGCCCCTCAACCCTCGTTTTATAAGTGTTGAGCTTGCATCGTGCCATGTTAGTCAAATAGTCTCACTATTCAAGAACCCCTTCCTTTTGGTTGGTCCCTCAACGGGACCCAAACCTGTCGAAATCCCTCTTCCTATACCGTTCACATTGCTCAACATGGCTATCCACTTGAACCTTGGCGTTGTCGCATTTCGAGATGAACTTAGATCACGATACCAAATCTCTGAGATAGCCCTGCATCAGCCTCTTCCGTGGCAGGTTGCCTACGCTGTCGCTGCAGTTCCGCCAACCTTGTCCATGTTCTTACAGCAAGCATGGCAAGCAACTGCATGGTGGGGCATCACTATGTTAGTTGTGTTCGTGGTACATACTGTCACAGCCTCGATTGGAGAGGGGGATAAAAGCATTTCTGAGCTTGAATCGCTCCGTTATGTTGCTCGTGGTGCCTAGGTTCGTAGCATCTACGAGGAACGACCTACTTTATTTGGATATATCATCTTCAGCCACACGTTTATGATGTTTCCTCCTTACTCGTTGTCCCCCGTGAGCTCGTGCACAATATCCCCTACTACATAGCCTCCCTATCCTGAATCAAGTATCAGCAGCCTTTCTCTGTCTTCGTGCTTATTGTACAGTGGTGTACAGCTATGTTACGTAATCGATAGACCACGTACTTTCAACTTTCATGCATGTCTACCAGAACGCCTGAGTGGTGTGACCTTGTTAGACTTCATGAAATCATCAAATATATCACTGTGGGTACGATGAAGTTGCCTTCTATGCAAAAGTTGTCGTCCATAAAGCGTGGTCAATTCGCAGTCGATCTTGCGTTAATCGGGCTTTCGCTACGGTAAAAACTTCAGTCATGATGTACGGGAGAACCTAATGGCCAACTTCCAGCACGGCCTACCTTGTCGATATTCTCTCTCCACAAGATCCCGTCCAGGTCTTTGGGGGTTTGATCTACGGTCTTCGATTGGTGACTCATTTGTGGTATATGAAGAGGTTGTGTTAACAACTCACTAGGTTTGTCCTGAATTTAAAGCAGTAACTCATGTCCACGAGCCCGGATCAGATCAGTCTTTCTTTGTGAATGTCGCCCTTCTTACTTATCATGGTACGGATGGTCCACTGGCGTCAAGTAAAATCTCCTTTGTGCAGCTTGGCACAGATGTTTCATTCACCCTTGTATGCAACTTCCTCCTTCATCCTTTGTTCCCTACTGGTCTAATATTGCCCACACAGCTTCCTAATCCACCATCAGCCCTTACGCTAGCCCTCATTTCGTTGATAGAAGATGCTACTTCCCAGGATATACTACCCCCTTCAATAAACATCCGACAGGGCTTGCCAAGAACCTCTGCAATACCTCTCGCTGCCATCCTCTTGGAATACCCGGTAGCGTATGTTCCGGAGTGTTTAGATCGACCTTTCCTCAACAATGTGCCTTTGGATGTCTTTGAATGTACCCTCACATTCAGTGACAATGGCCCACACACATTGCTCAAGTTCTCTTCTCCTTCTGAGCTAGGAAGGCATCACCCACAGATCCTTGGGTCTTCTCACATTATTGAATCACTGGTTAGAAAATTCAGTGGTCGCATTCAGAGTACGAAACTGGATGCTTCACTCGAAGTATCTCTTAGTTTACAAACTCTCGATCGCGTTATGCTCTGAATCTCAAGATCCAATCATATATATAATCATCTACTCAATATCAACATTGATAACTTTGATGTCCTCGTAGGGCTTATCAGTTTTGTTCGTTTTCACGTTTTCGATATTATGCACAACTTCAAGGCCAGATATTACCCGTCCAAAGATAGTGTGTTTCTTGTCCAACCAGGGTGTGGCCGTTGTCGTGATGAAGAATTGTGAGCCGTTAGTGTTAGGCCCAGCATTGGCCATACTTAATGTATAAGGCCTACCAATGTCTGTAGTCAGCAGAGTATAGGTACATCTTGAGTAAGGATAAAACAAACCTATCATGTTTCAAGTCATCCGAAAACTCATCCTCAAACTCATTTCCCCAGATAGATGTGCCTCCCGTTCCATCTCCCAGGGGATCTCCAGTTTGAATCATGAACTTGGGTATAACACGATGAAAAATAACACCTTCGAAATAGCCACTTCTTGCATGACCAACGAAATTTTCGACAGCTCTCGGTGCTTGGGATGGAAATAATCGGAGGTGCATGTCGCCCACGGTTGTATGGATAGTAGCAGAGTCAGCCACCGGAGAGGGTCCTGTTCGGGCAGCTGGGGTTGCAGAAGCAACATTTTGTTCGTCCCGGGTGGGTCGCTCATTAAAAACGTCCCGTTCTCCGAGTTTGCTGTCCCTGAAAACACACAAAGGGTCAGATTATGAGCTGTATGAACATGCCAAGACGCACTCTGGTTCAGAGCGAGTAAACATGTAAAACCTGCCCCGCTTATAGCCCGTACAAAAAAGTATGGGATCTCTTTGCGCTTTACTCGCAAGGATTGGGTTAGATGAAGCAGCCATTGCCTGAAAATGGCTTAGAACCACAGAAGAAGAATTCTAGATCGGGATGTGTTCACGGACCATAGTCATAACTCCCTTCTTGGCTGGTGCACCCTGATACACACCTAAGTTCAAGAAACGGACAGCTTCATCCTTTCCCAATAATCGAACAACACGGTTTGTGACTACATTGAGTACTACTTTCTCGTGAGCACGATATCTATCAAAAAAAAAAAAACAGGCACGACACACCCTTGATTCCGAGTAAAGAGGGATACAGAATGAACGATCCTGTTTCATCCCATATTGCGTTACTCCACCGCCCAGGTATATGCCCATCTGGTCCAGGCATCTCCAACTCTCTTTCTACAGCAAGGCGTCGTCCAAACTCCATGTCTTCAACTTTATAAGCAGCGGTACCGGCCTGTTGCATCTCTTGAATAGCCCCCAAAGATTCATCGTACTTGCGGGACATTTTGCCGCTTAGAAAGTTGAAAACTCGGATCTGGCGATCAGGAAAGGAGAAAGTCACGAAGGAAGATGAATCGGGTGAGATTGTAATGCAGGTTGGAGTTGATTTGGACTGAATGCAAGATGTCAACTATGAGCAGAACAGATGTCATAAGATGCCTGTGTCGTACGCACTTTCTTGAATTCATAGAGGTCCGTTTCGCTCTTGTAAGACCATAGCCCTGTGATATTCTTTGGTAAAACGAAGGGCTCAATTGGCTGCCAGTATTCAACGAATCCACCCTCGTCTGCCGAGATCACAGTGTCATACCTATCGCTGAACTGAGGAAAATATCTTAGTGGATGACAATGCCTGAATAACACGCTGTTGCTTACTGTCATTATGTGAACTGGGAGTCGGTGAAGGTTGTCGATTATTTCTAGAGGCTTATCGCTTCCGCGACCATCGTAGATTCGTATTGTACCCGTTTTGGAGTCAGAGCTAAAAGAAAACGAGTAGGCAATGCGGGTTAAAATTTCTAGAGGATACAAACATTGCAAGAAGAGCCTGCGCTTGTCCACGTCTATGTACCCAGCAGCATGCATGTGGAATGTATCCCAGTTTTATGATGTTAATCATGTCTGTGAAATCTGGGTCAGAAGGAAAAGAAAAGCGAGGAGAATCTATCTTACCAAAATTGACCACATCGAACACCTTTGCATTGCCATCCTCTGACACAGTGGCAAAAAGTTGCCCGTCGGCACTAGCAGAGACCCCAGATACCGGAGAAAGGTGTGCTCGGTAATGCTTGACAAACTCGATCCCCTCATCCTGTTTCTTCCACAGTTTCACATGTCCGTCTACAGAGGTAGTGATAAGGAAGTCCGTCCTAAAGCAACCCTTAGTTAATATTTACTTCAAGAAGCGTATATGAAATGGGTACTTTGTGACGACAGTGAAATTGATCGTGTCCCGATGCATGAAGCTCTTGTAGTACTGATCCGCGTTTGGTAGGTGTTCAAGATATAAACGTTCATGGGGTAGCACTAGAGATGATTTTCTGTGTTTCTTAAGGTTCAACAGGCATAGAGTAAGATATAATAGTCACCTTTGCGTTTCTTCTTAGCGCCGCCATCATCAACAGGCATGGGCATTGGTCCAACATCGTCGTCGCCGTCGTCGTCATCATCCTCTGCAGGTTGCTCTGAATGTGAATCTCGATGAGTTGCATCGTCAGCGACGTCAGTATTATGATCCCGGCCACGCTTCCCAAGGATAGACGCGTCTGGCTCGGAGTCGGACATGCTGGTCAGTATTATGCTGTATTATGGCGACCGCCAGCTCGACTCAGAATATTACGTCGGAGTTCGGATATTCACATCACTAAAACTCATGAGACTCAAAAGCTTGTAGCCTTTAAGAATGGGTGAGGGAGGAGCATAAATTAATATCCAACATGAAATAAAGTATAGCTGAGGCTACATGATAATACAATCGTTCTTCCTCTCTGCCGCTGCCGCCTCTTCAGCTGTCAAAATCGCCTTCTCCTCATCACTCAGTAGCTAAGGAATGATATTAGGTCGTGGTAATGCACGAGAGGACAGTACTTACACCCTTCTTAGCACGCACTTGCATTGCTTTCATCCTACTCTCCCGCTCTCCTTTAGCCCTTCTATAGAACGCGATATCAAAACGTTGGTGGGTGTGATACATTGAAGTGAAGATTAGATTCAAGCGCATGCAAATATAGGTCGTGGTACAAAGGTATTATAGTTGATGCAAGTAGGCGGTTTTGATATAAGTGTAGTGGTAGTGTTCAAGTTGTCATTATGATTGTTGGTCGTGGTTGAATTATGGGTAGATGTTATAGAGGGAGATGAAAAAGAGCTGGTAAATCATCAGTCGTTACTAGGCGGTAAAACGGAAAATGAACGTACCGGTCAGTCTTCGAGAATGGATTCGAGTGTACTGCGGGCATCGTAGACTTGGTAGATGCGATTGGTATAGATTTCAATACTGGCGCAGCTTTCAAAGATGGCGTAGCGGTATTTACAGATGCCGCGGCTTTCTTGATTGCAGTTATAGTGGCAACACTAACTGCGGATGCTTTTGAATTGAATGCCTTAGTGTTGGCACTCGTAAGAAGATTAGATACGCCAGGTTTGGGCGGAGGTACAGGTGTGCAGGTGTGGTCCGCCGGAAATCGATGGGCAGGGCAGTAGTCCTTCCTGCATTTCTATGAAAATGTCTTAGTATACGAGAAAAAGGTAGTGCCGGGGGCCATACATCGCAGCTGATAGGGGAAAACAGAATTTTCTTGCAGTTTCCCCTGGCGCAGACTGGCGTTGTCCTTGGCTTGCTGGCTTTGCCAGTCATTATAGGACATTCTTTAAGAAAGTGGTCTTCCATCCTGTCGTTGGGATCCTGCCCAGGACGGACAGCTACCGGAGTGTTACACAGAGGACCTACAAAGAAGTTAGCACTGATTAGAGGATATTGCTATGAGTGAACATACAATCTGGAGCTACTCGGTTGTATTTACTCTCGTCATACTCAGGACACTGATGTGCAGCAACTTTGAAGTGTTCTTGACAGAATGATTCCTCGCAATGCTGGCACTTGAATGGGAGAAAGTCGACCAGGAGACATGATGCATGGGAACATTGCTTCCCAATCGCGAGCAGTTGTGAGCTGTCTCCGGAGGACATGACGGATACCGCAGAAAGAAAAAGGAACTGGGTATATGTAGGAGCGCTTACGCGGCCAGAGCCTACGCGTCCTTGGTCCAAGTACCAGGATTTGAATGAGTTGGAAGGTTCTTGAAGAATCCTGGTTAGTAACCAGCTGACCAATCCTGATGTCTTTCACAGCTTCACGTGTGACGCTTTGTGACGCTATCGTTGGATGTCCTCAGCCGAGGCTTTGTTGTGTGACTTGTCAGTTATGTCGAATTGGGAGGGCAACCACATAACCGTCAAGTTCACTTTCGTAAGGCTTCTCTTTTTTAAAAGGTGTCTTTGTAAGTCGGAAGCTAACATGATTTGTTAGATTAGACATGGGGAGTCTACGGACAACTTAGTTTGCATAATACTGTACTTACAACCGTAAAGTTTATTAATGATATCCACAGCGCTCTGTCTGGGCCGGTACGAAAGACTCTGGGCTCTCCACTCATGGTACCTACTATGTTAGGCCCAAGGAAATGTACTGAGTTGGTTTGTCAACAGGCAAAGTTGTAAGCTGGCATTACGAGTGGCGTCCTGGCAATTGCTGCTCATCCTTGCATTCAGCAAGCAGAAGCACTTGGGAAGTGGTTCAAGAGTACTTCCTTCACTGCCATTCACACATCTCCACTGCAACGCGCTGTAGCAACCGCAGAAGCGCTGTACAAATATCAGGCATCCTGTGTACCTTTAAACACATCACTTCTTCTACAGGAACAACACTTTGGCATTGGCGAAGGCCAACGTTACGGTGTACGCAGAGAATCCCGGCTGTCCCTCAAGGAACACCTAGCAAAAGGCAAATATATTTCTATCCATGATCGAAATGGCCGGTTTCCAGACGGAGAAAGTTTGCAGGATGTTGCAAGACGCGCTGATCAGGCCGTCAAAGATCTCATTCTTCCACATATCCGAAAAGCGGCGAAAGAAGGCATAAACGATGTCCATGTAGCGTTTGTCAGCCACGGTATATTCATTGCCGAGTTCATCGTCTCCTTACTTGCACGAAGCACAGTTCGGGCGGAACCCATGAACTATCGTGGTTTGAAAAACACAGGCTGGTCACAACTCACAGTACAAATCACTGTGAGATTTACGACTTCCATTTTTGGAGTGCGTTAACCATCGCCTAGAGAGGTTGGGAAGGGGATAGCCAAGACGTTTGTTTTTCCTCGTGCGGCCCGCACATCAGAGTCGTACGCCATAATTCGTATGAACACCTAGATGGATTAGTAACTATTGGAGGGTTTTTGTAACGACTTTATATACTGATTTAGGCTTTTCAAGGTTCGCCAGAAAGGAGGCAGAGGCAGCGCGGAGTACGATCCCAACCAGAAGGATATTCGGTCGTACTTCAGGCCCAAAAGTACATCCAAAGCTTCTAAAACAGTATGAGAACGCAACACACTTGTTACTACTCGTGTGACGTGTACATACCTTCTTTGCATTCCCGATGACCACGCGCGTACGAGTAAACATTCGTTGTTTTTGTATAGATGTGATATAGAATTGGCACCGTCTGTCAGGTATACGTCAGAGGAAATCATCGGGGGAAACAATTGTCTGACCTAGATAGATTAATTGGAACCGTATGGTAGGAGTTTTTTCTTTAGTTTGACTGCCTGCGTATGATTCGCGTACGCTGTTTGCCCTAGCTCATTAACTCGACCTGAGTTCTTCGTGACGTTTAGATGTGAGCGGAAGGCTTTTGCCTAGGAGCGATACAACAATGTTAGGCGTCCATGAGATCGAAATTGACTAGGCACAAACACGTTTAAAAGCAATACCCGATGCGAGAGACCGCCAACGTTTCTTCGCGCCTGAATGAGACTTCAATTTATAACCAGCATGAAACGCAGAGGTTGTTGAGAAAAATCGGTTCGTGAAGAACAACGGCGGCCATAAAATAGGAGCAGAGAGCAACCGACCAAGATACATTGGAATGGTGAGGAAGCTGGTGAAACGTGAAAGCTCTAATAGCCACGTGCCAGGAAGCTCATCCACTCAAAAAGAAATTATTACTACCACGGCTTGACCACGGCAGGTCGTTCTACTAACCATCGCCATGACCGACAATCCCAATACCCCCCAAGACGATGCTGAACGTGTACGTCCATAATATAGTGGAATCTATGTTCTTTAGGACTCTTATGCAGCGTACCGCATCTTTCAGATTCGCATTAAACGCCTGGCGAAACTCCAGCGCCCAGAAACCTCTGGGGTGTCATCCCCTGCTTCATTGTCCGATACTTCTCTACCTTCTCAGACCAAAGCTTCTGTCCCAAAGTCTATCCCCGCGCCATCTTCCTCTAGACCAACACTGGTCACAACATCTGCTATCCCATCACCGCCCTCAACAAAGAAGAAGGCTCCTACTCAGCTCGATCTCAATGTATGGGAGCACGAGAGTGTTGGCTACGTGTTTAAGGTGACATTGGAGGCATGTTTTATCCTATAACCTTGGGACGTATACCCTGATATTTTGCATCAGCGGTCGGTTGCTGAACAGACTGGCTACGAAACGGTGTGGCTGAAGAATCTGGCGGAGGAACTCGCTTCTGAAGGCGCGGGTATGCATACCCTAATACTTGGTTCAAACGGCACGCTGACGACCTGTGA
This sequence comes from Myochromella boudieri, assembly GCA_018221655.1. Lineage (NCBI taxonomy): Eukaryota > Fungi > Basidiomycota > Agaricomycetes > Agaricales > Lyophyllaceae > Myochromella > Myochromella boudieri. The sequence continues at coordinate 197,958 of JABCKU010000002.1, read as the reverse complement.
CTCCAAGCAGATGTACCAATGAATGCTAATTTGGCAGACCGAATCCTGATTGCGCGCCTCGAATTGGACCCTCGTGCAATGTCGTAGGTGGATTGTTATGCCATCTTGCGGATATCTTATACGCGATCAGTGACGACTTAGATTATCTTCCTGTTCTCGTCTCTCTCCCAGCGCAAGAAACAACCTTCGAGTACCTTGTCGGAGCTTGGAAACGCATTAACGCGACGAGGATCACGTTACTTAAGAAGGTATGCCGCAACGACGTGTCTGAGTACTAGAACGTACGCTCATGTTAATTAGGGATATTCACCCCCTGACACACAAGCTGCGCTGTCACGACTAGAGAAATTGCGTGAGCTTGTCATCAGTTACGCTGGTCTAACACTGCAGGAGCCTGAAATGTTTCCTCAACCTCCGGGGTGCGCCAGTCGTATAACCCTGACGATTTTTTTCTGACGAGATTTTGTATTAGCCGCCCCATTGGCCCGCACGAACTCGTCGCTCCTCTCCTTTCACTTTCTACTCTCACTGCACCACTATCATCCCCGCCCACTGTGTCTCTTAACACTCTAACATCGTCCGACATTGAACAGTTCCTTCAGGACCTTGCGCGCCGCTTTGAACCTGACAATGAGATAGATGACATCTTAGGCTCAGTCGTAAAAGGGCTTCTTTTCCACCCTTCACTTTTCCGTCCTGAAGGCCTGGGTGGTGGTGACGCGAGTTGGAGAGGTGTCATAGGCGGCCTTGAAACCTTAGTGTCGATTAAGAGCATTGCTGTAATGGTCACCAGAATGCAAGAGTGGATCCCACCCAACGCAACAGCATCCACCATTGAAACGATGTCCTTATTAGGCCCACTTTGCCGCCTTGGGGTCTTTTCGCGTGAATGGGTTCGTAGTTGTTGGTTCAAAATTCGATCAACATTTTAATCTGTTGGATAGCCTGCGATCGCCCAGTCATATTTTTCGGAACCTGATAAACGTACTAGAGATGACATAGAATCATCCTTTGCTAGCTTACGGGGAACTCTGAAGAGTTTACAGGTCAATGGCGATCCACTGTTTGAAAAGCTACTTGACAACTGACTTCTTCCCAGTCGTCCCTCTTCCAAGTCTTTAACACTCTTGTCAGGGCATCTCCAGAATCCCGTGAGGGAGTCTTGCAGTATTTTTCTCGTGTGATATCATTAAACTCAAGGCGCGCTGGGATGCAGGTCAGTTATTGCGCCTTTGTTATATTCGAAGGATTTCACGATGAATTTTTAGGTTGACCCTGCCACAGTCGCATCCGACAGCTTCATGGTGAACATACAGAGTGTACTTCATCGTTTTGCAGAGCCTTTCATGGACGCCAACTACACCAAGGTATGCAAACACAATACCATTACGCTAACCTCCGATTAATCAGTCATAGATGGACCGCATAGACCCTTTATTCTATGCTCGGTCCTCGCGCATTAGCATCAAAGATGAGACCCGTATTAAGGCTACTAGCGAAGAGGCATCTGAATGGGAAAATGCTCATAAGGATCCCCATGGTATGTTTCGAAACTTCTACTGCTGACTCTCTAACATCCACTACAGCGCCCGAACAGAATTTCATCTCAAACATATTCTATTTGACCATTGCTATGAGCCATTATGGGTTGAATAAGACCATACAGACTTATAACAACCTTGGAAAGCACCACGAAGATTTACGACGACAACTCGACATGATTAATGGTGATGGATCATGGATGGGGGTACGTCTGTTGATTCATTTTTTTTGCCATACTTCACTGGTTATATGCACCTGGTAGAGTCCAATGCAACGCCGAGTCGAAGCAGCTATTGATCAAGTCACGGTGACTAGTTTTAGTCTTCCTTTGTAGATCCCAAAACTGATTACTCTACAGACCGAACAAGCCAAGATACGATCTAGCCAGCTTGCATTCGAGGCCCAACTAACTGATCCCGAATTTGTCTTTCGTTCCCTCGGTTTCACTAATTTTTTGTCAACATGGTTGATTAGACAAGTTGATCCCAAGAAGACGCACCCCAACCCTCCCGTTCAGTGAGCCGAAAGCAGTAGTGTACATTCTGTGACTTATTTGGTCGAACCAGGATCCCGTTACCAGCAGAAGTGCCTATGGGATTTCGCGTGTTGCCGGAGTATATTCTCGAGGACATCGTTGAATACCTCCTATTCGTTGTCCAGTAAGTACTATTTTGGAGATTTATGGATACTTACAAGATTTCGGAGGACAGATCGTCACCTGACAAGTTTGAGAATGCAGGGAAGATTGAGCTCATGACCTTCGTACTTACATTCTTGAATTCAACGTGGTACGTCAAGAATCCCTTTTTGAAATCGAAAATCAACGAGGTGCGTTATAACAGTGTTTAGTGGGAAGGTGTATTGAAAAAAAAAACTTTGCCAGGTCCTATTCATGGGTATTTGGGGGTATGGCCGGGAGCAACAAGGTGTTCTGGGGAACCTTTTGAACACCCACCCAATGGCTCTCAAACACTTAATGCCAGCGCTGATGCACTTCTATATCGGTAACATCCTTTCAAATTCCGATCTGCTGGTATTCATTATTTCGGGTTGTCAGAGGTGGAACAGACGGGCGCAAGTTCACAGTTCTACGATAAATTCAGTGCGTTAATAGATAACATACTTATACCCTGTTTACTTACTTGCATTCCCAGATGCTCGGTAATTTGTGTTGATATCTCCCAACGTGTCATTTTCTCAATTCAAGTTTCAGTCGCAATATATCGTACGTTCTGAAGATCGTTTGGGATAACCCCACACACCGTGAAGCGCTCAACACAGAAGCCAAGTGATCATAAGTTCCCCAATGCACGTCTTATGTTCTCTGACTTCCGATTGTTCGTTAGGAATGTTGATAAATTCGTTCGCTTTGTCAACCTCATGATTAACGATGTCACATACCTCATGGACGAATCCCTCAGCGAGCTTTCTCAGATACACGCCATCCAGGTTGAAATCGACGACCAAGCAACATGGAACACACGGACTCAAGAATACCGTCGCGAGCGGGAAGGCACATTACAATCATTAGAGCGCCACGCATCTGGTTATATAACACTCGGTCGATCTACAGTTGAGCTTCTCAAGATATTCACCGCGGAAACGAAGGCGCCATTTATGATGCCTGAGATTGTCAATCGATTAGCTGCGATGCTGGATTACAACCTGGTAGCGCTTGTTGGACCGAAGTACCAAGAACTTAGAGTCCGAGAGCCAGACAAACTCAAATTCAAACCCAGGGATTTGCTCAGCGACATACTCCAAGTATTTTTAAACCTCAGTGATCAACCAGAGTTCATTACAGCCGTTGCCAGTGACGGGCGTAGCTATTCCCAAGGAGTTTTCAAAAGTGCAGCTGATGTCGCATTGCGGAGGAGCTTAAAATCTGTGAACGAAGTAGAGCAGCTACGAGCATTTGTCACTAAAGTTGAAGAAGCAAGATTAATCATGGAAGCCGAAGATGAAGATCTTGGAGACGTCCCAGATGAATTCTTAGGTTAGTGCATTCATACATCACATTTTGACTACTAGCTAATAGTTTCCAACAGATCCTCTCATGGCGACGGTGATGCACGATCCCGTCTGTCTTCCGTCGTCCAAGGCAATTCTTGACCGCTCGACCATCAAGTCGCACCTGTTATCCGACACGACCGACCCTTTCAACCGCGCGCCGCTCCGTATAGAAGATGTGATCCCTGGTAAGGAACTCTCGAACCTGAAAAATAGCCCAACTCAATATCTTGTAGATCATGAGCTCAAGGCTCGCATTGATGCCTTCTTGGTGGAACGAAAGAGTAAGGCTAAAGTAGTGGATCAGCAAGACGTTGAAATGGCGTAGAGAAAGGCTAATTGTACAGTATAATAGTAATAAGTACTCAAGAGAACAGATATCACCGTTTTCTTTTCTTTGGTGGACGGCCGACAGTCGCAGAACCAGTTCCGCCCCTACCTCGACCAGTGCCTTTTTTAATTCCCTTGCCACGACCTCTGGTGGGTTTCGGAGAGACTGATAGAGCTAAGCAAAGTAAAAATGTCAGCAAGACATAAAATATAATACAGAAGCAAGTCACCTATTGAAGGTTCGCGCATTTCAATGTCTTCATCCTCCACATGGTCAGTGCCTGGGTCCGTTGCAGTGACTACACTGCCTGCTCTGAGCGATCCGACGCCACCCTCGTCACCACTCTCCTGTGTCAGCGCGCTACTGTCACTATCCCCCCCAACAAGTCCGGCCATACTGAGTTTGGTTCTCGTGCGTTTCTTTCCTCCACGGGGTTTGGACACAGGGGAGGGGGTGGGGGATGAAGAGGGAAGCGATGCTGTGGCTCGCATCCGACGCTGAGATATCAGGGCTTCGAACGAGTCATCGAAGGGCAAGGAGAATTCCTCGCGAAAGAACGGGTGCCCAGCTAGATTCTGTGACGGGGAGGGCGAACGTATTGATATTGGAGTAGACTTGTTGGATTTAGGAGATTCATAACCTTCGGCTTCCTTGTCCTAAGGAAGCAGTTGAGATTATGGGTGTAAGTTCGTGAGTCAGCGAGCCTCACAATATTATCCAAGGCATCCATATCATAACAGCTCTTCAGCTTGGACCAGATGTCGTCGATTGCCACCAGACGCCCAGTGTCTTTGAGCATCGCGTTCTGGATCGCTAACATATGGAAATGGCGATGAATCCCAATTGGCCTTGCGCGCATGATAGAACGAAAAAATGAAATTTCGCCATCGACCGTCTTGAGGAAGGCAGCCGTCTCGCTCTTGTCGACGGTCATCGCGAGCCCGGCGCGGTCTGAGTACGTGTTGTTGTGATTGCCATTACGGGACTATTGTGTCTTGTTTGCCTATGGCCCTGACCGGTACTTCAGAGTCCGTGAGTCTGCCTGCCATTTCTCTGCCTGCCATTCTACAGCGCCTATGCGTCTGTCTCCTTTGACTTCCGATGTGTACGCAGTGGCGAATGCACTGCAATCACCATTGGGCGGCGTCGGCTTGCAGCGGCATACCCATTCTTTGTACCAATCTATCGGGACTCGTTGCCATCTGTCTGATCATAGGCTATTTTTCTCATTCAGTGTATTATGAGGCAATCTATATTTTACTTACGTACCGTCACCAGGTTCACCAATAACTACACACAATCAGATCCACAATTCATTGATCAATTTCAAATGTCACCGTGAGCGAGGCCGTTTCATCCATCGCAGTGGTACTTGCTACGCTCGCAAAATCTTGACAGATGTAAGACTCGTTCATGCCGCTGACAAGTGTTTGAGGGCCGCATTCGACACATTGGACAGCTTCTATGTCCACAGCCAGGAGTCTTGCTAGTCTCCATGTTCCAAGTATACTTAGGCTCAAATTACTGGCGTGTCTGGGTGCAAGTAGAAAGAAGGTGATGCCTTGGCAAAAAAACTTTATTGCAGTTACAACCCAATTATCGTTGCACACGTTGCTGTGTACTTTCTTCGAATCCCACAGAGCACCGCCGCGCTGAGGAACTTTGGAGAACCCGGATATCTCGGCTTCGCGAATGAACAAAAATAGCTGGTGATACCGTGGTAGCGACGTTGATCAGACATCACAGAAGGTTGACGTTCAGCGTTCAGCGCCTTTCTGGGTTACCTTACATCTACGTTCTATTTTTGTCATAGCCTGTAGCGGGTAAGTATAAAGCACCATGGCTTTTCTGGTGGATTTCTTCAGTTCCTCCCTTCGTTTCATTCTCTTCAAGTTCTTCCCCTTTGGCCAGGTCGCCCCTTCGTTCTTTTCTTTATTTCTTTGGTAAGCTTTCCATTCCTTACGGTGGTTCAAGTAACCCCTAATTTTCTCTCCCTCAGCGAGCCCGTCCTAAAGTGACCTTTATTCAATCAGCCATCATGTTTTCAAAGATCTTCACTTCTTTACTTTTGGTCTCTGCCATGACCGCCGGTGCCTTCTCAAAGCCTATCCCTAAGAATAGAATGTGTAGGTTTTCGGACTCTACTATTCTTGCATTGTCTAATTTCGTATCGTGACAAATAGCACGCCGCGGCGGATCGTCATCCCAGTCGTTCAACCACTGGGGTGGCTTTTCCTCTATGGACAACTTTGACAACTTCTATGGTTCTGGTAACTTCGATGGTTCCCAACATTTCAGTCAGACAATCGTCCATGAGAACCAGCTCGTTTGCCACACTCAGCAGGTCGAGATAATTCAACAACGCCTCCTTGTCATCCAAGAGATGGCCAAAAGGTATAGTGTTACACGATTTAGTACTCGAGTTTATTTGACCTGTTCCTGTTTCTAGGGTTGTTACAGAACTCGTATGCGACGTTGAAACCCAGACCATCGTTTTCGAGCAATTCCACAGCAGCCTTGGCGGCTTCAGCCATGACCTCAGCCGCAGCTCAGGTCACCAAGTCGGCTATGACAGCAGCATTGTTAGCCACTTCGGCAACTTTTACAACCATGATGGTTCTCTCAATGTTGATGATTGGGGCTTCAGTGGCCATGACCTTGGCAGCCACACTGTTGTCGTTGGCGGTAGCAACTGGGTCGACTCCAGCTCTCCTGTTTCGGTCAGCAATGCCTACTCTGCAGCTCACGGCGCATATCTCTCCTTGCACCCTGAGCTTAGTGGCTCGGACGTCAGCCGCTCTTCAAGCTCAGTCCCAGTGAATTTCGTGCCACCCAGCGTCGCCCCTTCTGACGTCTCCGACGCTGTCCCTACTGATGTCTCCGACGCTGTCCCCACTGACGTCTCCGATGCTGTCCCTACCGACGGCAGTGTACCCGTTGATCCCAGCACTGCTGCACCCGTCGATAGCTCAGCGGCTGGTGCGAGTGCTACAGCCAATACTAGCGCTGCATCCACACCTGCTACCACTGCCTGAAAAGCCGCATATGGTATACCCTTTACGTACCGTGACTCATGCCTAGACAGTGATCATTGCATCCCAAACCTACGAGTATCGATAGAAAACATTATCACTTTCGTTGATCTTTATAATGGACATAAATTAGGACATTCATTTGTTTAATATTTTCAACCTTAGCAGGGGGCTTGCAATCATATTCTCCGTAACCAATTTGACCGTTGCAAGGGAATAAGATTATCCATACAAATGACTTTGGGGTAAACATAGGTTGAAAGACTATTAATAACTGCACGAGACAAGATCGACTGGTACTTCTCGCCGTCCTGACGACCTGAACGAATATTTACACTTTTGAGGGCTGAACGTTTAGCAACGGTGATAATCAGAGAAAGTGGTCGTACCACGCTGTCAGAACGAAGATAGCACCGGACTTCATAAGTGGAAAAATAGTACGGTTCCAGGTTACATTCGGGTCTTGTTCGTACTACATTGGCAGTGGAAGTACAAAGCAAACAAAGGAAATCCTCACGAGTTACATGATTGTATGTAAAGCGACAAGCATGAAATTATTCTTGTCCAAAACCCTCCGTTTCCCTGTGTGAAAATCATGGTTAGAGGTTAATTCTGTCACTATCATTAGATACTCACTCAATAGCGAATAATAATTTTGTCTCTAAACTCTGGTAGTCCTGATATGGTGGTAAATCTAATCGATTAAAACAAGTATGGCTTCGTGGTAATCCCTGTGGATCACCAGACTTCTCGATAGTAAAGCGTCGCGGCCCATCAGAGCCTTGCAGATCTTTGAACCCGTTTACAGGAACACGCGATGTGCCGGTAGTGAACTGAAGCAGCCGTGATTTTCTTTCAGCTGGCCAGGATCGGATACATTGCCAGAACCATTCTATAACCTGATCAGTCTTCTCGTAACCACGGTAGTCCGTGAACTTTGTCCAATCATCCCTAGCGATAGATCATGAGTCCGTAAGAATAAACAGACCGATTTGTGCAAACACATACATGTCAATGTCCGACATGCCTCCAATAAGAAGTTCAAGCTCTCGCTCATCGAATACACCAAGGAGGTCGGGTGGAATAAGCTCTAGTAATCCTTCCATGAAGGCGCTGAATTGGTCGCTGACGCGTTTCGAGCATCGGTAAGCGACTACTAAGTCCACATATTCCTTCTTGTTGTGCTCTGTTACGGCTAACTCTTCTCCACCCGACTTGAGTTCTATCGTTACCATCTCACCAAAACGTTCTTCCGTAATAGAAAACGTCTCATCCAAAACGTCTGTTATATCATTTTCCCTGTAATGGTGACAGTGAGGTTACGAGGAACGGATGCTCTGTCAGAACACTTACAACATCCATAGAAGAGATCGATGTAGGTCGGCATCTATGCTCTCCAGGTCAGCTAACGACATGGACTTGCCGAGAATCATTTTGTAAAAACTTGGAACAAAATAGGCGTCGAGGAACCTTCTATGGAATATGGCAAGCCCAAGACATCTTCCAATAAATTTGAAATAGCTGAGGTGGTCAGGGTTGATTCCGGACGCGGGATTGATCTGCAGCGTATAGTTGTCGTGTGCTGAATACTCAAAAAGCCCATAGCTGGGGTTGAATATCTCATGGGAAAGAAGGAAAAACCATTCTCTATAAGGTTATCCGTCAGTATTGAATAGCAGCCATAGAATAGAGGATACATACCTAGAAACACCACCATAGTCGAGTCCATCCTCTCCATCAAAATTAACCATCAACCTTCTCTTGAGATCCTCACCAGTTAGTGCCATGATGGCACTGTAGCTATCCTCCAACACTCGGGTACGCCGTATTTTAATTTCGCACTTGCCATTGGTGACTCGCATCTTCGGTTGGCTCCGGAAGTAAATGACCTTTCTTCTGTAGTCTCGTTTGTACTGCGGAGCATTATCGTCAACCTGACCGGGCAGCCGGGGATCATCCCATGAGGTAGTACGTGTGTTATGATCCACGAAATACACGCGATTGGTAGACGTTAGTCTCATTTCCCAGCCAGAGGGGAGGGCGCCAAGGTTGGGATTAGAGAGAGGTTTGGGCAGTACTGGTGCTGCGGGGTTATTAACACGACGAGGATCTGTCCACGTCGTGGTACGAGTATGGTGATCAACGAAGTACGGCCGGCCCTCTGGTGTTCGGCGTTCTTCCCAACCAAGAGGAAGTGGAATATCGGTATAAGTTCCAGATGTTGCGTCGTGAAGTGGTGGATTGGAAGAGGATCCTGGGGGTGAGACTGAGCTTGCACTTGCGCTGACAACCCGAGAGGGCGGGTGGGTCTGGGAGGTAGGCCGATTAGGTGAATGAGTACCAGGGACAGGGTTTCCAGGTCTGTGCCAGGTCGTCGTACGTGTCGCATGGTCGACATAATATGTTCTGCTCTGTGGGTCAATGCGGCGCTCCCAGCCTTGCGGTAGAGGCGATCCATTTTCGTCATCGAACATACGTGGTGTTGGAGCAGACGGAGGACCGGGACCAGGAACAACACTTGCTGACGTCGAAGGTCTGGTCATTATTTCTTGTTGAGAGTGCCGAGTAGCAACACCCAGAGACGCGTGACTTTGTGATGGCCGGAGTGTTGGGGGTAGAAGAGATGGTTGGGGAAGTCTTGGACGTTCATCATCAAACATCCTACCTTGCCCTAGAGGGTGCGAACTTATAGGCCGGCTTGAGTTAACATATGAGCTAGGAGGGACGTGGTTATCATAGAACTGCATGGGCTCAATAGAAAGAGGAGGGGGCACAGAGGGGATGGGTTGAGATGTCAAGGAAAAGGTGAAAGACAGTTTCCCATACACTGGTAGATTATTGCTGGACATAGTGAGGTCTTTAGTTACAACGTCTATAGGCTGTCATGAGTATATCATCCCAGAAATCGATCCGAAAGACTGACGTGTGCCAGAGTTATTCGTGGCAATGGAAATAGCCTCCGTGGCTGGTATATTGAGGACTCCAAGAAATCCTTTGGAGAGAAGGCATAACATTGAGATTATAGAGCTAGGCACACGATAAAGTAAGCCCATACCTTGGTCCCGTTTCTTGAACTTCTTATGATCGAATACCTGGATAGCGATCATCGACGATTGACGAACAACTCTTTGTGAATGGGTTGTAGTTAGCAAGGAAGGAGTGAAATAAATGGAGGAACTCACATATCAAAATGTTCTTCCCATGTTGGACTCAATGTCTTTTTAACAATGGCCGTAGTGCACGTTTGGTTCCCATCCACAGTGAGCACAGCGAAAGTATCAGGCAAGCCCAGTAGCTCTCGCTTTACCAATCCTTGAGCTGCAAGTACTGTATTGTACGAGCTTAGAACAGATGGGATACTTATACAAGAGTTGTCACTCACATGTTACTCTAATAGAGCGCTCAGGATCACTAATCCTTGAAGATGGTGAAGTTGTAACTCTTGGGAGAAGATGACAAGGTTTCAGAGACGACTTACATGCTCGAGCTAGCCATTGAAAAGAAGACCTGTTACAAAGTGGTCTCTAAGATGTCGCGCGATGTATAAGCGTATGTTGGCTGTGGTCAGCAAGTTGAGAGTTGTGAAGACAGCCGGCGTTACTGAGCGTTCTGATAAGTTGCGACGCCACGTGCTCGCCAACTCGGCACAGCCCTTGAATCCAAATACCGTCCCTTCGGCGGCTTCGCTCTAGTGATTCTTAACGTTCCCGTAAAAGCGGATACATTCCATAGAAATACGAATATAACAGTGTGATTCGGGTGGGCAAAGTCTTAGATAGGGTATAGGCCGCTTCGTGGCTCCAAAACTTCAAACAGGAGATCTACAAAGTCCGAAATGAGAACTTGTAGGGGGGTTGGAGCGAGTGACATTTGCTTGTGACTAATAATATTGCCTTTTGGAAGCTATAACACAACTTTATTGGCTGGCTGTGACTTCACTATTATTAGTACCTAGCAGACAACTAGTGTATTTGATACTCAAGAGAAAGAGAAGTTTGAGAACTGTTTTGTGTGTGGCCAACACATGTGACGTTGTGTGACGTCACGCTAACACGGCCATCACACTGGTACTGACATTGCAGGGCATTGCCCACCCATTATTGATACAACATTATAGACTCCAAGTCTAACTGTTTTAATTTTAAACTTGAAGTAAGCCGACTGCTGCAGGAATTTTTACCCAAATGTTAACGTATTAACCACAGAGTTTATCACTTACTAATGCCGGCGGAAGGACTTTGGGCATGATCACAATTTATGTCTGTGGGCTCGGGGGTACAACAGAGTCCACCGGCGACCCGGTCACTCACAGGTTAATCCACTGGCCAACTACTGGCCAGAGATGGCCAGAAATCGATTAACAAGTTAACAATCAGCCAACATAATACTAATTCGTCCGACAATTCAAGGCCATGCCGGTGGCCAGAAAGGCGAACAATGACTAAGTTGTGGACTTACTATGTAGCTCTGGTGCTTTGACCAGGAGGCCCACCATATATATATTTCCCTTCACTTCAAGATATCCAGCATCGCGTTCTATTATTCTACCACTCTCGCTACACGTTCTTGATATCCTCCTCCATGTCTTCTCCGATCCTCGCGAACCGCCTACTCCAGCCTGTACATCTGGCCAGCGCCTCCTTCACTATTTCTCTGCGAGGAGATGACAACAAATTGACGATCAATACACCGACGGAGAAGGCTGATAGCGTTCACAGCGATGAGCCTGCTCCTGCCACTTCTTCTAATATTTTTGTGCCTGCAATCCCTCACTTTTCCTTGGAGAAATCCTTCCCATCGATCCTCTCGACTGTCAACCTCATACGTTCTTCCACAAAAGGAAGGTCTGTCATAGCCCTAGGCTCTCTCTCACAGATATTCTGTACCTGCTTGAAAAGCATTGTACATTCCATGGATCGTCTTCCCCATGACGTACGCTTGAAGCCAGAATATGAAGTGGCTCATTTCGCCGTGATTTTCACTGGGAATTTATTCAAGGCAGAGGTTTCGCGCCAATTAGCAGCCAAGGATCAGTTCAACGCCCAGATGGCTTTGGAACTGGTTGACATTGCAATCGCAAGTTTGCGATCCTTCCTCGCAATCGCAGAGCGCATCCTTGCGGAGAACAAACCTCTCCCTCATTTACCATCCGAAAATGACCATATCCTTCGTGCTGAAGAACCTATCATGGCCACTATGGTACACGAGCCCTTAGCCAACAAAGAGGGTTCTGAGGTTTCTGTATCTGATCAGGACAACACAGCAAACTTTGACAAGCTTCATACCATGAAGGTGTCGCGCGAAAACATTGTTAAGAGCCCCATTCATCGTTGTCAGGTTCATAGCAGTGGTGCCCACTCCTGTTGTGAGACCAACAAACTCTTCTTTACTCCGAGTTTCTTGTGCGCCGATAATACACTGGTCAGCCATGATGTGATGAAGTCTGGCTTTGCGCCCAATACCCTCAGAGGTGATGGAAAATCACAACGTGGTACGTGGGGGCTCGATGCCCACTTGTCACGCCAATCCTTGGTATACTATATCAACGATCCTCATTGTACAGAACTTGAAGCCAGCATACCACTACAGTTGGATGCGACGGCTGCAATTCGCTTTGACCGAGACGGTTCAGTGAAGGCTGCATCTCTTGTCGGCCTCGTCCATATCCTAACCTCGAAGGAGAGCGTAACTGACCAAGAATTTGCTCCCACCTTCTTCACCTCCTTCCGTTTCTTCACGACTCCAGCTTTGTTTCTGTGTGAACTTGTTAAACGTTATGACGAGCAGCCCCGCGGTGGTTTGGGTGCGGAAGAACTTCAGTTCTGGACTTGGGGCCATATGGCGACTCAAATTCGGGTCGTTAAGACGATCTGCTTATGGCTGGACCTTTATTGGAAGCCGGACTCTGACTCTGGCATATTAGGGGCCCTTCAGACCTTTATCGTGGATCGCATCGCTCGCGAACTGCCTGAAAGCTTAGTTAGTCGTGCTTTACGGGCACTTGATCAGGTCCGAGGTGACAAGCCCGGGAGTCGCAGATCTAAGAAGGCATATGATCTGAACTATATCTGCCACACTAGCAGAGGTGCTGCACCAAGTCCCACTTATTTCTCTATTATAATTCATCAAAGTCTGGACCCTAACTTGACGCTGTTGAGTTTTAATTCATCCCTTGGGAGAGAAGAATTTGCACATCAAATCACAATTTACTTATCAGAACGGTTTCAGTTGATAGATCCAGAGGATGCGATAATGTACTGGCACCTGAAGGAAAGTAGTGACCGAAAACGAGAGGCGGAACGCATGGAAGTGAGCGCGGTTCTTGGGGGAATAATTGAATCCGAACGGGCCCTTTGCTCTTGGGTCACATCTTCGATCATCGATCAGAGTGAAAAGATGATGCGTTGTGATATATTGGAATTTTGGTTAGACGTTTCTGCGGTGAGTATAATAATCTTTGGAGTTGTCATCATGGTTCCATATTTAAGACAGCGGTGCATGCGCCTCCGGAATTTCAGTGGTGCACATTCCATACTTATTGGGCTGTCCCATGGTTGTATCACACGCCTGAAGCAAACTGTTCTTGTAGGAAACATCACATCTAAGCTTACTAGTCCCTTTGGCTAACCAGTACGATCTCAGATTGTCAGCGTTTCTAGTAAGCAACAGTTCCACGTCCTACAGGATTTCTTTTCCGGCAAAGACAATTATGCAGCCTACCGAGAATCCCTTTCATCTATCAAGCCCACGATACCGATACTTGGTACGTTCCCGCCCTTGCTCATCTTCAAAATACTCATTTTTTCCCTGGAGCCCCATTTATCCGAGATGTGGTATCAGCTTTAAGTGTGATCCCCACCTATATCGGGATTACTGACGGGAGCGAGGAGAAGGTCTTGATTAACCTTCGTTCGTATAGAGTAATCACGAAGACTGCAAAAGGTTTGCTTATTCTTTTCATTTTCGAAGACTCTTCGAAACGCTGATTATTCTCGGATGCAGCTATGGAAAGTTGTCTCATTCCGTACAAGTTTTCCAGAAACGAAGTCTTTGCCACCTGGCTTACCGATCTACTTGCCGCTTTCCCTTCCGAGCACGAGACGAGCTTGAACGACAAATTTTATGGGCAAAGGTAAAAGTTGGCTTGCACTTTTTGTGCTCTATAGCGCTGAAAGGTATCTTTAGCAAGAACATCGAAGCCAGAGTTGAGGCCTTGGCAACTGTAGATCCCTGGTTGTACACTGTCACCCGGGTCGAGCAAGATGATGTGGAGTGTATGGTACATTGCCCCCGACCCCAGCGGATGTTCAAGCCACCCACCTCAGTCACCATAAAGGATCGCCTTTCATCATTGAAAAGAAAATAACTGTTTAAAAAATGCCCTCGTTTAGAAATGCCCCAGCGCAGGTACAATATAATCCCCTGTCTCATCCATACATGAGATACGTTTGCCAGTTTTGCAAGTGACTGCTATGGGCCATTATGTAAACAAGTTATCCCAAATGCCTGAACTTGCTACTTTCGCCACGGATAGTCAATTTGTCAGAGCGCTTATCTATCACCTACCAGAGAACCACTTTCAGATGGCTGGAAATCAACAAGAGATGAGACAGAAAGAATGGGACAGAAAGAACGGCATATCGTATATACTTCATTACAAATATCATAAATGTAACAAGAAGTATATTCTCGTCAATGGGAGGACAATAACACAGAAAGAAACTTTGAAGACGTTGTTTTGCATTATGGTTCACAAGCATTGGCTGTACTGTGGGTGTCATACTTCAGTGTTCCATGTTGGTTTCAGGTGAAGCAATAAATTGGCCTACATAATCGCTTGACTTGACACACGTGTAAGGTGAGGCACAGGTGGTGGGGCCGGTGTATCTGAAGCAGCTCTTTAGATGGAAATGGAGGCCACCATCGAACGTACGTAAGACCGCCACATTGTCCGTAATGTGCGACTGTTCCAGAAGGTGTTGTCGTCGTGGGAGCGCTGGTGGTTGCTGGTGGTGCTGTTGTTGTGGGATTCCCCTGAGTTGTGGTGGGGTTGGTCTGACCACTACAACTAAAAACAGAGGGACCTGTGGTGTTCTTAGAACTTATAGGATAGAGATGGAGACTAATAGTTTACCTGGTATAGTGTAGCTTGTAAGGCCGTTGTAGATGTCGATCTTGACACCAGGATCCGTGCCTGAACGTATGGTTAAACCATCGTTGGACACACGTAGAACAACTGAGTACCTTTATAAGCACCCGGAAAGCTCACAGTGGCAGGCGATGTACTACCTCCGCCAGTGATCTGGAGCTGTGCACACTCCATCTTTGAATAGTCAGCTCCGCGATTGACTATACCTTTTAGCTCTAATAGAACTCACATAAAATTGGGCCCCGGGATAGCTACCAGCAGAATGAAGTGCTAGGTATAATAGATCAGTCAACACGCCAACAAAAAAATATAGCCTTTATTCACCAATAATCTCGACCCGTAGTAGGTATTGGCCAGCAGCAATACAGCTTGGGATGGTGAAGGAAACCTTGCCTTTGTTAGTGATCAACCTATCAACGGCCCACTTGCCGCTGGAGTAGCCATCGTGATAGATTTTAAACCATTGTAGGCCAGTGACCGAACTCTGAGTAGCAGATGGTACTTTGGCGCTGTGGCCCCAAAGTTGACGTTACTGCGGTGAAAGGAAACACTGCTGAGACGGCGTACAGGTAAGCGATCACCGGACCCTTATGTGAAGCATCGATAGGATCAGCTGTATCTCCAGTGTTGGCACTGGTAAGAGTGTGATGCCATTCGGCGGTTACTTGTGCTCCAGCGGCGACATTGATAACTGTTGTAGAAAGAGGTGTGTGATAGGGATTTATGCCTCCGTTACAGATGATATCATTGGAGGTAACATCAGTAATGGGCTGGAGTGGCGTCAACACAAGGAAAATCACGATCACATTGTTTAACTTACCCCATCGTAGTCGGGGTATCGGATCCCATTAAGATGACCTTGGGAGACCCCGCCGACCCATAGTTCCTGAGTAAAATATACTCTTAATCTGAGTACTGAAATAGGCCTGAACATCAGTTTACCTGGAAAATGGAATGGGCGGATATAGTTTTGGCAAGCAGAAGAAGTAATGTAAGGGAATGAACTTTTCTCATCGTGCTGCAGCGTCTGTAATGTTGCACCGCATCCCCTGTCGATGCACTATTAATATGGATAACTGCACAGTGCGGGAGATATTATCGGCGCAAAGGCGAGGACGCATGATTGTCGGATCCAAGGTGCCCAAGCACTGACGCAGGAACACGAAGAGGGAACAGCAATTATGTCCCACATCCGGGAAAGCGATTTTCCATTGAATAGCAGACCTAACATGACAGAATGTAAGGTTGAGATTTAGTCAGGTGTAGATCCAGGAGGCATAGTCTCGGCGTGTTGGTGTTTCTCCATCATAACATGACGCGGCATCCCAGGGTACAGTCAAGATTTCCGCCGTGAAGCGGCCGAAGCTATGAATACTTTGTATCAAGCAAGATACTCTTAGCAATTGATGACGCCGAGGTTGATACTGTCTATAGTCTAGAGATCGTAGGGATGACACTGCCAGCGTAACAATTTCTCCATTCGGAAAATTCCATTTTTTTTGAGAGGGCTTTGCTGAAGGCCATGAGATGTGCGTTCACCTTTCTCATTCTAGCCTCCGTTATATCCAGGTTTGGCGAGTGATGAACGAGTCAGTCATCCCTCCATGCTACCTGCCCATTTCCCCACCTCTCCCCCCACATGGCACGCTTGTGGTAAACTTTCCTGAGCTCCTTAAAGTCTTTAATGAATTCATCGACCCCCATGGCCCCTTTCGGAGTTGATGTGCCAGTGCCACTGTTCAAAGCTTGGTGCTGTTGGATGAACGACGAGGCAAGAAATTCAGATGCGTCATCCTGGGCGGTTGTACTATGCCTTAGCCGCATAAGAAGAAACTGAGGCGTGAAGCGCTGTAACATGGTTAGAATTCAAATAAAGGTAACTTAAACTGATGGACCAGCCTGATAGACGTCCCTCTGTTCCCTTTCAAGTTCTCTCCACTTGGTTTCTAGAGCCTTGGCTTCATCAAAGGCCTCTTGAGTGTCAGATCGTAATTTGTAGAGGTTATCTTGGAGTCTGAGGTTGCCGTCTATGCCTACATAAGACTGCGCTTGATGGCCACAAGTTATGTGAAGAACGTACTTGCTATCGACTCGTTAGCCATGCCCAATTCCGCTTGACCCTCATAAAGCACTTTGACCCGTTCCAGGGAGTGGAAAATGGCTTGAAAGTAGAGTGGATCAGTCAACAGATCTTCTAGATCCTCTCGGCTGTCGTCTCGATTCGTCGGTTACATTACATAGCAAAAAGACCATAACTCACGACAGGTTCGCTAGTTCAGAAAATTCTGTGAGGAGAGGTGTTGCCATGTCGGAGGTAAACAGTTACTGAGCGACGTTGTAGTTGGACAGTAAGAGTAAATAGCCGTATAGTCCGTATCTTAGGGGTGGCTTTCGTATGGCCCTGTTTTCCTCTGTACATTTTGAGTGATAACAACAGTGGCCTATGTCACATTATGGCGGAGCGGAGCGATGCCTGGTCTTGTATTTAATATTTATTTGGATTACCCACCGATTTACCTTCATCATTGGCACCATGTTAGGCACCGTTCTGCCTGGTACTACGGCCACGGCAACGCATGTTAATCTGAAGCTTGGACCGGGCTTGCTACAACTGTCCAATCCGGATGAAAGTGGCCCAAGCATAATCACAACTCGCCCAGGTGTTCTACACCACTCCTCCAACGGCAGTAAATGGTGGGTTGAAGCTAATTTACGCCGTGTTAGTATATAGTACTTTACTATAGGGTTTAAACCTGAATCATCCACCTTGAACAGTATGTTCCTGCACCTCAAGAATCTGTGATTGGAATAATCGTACAGAGGGTCGGCGAAGGATACCGAGTAGACATTGGCTCGGCCCATTATGCTTCCCTCGATGGGTTGGCATTTGAGGGAGCAACGAAGCGGAACAAGCCTAACCTCAAAGTGTGTTTTTTTTTGGATATATTGGATGACGATCGCTCAGGTGTGGAACTTCAGGTAGGGTGTCTCGTCTATGCTCGTGTATCCTTAGCGCACAAAGATATGGAACCAGAGTTAGAGTGTTTTGATGCCCAAACGCGGAAATCTGAAGGTTTTGGGGAAGTTAAAGGCGGATTTTTGGTGAGGTGCAGCCAAAAAATGTGTCGCGAGTAAGTCAACCTGTTCATTTCATCCTATTGCGATGTTATTTAATACTACTACAAGCCTTCTAGATCCAAAACACTTCTTGCTTCCCTTATTAGGAGCCAAGTTTCCTCTCGACGCGGCTATAGGAATGAATGGACGGGTATGGGTGAGCGCAAAAGAACCGAAGCATATTATTGCAATCTCTCGAAGTATTAAGGCCGCGGATCCAGATGGTGGTGAGATGGGCGAGGCAGGCGTGAGGATGTTATTGGGAAAATTAGATGTATGATGTGTGGGTATGTTCGTACATTGTGGATTATAGTACAATATGAATTCTAATTTGATGAGATATAGTCATTAGCGAACTTGCCTAATAATTTGAAAAGGTCACAACTCACAGTATTGCGATAAATACATCAATCATCGTCCGCCATCCGTGCTCTCTTGGTTGGTCTCCTAGATGTACTTGCCGCACTGACAACTTCCTCGTCGCTATCACCGTTACTCCGCAAGCTTACGCTGGTGCGTTTCCGCCGTTGGTATTCTCTATCCCGTATCTTCTTTTGTTGCGCCACTGATAACTCTTGAGATCGTGTCGCTGGGGGTACAATTACAGTGGTGACGCCAGGTGTAGGCTGCTTGTGATAGTCATCGTTTGTGGCAGTCGATTCTTCCCCTTCGCCTAGAAGATCTAGAGACTTCAATATCATACAAATGTGTTAGTGGAACCGCCTTACAAGGTAAAAGTTCATTGAATATTTGCACACCTTCTGGTAAGTCAGGCTGCTCTTGGAAAATAGTCGATCCTGGTCATTGATCTCGTATTTTCTCCGTGCGGTAGTTTGATTCTTCAGATACCCGTCGAAGCCTTGAATTATATTCCCTCCACTGTGCGCCGCAGTTTCAGTCAAATAAGTGGCCTCAAGGTTGTATATCTGGACTTCAACAGTAGCCTAACATCATAAGACTTGTGAGGCATACTTCTGGGTGGAACGTTCTAAACGTACAAGCTGCTTATCAGCTTGGCGCTTTTTGGGTAGCGCCTTCTTCAGTTCAGTCTTGAGTGATTCGTAGCGCGATTTCTCTTCTGCAGAAGGCCCCGGGCCTGCTTCAGCCATTGGATTTTGAGCACAACGATGTTTGGTTATGTTTGGGTGGAAGTGGTCAGGACGCGTGTCCCCCAAACGCGTCTGGCAAGCCTTACCAATTTACATTCTCCCCGCCATGTCGTCTCTAACCCCTCCTAATAATCCAGACTCAAACCCAGAGAAGAAGCCTGAAATTGCCTCTGCAACTCCCGCTGCCCCATCTGATCCTGCAGCAATGGACACTACCTCGGATGCCCCAGTGGAAGAAACATGGGCGGATATCCCAGAAGAGATTATGTCTTTGAGCACCGAAGAGATCTTGACAAGAATTCGGCTCATAGACAATGACATAAAGGTTTATGGTGCAGATATCCTGGGAAGTAACTGCTGACATTTTCTAGGTTATGAGGTCAGAAACCACACGACTACAGCACGAGCAGAGTGTAATGAAGGAGAAGATTCGAGATAATGGGGAGAAGATAAAGCAGAACAAAGTTTTGCCGTACTTAGTTGGTCACATTGTCGAAGTGCGTTTTGAAGCTTCATTACGTTCTACCACTCTCAAATTACAGAAATGAATCCAGATACTCGAAGTCGATCCTGAGATTGAGGAGGATGGTGCCAATCAAGACCTGGACTCCATGCGCAAGGGGAAATGCGCTGTCATTAAGACCTCTACCCGACAAACCGTATTCCTTCCTTTAATTGGCCTTGTTCCTCCAGAAAAGCTTCAACCTGGGGACCTTGTTGGTGTTAATAAAGACTCCTACCTTGTTCTGGACACGCTTCCCGCCGAATTTGATTCACGTGTAAAGGCTATGGAGGTGGACGAAAGGCCAACAGAAACATACACTGATATTGGCGGACTGGAGAAGCAAATTGAGGAATTGGTGGAAGCAATTGTCCTTCCAATGGAGCAAGCAGACAAGTTTAAAACCCTGGGTATCCGTCCGCCCAAAGGTTGCCTTATGTATGGTCCTCCAGGTACGTCACATATGGTTCCCAGCTCCCCTTGGACAAAAGCCTAATCTACTAATGAATAGGCACTGGTAAAACGCTACTTGCTCGTGCCTGTGCAGCCTCAACAAAAGCATGCTACCTCAAACTTGCCGGCCCTTCCCTCGTACAGATGTTCATTGGTGATGGGGCTAAACTTGTACGCGATGCGTTCGCACTTGCCAAAGAGAAAGCACCTGCAATTATCTTCATTGATGAGCTAGATGCAATCGGAACAAAACGATTCGACTCTGAGAAGAGTGGCGACCGAGAAGTACAACGAACAATGCTCGAACTACTAAATCAGTTGGATGGATTCAGTAGTGATGAACGGATAAAGGTATGGTCTTTCGCATCGAGTAATTCGTCAGTGGCTGACCCTACACCGTAAGGTAATTGCTGCTACCAACAGAATTGATATTTTGGACCCCGCTCTGCTCCGTTCAGGTCGTCTTGACCGGAAGATCGAATTCCCACTTCCTAACGAATCCGCTCGTGCCAGGATCTTAGAGATCCACTCCCGTAAAATGACGACATCACCAGACGTCAACTACGATGAGCTTGCACGGAGTACAGATGAATTTAATGCTGCGCAATTAAAGGCTGTTTGTGTAGAGGCTGGAATGATTGCTCTGAGAGAAGGAGCGATGAAGCTAGGACACGAACACTTCCTTAGTGGGATATCGGAGGGTAAGCGCCCTTTCTTTATCGCAATATGATTTTCTGATGTTGTGATGAAGTACAAAGCAAGAAAAAGAACAACCTTATGTATTTCGCGTAGCTATTTGTTCTTTTCTGACATTTTGAGATCTGGATATTGCTTTCATTACGTGCTTCATCATAAGCTGACTCTCACATGTTCTCCACCGTTTTCCACTACGCCTTCGATATGCTCTTCACTTCGTTTCGACAGTGTGACTCTCGACTATTTTTATCAGCGCTTATTCTCATACATAGCGCATCTGGACGTCAAGTATTATAAGTGCAGAGACGTTGGCGTCGAATCTCTATGTAATACAAGGTTCATGGTTCACAAGGGCATTAAGATCGTCGCCGTTTCTCTCTTTTCATAATGGTGTCATTGATTTTAATCGTAATGTGACTTTGAAGAAATGTGTGTTTAGCGTTGGTTTGAGAATATTGTGTCTATCCACACGAAGTCATCAGTAATATTAATCTAACCCTAGAGGGTCAAATCTACGTACTTGTCTAGAAGATGTTGCTCGAGCGGCAAAGGCCGGTAAAGCTGGGTTCCACAGCTCGGACACAGCGCACACCTAAACTCCGCGGGTGGTATTTCCGAGAGCCCGACAGGCCGCCTGGGCGTACGTTTTGATTCTAGGCCATCATAGTGGAAGAAGTCTTTTCCCTCAATTGGTGCGGATATACAGTGTCTGGGATTCGCATATCAATCAGCTGTAGCGCGGGACATAGAAATGTTAGAGCTCACTCTTGCTGAGCATGTTTCCATGCATGTCGGCGAGGCACGAAGTTTGAGAAATGCATAGGGCAGTGTTTACAGCTCCATGCGCTGTCATGGACATGTGGATATACATCTTCATGTAGCCGAAGTAAAGTTGTTGCTTCAGAGGTCAATAGATCACAGCTGTTCTTCCTATGAGCTCCATCGCATTCACTTTGAACGACATGTGCAACCTGTGCCACAAATGTCAAGCATCGCGAAGAATTATACCACAGCTAAGACTTACGTATTCCCTCCAGGTATAAACCTTGCGCCCCTTCACACTACGGTAAGATTTGATCGGGCACCTAGTACACAGCAGTCTAGCTCCGACTCGATCCATATCAGAAGCAGATGCGGTGTGAGTGTCAAGCCCAAGAAATGAAACTAAAGCCATTGCAACTGTAGAGCCTACTTTACTGAGCTCAAAATTTTTGCCTCCTTGTCTAACCGATGTAGTACAGCGTACATGTCCACAGACGTCGTCCCATCCGAATAGGCATATCCCGGGAGAGGTCGTCGTCTCGCAGTGAGCACAAGTAAAGATAGAGGTCGCAAGCTTCAGACTATCAACGGGTGACCTGGACCGCAGATCTGCGTCTGGGATGGTGGGTAGTTGTACCAGAAGGTGCTTCATTTTTTGTTGGCGCCAATCTTCAAGGTATTCAGGTAATTTTGCAATTGCCTCGCCGCAATCAGGAACAGTGAGTCGAGTCTCGGACGGGCTGTTCAACAGAGTGGAGAAGGCGTCGTATTTAAGTAGCTCCTCGTAATCTGGAAGTGATATCCATAAAGCAGGGTCTAAAGTCTTCTGGTATTCCAAGTAGACTGCCTTGATGACTTGTCCACGTGTATCCAGAAGAACCCGGCGTGCCTCGGTAAGCCTTTTATCCCTCACGCCACTTACCCGAGATTCGACAAGTGGCCTAAACTTTCTCCAGACTGCCCAGGATAAGATTGTCAAGGAAGCGTATATCTTTTGAGAACTTTGAGGTGGCTTACCCTGACGTGTTAGTCTCCGAACCTCAGGATGGTCATGCAGCAAGAAGCTGTCGAGATTGCAGGCGTCGAGGTCATCTGGATTGTGGTGGACCAATCGATCCCGAATTCTGTCGATAGACAGTATTTAGGTCGAACTGGTTGCTCAAATTTCGAACAACTCACCTGGTAGCGAGAGTTGTGCACCTGTTCCAGTCTTCATTACCAAAAAATTCCATCATATCTTGGGCCCATTTACTGGGCCCTTCAGCATGCTGTCCAGATCGGTCAGTTACTGTCCAGGATACACAGAGAAATGCTCCAGACCTTCATCAATTCAATTACACGAGCTTCGCTTTCGTGCTTAAAAGAATCCAGGGCTTTATGTGAATCGGCTTCCCGAAGTTCGGCGAGAGTTTGCGCAGTGGCTTGGAGTTCACGTAATAGGTAGTGACCGTTTTTGCGGACATCTTCAAAATCCATGCGTCCCCAGTAGTGATATCCCTCTACAAAAACTTATTGTAAAATGAGTATAAAACCAAGAGGTCAGGAAAGTCACGTTGTCTGTAGGTTCCTGGGACTATGTTCCAGATAGGATCATCTAGGGCATATAAAGGCTGATCGTTCTCTCTTGTCTCCCTGGAAACTTGCCTGTAAGAATTGCATAAACGCCAAGCACATTATACATCTTGTGAAAACGTACAGTTTCAGCATGCAAACGTCGCAGAAGCGCCTCAGGTATGTAAAGTCGGGGAAAGCGGGACGCACAGAACATTCCTGAAAACATATATAACATCGTTTACAGACGAAAATAAAATTGCCCACATCGCAGATGACAGGTCCAAAGAGAAGTGATGTCCATTGTGGTTCTGACATATTTGGAGGACAAGCCGGAATGGTTGGATGGCGCTCAAAACAGGTTTTCCACAGAGACGCAGCATTGCAGACGAGAACCGTTTTGCGCAATGCCTTATTCGTCTGGGCAATATGATAAATGTCCAAAGGGTGAAGATGTCCAAAAATCTACACTAGAAGGTGAGATCAGGCATTCAACGGGATGCTTATAAAATGGGCCGACCTCGTGAACCAGATCTAATGGGAGGTTGAGAAAAATGCTCAGGTCGCCTTTCTTTTTCTTTCCTGCTTGTTTTCTCCTCTCCTCTCTCATCAGTTTATTGGAGAAGATGTTGGCTACAATGAGACGTCATATCAGGGCGACCCGGGCGATTATTAGACTCACATGTGTAATAATATAAAAACTTCAAGGCCTTTCTACTATCAGTCCGGTATCCTGTTGCTGCATGGAACTCCTCTAACTCCGTTCCGAAGAGAGGAACTTCCCCGAGAAGACGGGAGTCAGGTAGATCCATGGTTCTGATGGTCAGTAATAGTAACAGGGCCAAAGTTTGGTGACGGTCAAAGTCTCTAGAAGGGTGTCTTTTCTTTGTTTTAAATTAAACCTTCAGAGAGTCAAGGAGCCGAAATATATTGCAGAGTCATGATGATCATGGGATACCCACGAGACATCCTTCCGACTCTGTAAATGTGGGTTGACTCAACATGATGCTGAAGAGATGGTATGTCAGGCCCATCAACGTCAGAATACATTTTGTCACTTACTGTACGTAACAAGGCAGTTTGAGGCCTGTCAACCTCCCAAAAACCTCTCTCCATTAAAATCCACCATAGTCAGGTCAGAAGCTCCTTCGCGTTGGAAATACACAGAGACGAGTGCTTCAGTTCAAGTCCAAAGAAAAACATCCCCAGGCTCTCGGTGTAAAGTAAGTATCATCTTCGAAGTGGTAAAGGCTCTGCAAATCAAGACACCTGCTCTTACAGTTTGTATACATGAGTGTGTGATGACTAGTATTGGCAAACGCTAACTGCATAGACTGAAACCTGCATGGCGTATCTTCTGCCCGTCAGTTAATAGAAAGGAAACTCTCGCCTCGTGAACATGGTAAGCATGGTTGAATTGATAAAATGTTATAACACTCAGCATGACTCGGTGAAATTTAATTCCATGATGAAAGTATCCATCAATACTATCTGTGGTAAGCTTGCTAATATAAATACCCCGACACCTGTGTATAGTGTAACTGATCGAGGATAGTCTACTTCGTTTTCATGATTCTGAGTTTTCCTGGGCGATAAACGTAGTTCTCAGCGTAATTTTTAGCTGGAATATGTTTGATGGTGGGCTGTTGTCTGGGCAAAAACACGAAGGTTAAGAGGCGGGGAACTTCGGCAAATTTAAGGGGAGCGTACACATAGTAATCCCATCCTAATAATGATAGTTAGCAACGAATCATAGGTACGAGTGCAATTAAAAGCACCTTGCTTCTCGGCGAAGTGAATTGCATCCTCCTTTGAACGGAACGACACTCGCGTACCCTGCATATAATCTGCACTGAAAAGGCATTGTTAAGTGCATTTGAGCAACCACCTAACCTAATATTGGACTCACGAGCTTGCATAACCCATCAATGGGTTCTCCCACCGTCCTCCACCCTGTAAGATATCAAAGTCTATCCGCCAACGTTCCGACTTGGCTCCACCGCTTTGCATTGTGTTCTGCGTTGGTTGGTAGACCCGTACAGCCCTGTGACGGAGTTGAGCTGGACAAAATTACATATAAGCGTCATTAAGAGTATTTGAATGTCAAGCGCACAGGGAGCGCCACTTATGACATCCGCGACCATGACATCCCGAGGTTGAATGGGAGCTATGTCTGCTGGTTCCTTCTTATCCACCGTGGAAGTGGCAGAGTCTGTAGCCAAGTTGCGATAGGATGCACCGGAACGCAATAGTATGGGAATTCTCGCTGCTACTTTAGAGGCCTGCAGAAGAGACATTGAGGAATTTGATCAACTTGAACCTCTTGAACTTTGAGTGGAGGCTCGGACGTATCTGTATTGCTATATTTGAAAGAGAAGTTACTGCAATACCACATCATGAACTGACTTTTGACCAGGGCCATCGCATACCGCGCTGCCTCAACCTTGCTATAATTATAAATGTAGATACAAGAATACTAGACGGGGTAGAGTCCAATGCCACATATAGGAGCAACTTCACAAAGACCGTCATACCGAAACCTGTTTGTTTGCTTCTGGGTGCGAAGACTTCGAAGAAGTTCAAACACAAACTAGCGGAGTCGAATTTCTATGATATGGCAGACCTTGTATAGCAAGGTAATTGACTTTAGATAATAATGAAAGTACTTACTTAGACTTTCAAGCTTCAAGACCCATAATGTGAGAATAAGCCATGAAATATAAATAACTGGTCACGGTATGACGTGGCCCATTGTTGGGAAACTTCTAAGTACCCCACGTATGCACATCCGTGGAAAATCACACTCTTGTGAGGTCAGAGCCGAATTGGGAACATCTACGTGCTCTGTACAGTGTACATTGACCCAGGAACTTCACTACATACTCCAACTGTTCAAACGATAAAGCGGTACGGCTTTGGTAAAAATCGGGATTTAAGGATGCCATCCTATCTCAATGTTCCTTCTGCGAATACCTCTTTTGGAACTGCTTCGACCTCTGCCACTTTGGTCAACGGAGCGACTTCAAGCGGAGGCGGACAAGGTGTCTTGTCCTTTACCGAGCTCGAGGGGAAGGATCCCACGGAACAGGTGTGCTAAGATGCTCTGATAACTACGAGAGAGTTTATGTGGATATTCATAGTTGGAGACCCTAAACAACCAGCTTGTTTTGCAACAACGGATTAAGGAGGGGGCCGAGAACTTTCTGAATATGAATCTCGCGGTAGGGCACATTCACGGTCTCTCCTATTACCCTCTTGCTTAAGACTCGTGTTTCAGGATTCTCTTCGACTCCAGGTGGAGTCTGAGTTGGAGATGGCCAAGACCAAGATTGAGACAATAACTAAATGGATCGAGGTTGGTGAGTGCATTGACATACTCCTCTCAATTGCAACTAACATTGATACTCTAGTTACCAAAAGCAAGACGAAGCAAATGAACAATTCTGTTCTGTTGAAACGTAGGGCTTTACAGCACGAAGTTAGGGGTGGAAAAGATAGTATTGACAAAGGTGTGGTCCATACGGCTTCTTGAATTAGTTCAAATAAACTGAATCATTCACGCAGGGGAAGATTTCCGCACTGGCCTCCACAACGCATCCAATCTTCTTTCCACGTTGGTGTCCTTCACGACTTCTCTCGCTACGGGTTCTGCCTCTACTTTTACTTCGTCGCCCAACTCCGTAGAAACAGATCGACAATTAATTGAAGCTATGTCACAATTAATTGACATTCTACGGCGGAATTTACGAGTGCGGTATGAGCTCAAGATTGCTGAAGTTCTCCACGCGTATGTCCTCTCTTATCGAGAACTATTTTTGCCGACCCAATCTCTAGTGTACTTCCCTTTCTTGGAGACAAGTACTCGAAACAGGCCCGCACCGCAGCATACAGGCTGATACGTCATACACTGGTTGACGCAGAGTCTGTCAAAATAATTGATGAAAGTCAATCACTAGATTGGTACATAGTGAAGTATGCAACATGACCCTTGTACTCTCTGGACGTGCACTCACATTATGTACGCAAGGTCATTGAACAGGGACAACAAACATAGCGTTGAAAAAGAACAGGTTATCAAGCTGATTCGGACGATGATCGAGGTTGGTACTGTGCAGCTGGAGTCCTCGGTTGGAGGGAAAAGGACCGTTCTTCTGTCTGAGTCTATCATGCGCGCTCTCATCGCTGTTGCTGAGCAACCCGAAGACCCTTTTCGGCCGATATGCGTTGAAACACTTGCCGAAATCTGTAGGTGTTTTTTTTTTAATTTTAAGAACCATTGTTCGTGTTATTAACACCGTTTTTGAAAAGTGCTCATCGATATTGATTTGGCCTCCAGAACTGGCGCTATGGATCTCCTGTTACGATTATTAGGAGACGGGCCTGTAGAGTTGGCGCCTATCCTTGCCGCAGCATTTCTGCACATCGCCGACTCTCCCAGAACGCGCGCTTATTTACGAGTCGGCGAAGACCTAGAGGTATGTCAACTGCCCAGCCGTCATACCTTTCATATCCTATCGTTTTATACAGCTTGCGCTCTCCGCTATAACGGATGCTTACGGTAAAGGGTCTGATCATGCTGAGCGGATGAGAAGCTGCACAAAGGTTTTACAGTCCATGTTACGGACATGGAGTGGTATGTTTTACCAAAGAAAACAATATCGTTTGTGACGCATTTTCAATCAGGACTTATGTATTTTTGTTTGGATAATATGCGGGCCATTCGCTCAGTTGTGGAGACCCTTCGAATACCATCCCTCGATACCCGGGTCTGTTGGTTTCATTTATTACAACATCTCGCTGACGTATAAGATTGATTTAGGAAATTATATTAGACATGTTCTTCGACCTTCTGAATATCAAATCACCTGAGTGGTATCAAACATTCATAGACGGTCGGCGGTTAACGAGCGAGTCCTTACTTCTCTGAATTTTATATATCTCATCTTATGGAGAATGTAGTGTACCGCAAATCTCGAGATGCATCAGACATTCGCGTCGAAACGGAGTCGAACGAACGGACATATCAGACGCTGAAGTTAACAGATCAATACCTAGCACTTTTAGTTCTAGTCTTTACGAATGCGGGTCTTTGTGAGGTGAGCCACAGTCGTAAAAGTAATGCCCATCTAAACCAATCTTGTTAGGCACTTTCTTCTATGTTGGAGGAGTCGATCACTGGTTCCAATCTCACACGAAAAGCTACGCTGTTATTGGCTGAGATTCTACAGATGGCTAACCGAGTGTTGCCACTATCCGTTGCGGCCCAGATCCAGGTAAGCATCGTCTTTCTGCACCGTTCCCAGTTTTCCGATATCCGTGTGCAGGCAATTCCGGAAGTATTTGACAATGCGACTCGTTATGGTAACGGAGAACATCGAATCGTTGGTACTTCAGCATTGTCAGCCATCGACAGCTTCAATCGCAATCAGGCGCGGTTACAACCGAGCACGGTGAGGACAAATCGTCCGCGGTTCGTACCCATATATGCCCCTCAGCTTGGTAGACTTATTGATGGTTTGTGTAGAGCTAATTCTGTCGAAGACGCTGTGCGTCGAGGACAGAGGCAGGTAGAGCAAGTTAAATTGAAGATGAGCATGCAAATGGACGATAAAACATTCCAGTCTTCTCTGCTTGAGACTCAGGTATTTAATCTTCCCCCCCCCGCAAACCCACTCAAGCACTTACTTTTTTTTACTTAGGTAATGATCACAAAAGACTCGTCCAAATGGCACTTCGAAACTCTCCTGGAGTTCATTGAGGGTCCTTTGCTCAATCCAAAGCGTATGGAAGAAGCCATCAAAGGATCGCGTTTTGTGCGACGGCTTATGTCTTTTTATCATCCCTTTAACCATCGCTTCTCTGATATGCCGAGATTAAAGGTTCGTAATCTGCCCCCCTCACTCACACGAGTGACATCATTTGACGGCAAGCCCACATAGTCTAATGCCAAATGGGTGCGACTCGGCTGTTCGCTGCTGTCCACACTAATGGCAAGCCCTGATGGTGTCCGATATCTGGCGACCGAAGACCAGTTTCTCACACAGATTGTAAAGAGCTTTGCGCAACTTGATCCAGTATGTTTTTAGCGACTACACGGTTGCTGATCAAAATCATTGAACGCTCCGCCTGTAGTTTAATGGTGTTCCAGATTCGGATCCTATCTTTTCCAAGAAGCGCGTATTGGAAACGCTAACTTACGGCTATTTGGAATTGCTTGGGACTCTCAGCAAGTTTAAGGATGGCATAGAGTGAGTCGCCAATTTTTAACCAACGGATATTATCCATTTTGGCTTGTACAGGCTGTTGGAGAAATTTAAAGTGTTTACAGCCTTCTACCACTTGAGCGAACTACGAAGTCGAGAAGATCTGATCAAAGGTATCATTGAGAACCTTGATTACAATATGTTGGGTGCCCCTATGATGCATATTTCGACTATCTAAATATGCCTACCTCCAACAGTGACGGGCACCCTCGAATTGTTTTGTCTAAGGCACTAACATCCAGCTATAAAGTTTGTACTCTCTCTTATCCCTATGTGCCTGGAATAGACTGACAGCCGCTCAGCATATTCGCCTCTACGCTACCCAACATCTTGGGGACTTGATTCGTGGATCTCCAAGCGCAAATACTTGGACTCTCCGCCTTCTTCTTACGCAACTATACGACCCATCACCAGAAGTTTGCGAACTTGCTGTGCATTTCTTAGAGGAAGTGTGCGAGTCCAAGGATATTCTACAGCTCGTGGTAGAGATGCAACCGACAATGGACCACCTTGGAGAAATCGGGCACCCGTTGTTGCTCAAGTGATTCGACACTTGCAGGATGTGTGATCATACTTATTGCTTGTCTTAGATTCATGTCAACTCCAATGGGCTTTCGGTATCTCTACGATGCTGGATACATTGACAGGGAAATGGACATGTGGTTCAACGTAGGTACTACGCAACGCGATATCAGGATCTCCAATTAACTTTATGACAGGAGCGGAATATCTATTATGTTGTTCAAGTTGAAGTCTTCCTCGCCAAGGTTTTCAACAATGTAACTGATGACGAAGACGATCTGTTCGTTGATATGTATACATATCTGATAGTCACTGATAGCTTAACTTGTTCAGAGCTTTCGATGGAGTAGTGCCACTGCACTTTTATGGTGAAATGGCAAAGACAGAGCTTGGGTGCCAAATCCTACAGGAGAAGGGCCATTTCACGGAATTCTCTCAATTCGTACGAAAACATAGTGAAGAGAGCGAAGACATGGAGTTGATCATGAAGTTGAAGAGTATTTTGTGGGCAGTGGTATGTCCAGTTTTTTATATATCTGTATCGTGCTTGTGGCTCATACTTTCTCTCAAGGGTAACGTTGGCGCGACTGAACGTGGGCTTCCTTTCCTGGAGGAAGAGGAAATTATACCGGCCGTTCTAGCAATCGCAGAGAAGTCACCCGTACCTTCCATTCGCGGGTGAGCATGCATCATTGCATATACCTCAAAAGAAATCCTGACCGACAAACCTAGAACCTGCTTCTTTGTCCTGGGGCTGATATCATCGACGTCTCCAGGCGCCGAGATTCTGGATGACTATCACTGGGAAGCTACACTCAATCCGCTTGGTATACCAACTGGATTATGTATACCAGTGAATCTTGAAGCATTCGTTACGGTATGCCTAGTTGTTTACCGTTTCCAGAAGATCGACTCGATGGGTTTGCTTAGATTCCATCTTGGACCCCAGTGGTCACAAACAAAATTGAGTCCCGACTGATAACCCCAGCTGCTGAGGCTGAAATTGAAGTGATTACCGCTATTCAAAATCTAGCGAACACAGTCATTGCAAATGCGTCTTCAAGATCACTCGCCAAGTTCATTAGTTCCATACCGATAATTTCGTTCACTAATTTAGTATTTACAGGATGAAGTCTCGACCTGAATACCGCCACATTTTTTCTTCACCAACAATGTTCTTCCGGGCACTTCACATCATCTCAACACAACGTTACCGCCTTCCTATCAGGCGTTACGTAGTTGACCTGTTTAATCTCGAGTTAAATCAGGAGCTAGTGACAAAACTTAAGCAGTGTGCCACTGTGCTGAAAATGCATCCTTCATATACGTTGTCAGCATTCGACACAAGCCGCTTGAGCATGTTCGGTCCTCTGGGCAGGCCACGGAGAACCTCCATCAGTGATGAGGAGGACGAGTTGGACCCGCCCACCGCCGCCGCCGTTGCAGCCGAGCCCCCGCAACCTGTGATTAGTTTACAGCCGCTTCAGAAGGTTGTTGGATTTGGTGTGACGGACGACCCATAGGGGATTTTTGTTCCAATTCTGTTCAAGAGTTTTGGACTTTTCTACAATGCTTATATATATACCAGTTACGACCCGGGAATTTGTAATATATATTCCCATATCTGTGGGCAATAGTATTTGGTATCTTCGCGCACTCAAGAGCACTGGTTTTTTCGCCGTGGTTGGCCTCTCCAGAAAGTTTCCCACAGTCGCTCTGCCACTTTTCGATGGGCACCGCTGGAAAGGTGGTAATCATCCGCCCACATGGCCACTCTACCATCATCCTTGTTGGAAGAAAGCTCCTCCCCTTCGATACAATCTAATAAGTTATACTTTGCTGGATGATCAAGAAAGTCTGAGACCACCGTATAGGAGGAGAATACAAACACAGATGCTTGTGAAGCGGCTTTTGCAAAGGCCTCCGCCTGAATGATAAGCTGATTGTTCCACACATTAAATCTCTCCTCATCCGTGTCGGTTAGTTTGCCTGCATAGGGTCAGGGGGGATTTGATGCATGAGGAGTCAGTTACACGCCTACTGGGGATCTGTGTATTGGTGGAATGTCGATGAGAAGGAATGATCTGCCTTTCAACTTGGTGTAAAGTTCGTGCATGGTATCAAAAATTTGCTCCACAACGTCCCCTAAGTCGTCGGGATCATCGGCACGACTGAGAATATGAGGGTTGGTGTTGGCAGATGATACTAGTAGAACAACTTCGTACCCGATATCATTCATTCCTACCCAGATGACTAGACTTTGTCAACCAATCGGAAGTGCTGAGCACAAATGAGGAAGGCGCACCGAATAATACTGGCGTCTTATCGTCTAAGCTGGTCTTCGTTGGGTATGAGCCAAGAAAACTTGCGCATCGTATCTTCAAATCATCCTCAGCAGAATCGCCATCCATGGCAAGAATTTGTATCTCTGGTTGGGAGTCTGATGGAAACATGTTGCACAGATAACCAATCTATTAGCAGTTTGTAAGAGCACACTGATGAGAAACTAAAAAACAGACCCAGGTTCCATTAAAGCAGGAACTGTAAGAGTCACCCCTAGATTAGCTGTACTAAGTTGGTCTGCAAATAATCAGCAGCGTACTTACAATACTACAATGGTACGAAAAGAATTCCAATCCAGAGGGAACGTAGGAGAACGGTCATACGACAGTTTCAAGACATTGGCGCTGTCACTATGAGTGGCAGGAGTGCTCTCTTCTGAGTCTTCAATCACCTTTGGAATCTTGAAGGGACGATCACTTTCTAAAGGCGCATCGCGGTCATGTTTTGCGCTCATTGTTCTGCTAAGTTGAGCAAGAGAGAACAGGTGTCATTGAGGACACTTGTCATTCAAGCTTTGAGCGTCATCGAACCGATCATGAGGCTGGCATGATACCAGTTATGTAATGCAAAAATAATACCATGTGATTCGGCAAATGCCGAATAACTGTAAGAATAAGGTTTCAGCCACTTGCGTGATAGTGCGCGAAAGATTAAGTGCTGGAGGAGAGAGGGCCCGACTTCAAGACTTCAAGATGGGTTGGTTATGCTCGTTCGTCGTCTACGCTGAGTAAATGCTAATCTAGTTTACAGTACGCTACGCCTCCGCCGCTCTCGCTGCCAACCCCGAAAAAACCTCTCGTTCTCGCGGCGAGTACCTCCGCACACACTTCAAGAACATGCGCGAAGTGGCTGCCGCTCTATCAGGTGAATAAGACTTAATGCTACGCCTACAACATATCTCAATCTAAGACAATAGGCCTCAAGCTTACCAAGGCATACGCCTACCTCCACGATGTTAGCGAGCATAAACGGGTTATTCCTTTCCGTCGCTTCGCTGGAGGTGTGGGTCGTGCAAGCCAGGCCAAGGAATTTAAGGCAACGCAGGGTATGCCGTGTTATATTACACCATGATCATCTAGTTCTAATTGCA
This sequence comes from Myochromella boudieri, assembly GCA_018221655.1. Classification (NCBI taxonomy): domain Eukaryota; kingdom Fungi; phylum Basidiomycota; class Agaricomycetes; order Agaricales; family Lyophyllaceae; genus Myochromella; species Myochromella boudieri. The sequence continues at coordinate 164,486 of JABCKU010000002.1, read as the reverse complement.
AAAATGCACAGGTCGCTGGCCTGAGAAGTCCGTCAAATTCATTCTTCGTCTATTGAAGAATGCAGAATCAAACGCTGACGCCAAAAACCTTGATGTTGAGGACCTATTTATCAAGAACATCGTCGTTCAGCAGGCCCCAGTACGTTTACTGCACATGTACTCTGTCTCGATCTCCTGACAATCATAACACTAGAAAACCCGCCGTCGCACATACCGCGCCCACGGTCGCATCAACCCCTACCAGGGCCACCCGACGCATGTTGAGGTAATTCTTGCCGCTAGCGACGTCGAGGTCGAAAAGGCCACTGACAAGGTGTCGTCGGTTTCCCTGGTGGGCTTGAACAGGAGACAGGTAGCAAGGAGAAGGATCGAGGCTGCACGAGCATAGGGTTTTCGCCACTTCCTCGGCTTGATCTTCGACATCACTATGTTTTTCATTTCAGTATGAATGCCAACTTTTTTATATGCATATACGGATCTCTGCACTTATTTGAGTGTATCTCGAGACCCGTTATCAACCCGTGGACTTCCCTGCGAGGTTTATCTGCGGCAACATAGGTTATATATCTTCGTATTCTGGTTCAATCCATCTGGAAAGTTTCTGACGTGTCGATATCATTATAGGCTTTGTCAAACATGCGCCGAGCATACTTTTTGACAAACGAACCTTGAGAATAACTTCCCAGAGATGGATAAGATCCCCTCTGGGTCATGCTCGAAAGCATCAGACGACTTACTATTAACACCGTTCTTGCCTCGCTGAATTTTCGCTTGGAGAGTCACGCTACACACTATCTCCTTCTATGCACCTTGTCAAACTATAACGTCTGGGAGGGTCCTGTCCTTGTTCTCTTTTCAATATCGGAACAGCAACACGTCGCTGTCGGCTTGGGATTCGAGGTATATGGCGCATCGCGATCTCCGAGATATCTGCTTTAGGTTCGATAAGTCCTCCTCGTCCTCGTGTAGATTATCCGGAAGACGTCCACGTATCAAAAGAAAGTCAATTCGCACAACGCAACTTTATCGCAGTGCGCTGGCAGACCGTGGTTGGGTGCAGAGGTTGTGTGGCACAAGGTGGACAGCGAGCAGGAATTCGTATAAATGCCTGCCCCGCGTTGGCATTCGATGAATACCTCAAGTGCATTCAAACATGACATTCTCATTGACATCTTTCCTCGTCCTTGCTCTCGCCACCTCAGCTCACGCCAGAACAGTGTTCTCTGTAAGTGTCATACGTACCTCCAAGACAAAATCTGAGGAAAGTATAGGCTGTCTCGGTTAATGGAGCCGACCAAGGTCACGGCGTTGGGATACGCGTTCCCGCCGCAAACACAGTAAGATATGCATCTACAATGCTGTTTAACGAAATTAATTTTCGCAGCCCATAACGAGCATCACGTCCAACGATATCATATGCAATACTGGTTTCACCCAACCCATCTCTCAGGCAGTGATATCAGTTCCTGCTGGAGCACAAGTGACTGCACAATTCCATAAAACTTCGGCCGGATATGTCGGTCCTGATCCTGCAGACCCGCTGGACCCTACTAACAAAGGTGAATACCTTGATCAATGGAATTAATTCAATTCGTGATGTTGACTTATGAATGAAGGCCCCGTCCTTGTATACCTGTAAGCCACTACTTAGGAGACCATCCTCCTCAACCCTGACGCATATCCAAAGCGCCGCTGTTCCTTCGGCGACACAATCTACGGTGACAGGTGATCCTGTTCATCGCACTTCTACTCCGCACCTAAGGGCCTCATCACCAGCCTCTTTTCACAGGCCTCAAGTGGTTCAAGATTTTTGAAAATGGTTATGACACCACCACGCACCAGTGGGGCTCCGACAAGCTATTCGTCAACAAGGGCAATGTTACATTCACCGTTCCACCCTGCATCAAATCAGGCCAATACCTTCTGAGAGCGGAAGCAATCGGTACGCCAGGTGCAGGATTTATGTTGACCTACTTAGCCCAAATTTTCTTGTGACAGCTCTTCAATCCGCGACGTCCTACCCAGGTGCCCAATTCTACGTGAGCTCCTCCCCTTTTCCCTCCCCCTCATTAAACAATTTTTGCCCACCAGATGAGTTGTGCACAACTTTCCGTCACCGGAAGTGGGACAGTAACCCCTTCCACTGTCTCCTTCCCAGGAGCATATAAATGTGGGTGATCTCTTGCGTAGACTATGGCGCTCATCGGTCCCCAACTAATGGTGCGGTCTCCTCAAGCTACTGATCCAGGTATCGTTGTCGCATCGATCTATGGTGGTGCGAGCTACACTACGCCTGGTAGATATATTATTATTTGACCACTGTTCAAAATCTTACGTTTTTTAGGTCCGGCCGTCTTTACCTGCTGAACCCGTTGAACAGTAGTTTAATTTTTGGCCCGTAAACAAGTTTTTTGAGTATGTAGTGCATCAATATGGCCCCTTTTATAAACTCCTTATCTTCCTGAGATGTCCTCGACCGCAATTCTGCTCCATCCGAGAGTTGCACCCCAGCACCTCCACATCCGCTCAATGACTTTCATTTTATCCGCCCTGCCAAGGTCAGGGTTTTCCAAATCAGCCACATCTTCCAGGAATCCCTCCCGTAAACGTGACCGGAGAGGTAGATGTCTCTCAGCATATGTCCGCAACCTTGCCACAGAAAGGAGCAGCAGGCCAGATGTCAATGGTGGGATAGACCCTATGTGTATATTTTGCCCACCCTCACCCTCACCATGATGGTGTGATTTTGGTTGAGCAATAAGCAGGCGCTCAGTACGCCTAATGGACTGGACTGAACATCAAATTGGAACCTCTCGATTGATATATACGTACCGCATGGCTGACCAGACACCACAGATCCTTTGTTTTCCACCATACTTGCCTATACCTCTCCCACCAGTCCAAAGCGAGAATACCGATCCTCCAAGAAGGTAAAGTATGCCAAAAGCTGGGGCTACACCCACAAATGCAAATGTGAGCTCTTGTGATTTGAGGAGTTTGTCGATCCCAGCAAGTGTTTGGTCAATATCCACCTGAAAGCGCGTATCAGAAGTGGCATCAGGTTGTGGAACAAGTTGCACAAACTTTGGCTTTTTGAACCTGAATAAAAACTGAGCGAAGGAGTGTCCCAGTGATCGCGGACTTCAGGGGGCTCCTGATGTCCTCCTCATAGATTTGGAGAACTGGGGTCAGATCACCAAGCCGTATTTGTTTGGATAGAGACGCGAGCTGTTCAGCATTATAATTCAGCTGGTCTTCGGCCAGAGAAAGCGTCATACGCTCCAGAGACTTTTTACCAGTCAGAAAAACACTTTTGATAAAACAACAATATCTCACAGCCAGATCAGCAGCTATCCCTTCCTTCTGCACAATCACACCATCTTCCCCGCCTGCACGAACGGTTTTCAAAACTTCTTTTAACGGATCGAGAAGCCAGCCTTTTATAAAACCTTCCGCCGTAGCTTTTACATCCTTTGCAAGCTCTACCAAACTCGCTCGGGAAGCATATACTGAACGCAACCCATAGACACACAACGGTGGCAACAACAGTAATTTTGGCCAGTTGAGAGTGAGTTGAGAAGGCCGTAACAATTGGCGGGACTGCAGGAGATACTTGTGCCTAGTTCTTTGCACAGAGAAAACGATCGTGGAAAGGCGCAGAACATCAATCAGTGACACCGCGTGATTGGTCTGTTCTTCTGTGGGGTTAAGTATTTCAGAAGTGTTACCCTCCAAGATACAAGTTAGAACATGCACAAAGGGTTGCATGTACGAAGGCTTTCGAATAGCCTCGGCCAGATCGCTGCGCATTTGCGTAAGGTATCCGAGGCCCTCAGCTCTCTCGTCTCTAAGTTTTTCCAACTCCTTCCGCTTGAAATTGCACTCTTGTCTTGTCAGTTGTATTGGCATCTTTGTTAGTGAAACGAGTGGGTTTAGAGCCATCCATAGATAACTGAAAGCCGCGCTGTTTATTTTAGTTTTAGACTCGAATGATGAATCCAATATCGTGGACGAAGTAAATAAGAGGGTTTGGTGACGAAGATGAGGAAATAAAGCCTGGTTCATAGTGTTGGCACGGCGAGGGTCGGTCGAGGGGAACAAGTGCCGGAGTGAGGATGGGGTAAAGGCAGACACCCTGACAGGTAGATTCTGGACATTTAGGGCTTGTATAATGACGCGAGTTAAGTCAAGCAACCGGGATGGGGTCGCTGGATGCCAAAAGACTCAATGGTATATCCACCATACAGAGTAGTTTAACGCACTTTGTAGCAGATAAAACGCTACTTTCCACCTAGAACGCGCTATGTCCGCCCACCATTCGCCTTCCGTCTCAGCATCCGTCGCCTGGCTCAAGTAGGTGTCGATTGCCTCAGCATAGAGTCCAATTAGAAGTTTAGTGGTTATTACGTCCTTCAAAAGAGTGATTTCCGGGTCCGCAATCAGAACGGCGCCGCCTAATTGGCTTTCAATTTGGGTCAACGCTGTGACTATACCCTGAACCAGCGAGGGAGAGAGTTGCTGGTTCAAAGAAGCGAGTAAACCTTGAAGCTCCTCTTTAGTCCCGGCTTCGTGAGAGTTTGAGGGAAACCGTATATTACTACTAGGTATTATAGGGCTTGGGGGAGAGGTTTGCGTGAGTGGTTTCAAAAATTGGTTCACAAATGGTGAAGGCATTTGTTTCTTTGTTGTGACAGTCCCGTTTGGCCTACATGCTTTTCTGCTCAACGCGTGACGTCACTTCACGTGTCACAAGTTTTCTCGCTCAGACTTCTACTTGGTGCTTGAATAACTTTAAAGGGCAATTTTCTCAATAGTTTTACCCCGCACTCCTCTTCATCTGGAGTAAACCATATTTTAAACTATCGATTAAACAGCGTCTCCACGGCGCGGCATAGAACACCGTCAGATTTCATGGCTAACATGTCAGTTACTACTGGAACTGACTGCTACTACTGGCTGCTGTCAGGTGTCGCGATGACTCACACCAAAGTGAAGGTAGTACCCGATCATTAACTTTTTTTCTTACAGTGAAATGTTTCCTCTTCTTGGCTTTTCACCTGACTTACTCCCTAATTCTATTTCGATCCGAACTCTGGCGCTTCGCATCCACTTTTCTCGGGGCCGCTTCATCGATGAATGTGCGCAGCGGTCGGACTTCTAGGCGTTTTCTAGAAATACGTCCATTATGTGATGCATACGGTATATTAGAACCAGGTTAATGCCTGGTCCCAAGCGGTTAGGTAGACTCTAAAGGTGACCGACAGTAGCCGACAGTCTATGTGCCACTTTAAATTACCGATTGCATCGAAGAGCGCTTGTCGTATTAGGCTCTCCATCGTCCCAGCCTTACCAGGTCCGAATAGCCATGTCATTTAAAAAACCCAGGTTCACAAATCTACGCTTGTCCCCACCGACCATCTACTGTGCCGCTGGCTACTTGATTCTGTCATGACTATATCCCCAGCCCAAGTAGCGTCCGCGAATTATCTATCACCTCCCGTTCCCAAATACTAATGGATCTGAAGTCACGGGCCTATGCTGATTGGAACAGTTCTCAATGTTCTGCTCTATGGAATTACAATCACACAAATATACCTGTATCACACATCTTCCAATCGGTGAGCGACATTCTATATCATGTTCCAAAGCCCTTGACCAAGCGTCTCTAGCGACGGCCTTTTTATCCAGTCCTTTGTTAGTTACCTGCAGCAAACAGGTTAACCATCCTAATACTTACTTTACAGGTCTACTTTTTGTTCATCGGGGATACGGTCCAGACCGTTTTCACTGTCGTGTACCTCTACAATTCTCTCATACGGAACTTCGGTAGCCAAGGTTCGCTCTATTTTTTAACCGCTGACATTCTTGCCAGGAAACACCGGTTATCTAATGACCGGGGATTGGGTCTTTTCTACTGGTACCACTCGACCTATGCATTGGAGCCTAAATGCTAACTAGTGCTCCAGATCCCGCTCTTACGGTATCACTACCATTAAGAACTTATCATTTATTTTTAGGCTAAACGCATGCAGGGAATTCTCGGAGGGCTTGTACAAGCTTTCTTTGCATGGAGAGTCAAAGTACTTACTGGCAGCCTGATTCTTGCATCGATCATATTCGTCTGTTCAGCTGCCTCACTCTGTAAGTGCTTCAACAGAACAATTTCTATTGCATTTAAATTTACGTGCATCAGTCATGGGTATTGCGACCGCCATCGCCATCGGCATTGTCCCTCGTTTTGTGGAGTTCCAGAAGTTCAAAGTCGTCGTGATAATATGTACGGTCGTCCCATCGCATACTGCCCACTAATGTGTAATAGCTTCGAGGCATCAGGGCTTGTCTGTTCCTCATTTGCCGACTTGATCATTACAAGCACCCTGGTTGTGTACCTGGTATGTCAGCCAATCGGCCCTTATACTGCGGTTGATAAATTCAACAGAACAGGCACAGAACAGGCTTTGTAAGAACAAATACCCATATTGATCGTATTATCAGGTGTATGTGCCTCCCTCCGTTTCCCCCTTCCTCTCCGATGCCGACTCTTCGAGAACAGTGACTGTTCAAACGGGTAATTATCTTGCTCGTGTCAGTCAGAGAATATGCATACTCACATGCACAGGCCTCATCACAGCGCTTTGGGCGTAAGTCAGCGGCTTTATATTTATTGGATACAAGGGGTACTGAAAATGCACTAGCTTCGTCGACCTTATGGTGTACCTACTGAATGCAAGTCCATCTCTATCCCGCCACTTTCATTGTTAACCGCCTGACCTGCGTCCGCCACCACAGTCCACAGGCTTGTGGTTTTATTCCATTCAACCCAGCTATTTACGTCTTCTAAACATGCTCTTAGACACCTTCTCTTCAACTTCCCTCTCTCAAAGCTTTACACAAACTCCCTCATGAGCAGTCTTAATGCAAGGACATTCTGGCAGTATGACGACGATGACGACGCGATCATCTTTTCGAACGGAAACAGAAACTCAGATTTCGGCTTGTCAACGCTCAAGGCGGCCGTGAACGTCAGCCTTGGTTCTGATAGACCCGTGAGCGGCACCCGCTCTTTGCCTTGTTTGAGATCTCCTGTAGCCTGACAACCACTTCCTGGGAAAATACAGCATGGCGTGGAGGTCAGTGGTGATCATCGTCCATGCCTGGGTGCACAGTAATTCAGCTTCTAGGTCTTCGTCCATGTTGAATCTCAGCAAATGGCGGACCAACCAGAGAAGATTGCACACGAGATCAGGATTTAGCATTGCATGGGTATGAACACCTGTATTACATGTTGTACCGTCCGCCAGAAACCAATTACACACGACCAAGTCACCAAATTGATAGTAAGACGCCACATACGCCTTTCAGCGGTCCATGACCGCAGAAGCACCTGGCATAAATTTAATGGGACCGGCTGAAGTATCTGTATTCCACATTCCTTTAGCCATTCATTGATCATCCTCGACGGTTCACCTAGGGCAGCAAGGATGACGAGTTCGAAGAACTCATAGAAAGCAGAGGACTTTCTCGTTGGGGGATAGTACTTGTTGATTTCTTCCGGGATGTCCCGGGCATAAAGATCGCCTGTCACTCCAATCTGTCACATCAGTCCGGAATGACGTCATCCGCGGAGTATAATGTAGTGTATAGGTGTCATGAATGCTGGAGGTAAAGCGGCAGTAGGTACAAATGTAAAAAAAAAACACAAGTCAATGATGGTAAGGTCAGAAACACAGTAAATGATGTGATAAGAGTGAACAAACCTACGGCGCCGAAAAATGGTGAGGAGAGAGTTACAATGGTATCCGCCACACAGGGAACGTTGACGTCGCCTTTCAAGAGCACGCAAACCTTCCCTGGTCAATAACACACACGTCTAGAAACGAGTGCAAAGGAGCAAGAAATAAGATAATTCGATGCCTGTTGTAAACACATCCAAGGTCCCTGCGTGCGAGCCATGCGGCACAAACGAAAGCACGAAAACAATGAAAACACACGCTCCACCTCGCCCTCTTGTGACTTCATGTCATGCCCTAGACACTTGGCCATTCATCAACCCCCTTCCAACTCGCGCACGCCCTCGCAAGTCCATCAGCAGGAACAAGTGAAGACGCAGAGTTGCAGCTCAATCAGATGCATCCTTGAGCCGGAAAATCAAATATCGCCCTTCCTCAACCACATCGATCGCTTGATCCAGGAGACCGAAAGACCATTTGCCAACAGACACGCCTAGCGCGCGATCACGAATCATCGGAGCCTCCACCCGCAGCGTCAGCCTCTTCCTTGTCATACCAGCCTTTCAACCACTTCTCGGCGGCGGCATATTCCTTGCTGACCTGCGATCGCACTGCCCGTATTCTCGTAAGTGCCTCTTCATCCGATAACGACTTCCCAGACTCTTCGTCGAGCTTCTGCCCATAATGTTGTATCTTCTCACAGGAGGCCTGGACCTTGCTCAGACCAAGTGCGGCGGAGGAGCCTTTGAGGAAGTGACCCAGAGAAGATAGATTAGGGAGGTCCTTGGCCGCTCTGTTCAACGAAACATTTATTTTTGGGATGATCGTTTGAATTAGGGGTGTTTAAACATTGAAGCAGACGATAAGTGGGTACGTACAGGGCCTCATCCATCTCCTTGAATGTCTGCTCTGCTTGGCCAAAATACGCCCATGCCATGCCCCTGGAGAATTCATGGTCATCGTCTTCATCGAGTTCGATAATTTGCTGGAAGGTCTCCATGTCGACGATACCTTCGGTGCTCAGGGTGTCCTTAGAAAAAGGTGGTAAGCGGGGCGATCGTAGGTTGATCGGGGGGGCAAAACACGTACTTCTGGTTCAGATTTCTCAAGCTCTGGCTGCGTGGCATCATCAGGCTTTTCTACAGAGGTCAGGGGAGGCGTGGGTGTCGTGGTGGGAGCGACTAGAGAAGGCGATGGGGGTCGGGGGTCGGGCTTGTCGGATTGTTCTGATTTGGGAGTGGTGGGGAGGTCTGTGGATGTGAGGGTATTTGTATGTGAGGAGTGGAGGGCGGGTATGTCTTGGGGCATCGTAGCGGATGAGGACAGATCGCTCGTCGTCGTCGTCCTCTATAGGGAGCTTGCATTGATTATCCACATGACGTAGCGCCATCGCCACGTGACGGTATCTCCGTCAAAGGCTACACTGATGAAAGCAGACGAAAGCCTATCACTAGATAAATTATGTGCGAGATGTGTACAAATGGATACAACAAGTGCCGATGCGAAGTACAGGTTGGAATGGTTTCCGTGTTATACAATGCGATGTCAATTCTGCAGATCAAGATGGAGAAACCTATGGATGACGGGCACAAGCAGTAGTTTAGTAGGGCTCAGGAAATGTGGTATAACCATGCCACCCCCAAGCCCGCGGCGATGCCACGCGTTTACTAACACAAACATCTTAGTGTCCAAAATCAAACGGCAACAAAGAAAGCTCACCCATCGGCTGAGCACAGATGAAAAGAATTGTATAAACCCACAGTCGTCCCGGCCAACCTCCGATACGTTGGCCGGTCACTCTCCTCAATATCCTTTCAAATATCAATATCGGCCCTTGCATGGTGAAGAATAGCGACACAGTGTGGTCAAACCCTCTCCCCATTGAGTACATGGCGCACTCGTGAAAGAGGCCTGAGGCAATAAACGTGCCAAAAAGCATACCAATGTCCCCAGCCAGCCATTTACCCGGATACCCCCCTAAGACGAGGAAGGTTTGTCGCAAGAGCTGGTGCCAGTGCTTCGACCACAAAGCATGCATGGAAGTGGCACTCCACGGATGGTCTGTCACGGGTGGCCATGATGTTGGAGAGCCGTCAAGGCACCCGACAGCAATTAAAGTTATGAGATCATAAACCATCCCAAAGCCTATTATGATGGCCCAACCGGTCATGAAGTGTATCACCGTGGATACGGTATACCGCTGGAGCGGCGGAAGGTTGGGATAGAACATAGTTCCACCCGAGGGTGACCCAACCCCAGGAAAGAGCTTAATACTGGATTCCAGCAGGTCAACGAACAGGAAATTTTGAATGAAGGACCAGAGAGTAGCCCATAGGAAAGCCTTTCGCTCTAATGGTCTAGTAGGTTGTGGGATGGGAATACCCTGTCCGAATTGCCACTTCAAACCGCGAAGGGTATGCATGAGTTCAATTGCGTCATAAATCCCAGACGGGATTAATGGAAAGGCCCGCTGGGGGACGACGGGATGTGCGTCGCCATTTGGTAGGCCCTTGCCTTTACCATTTACTTTGACCATCTCACCTGGACGCCTTTCTCCCACTTTCAACATCCCTTCTTTGTTAAACGCGTATTCCAACGATTTCGCGATGGTCACCGCGGCAAGGAGGCCTTGTGCAGCAAAGTTCGTAATCCGAACCTGTATGTTATAAAATCCATAAACAGTGCTTACATTGGCCCCAGTTATACACATTGAACTCTGGTGGAGTCCAAACAAAACGGTACGCGGAAGCCACGATACCATTGAGGGTTATTGGAAGCAGGAGTAGACGGATGAGGTAGGTGTCTGGTCGGCGAGCGAGATAAGCCATGAATAGAAATGGTATGTAATATATGAACTGGAAAGGCGCTGTATGCCATGTTATAGGAATCCGGTCCTTAAGGTCGGGTATAATGATGCGTATTGCACGATGGCATTCGAAGAGCAACCTAACAAGGTAGTTCGATAAGAAAGAATCCAGGACGATGAGATGAAGGGCGCACTCTTGGTAAACCGTAGGGGTCATACTGCTATGCCTTGGCTACGTCGTGGCGACCCTTGCGCTGGATGGCTTCGATGCCTCGTGAATACAATGCGGTTTGCTGTATGTGAGAAAGATACTACGAGATGCATCCACGTAAGCAGAGTCCCAGGCCACTGTCGTCGGTGTTCAGGTCATCTATTGGCGTCTGGCCGATTCCGAGATCATCTTGATCTCATTGTGATCTCAGACTGAATGTTACGGCTCCCGTTCAGACTGACCTTGCATGGTCGATCTTTGCTCCTTGTCACCACAGAGTGAGTCTACTTTCCTGACGGCCGGCAGCCTTTCTGACGTTCAGGGTTACCTAGGATCGCAGCCAATGCAGTCTGCTGGATCGTTGCAGGAATTCTGTTTGGGCGTAGTCGGGACACACGACCTGTCTTAAGCCTTGCGCTACTAGCATGGGTCATTAACTATGTCACTCTTTAGAACCGATTTCAATGTCTGATCTTTGCATTTAGACGCTTGGATTGAGGCATGGTGAGTTCATCTCGTCACCCATTGAATGATAAGCCCCATGTCGTTAACCTTTGTCTCTCATAGCACTTGACGCAGATCATATTAGGTTCTAGGTAACGTTGGGTAGCATAAACCCTTGAACGTAGTGCTTATACACGAACATCGGCAGATGCCCACGTTGAATCTTCTCCTGGGTTCTAACACGGTCTCTAAGTGCAATCGACAACGCAACCCGTGGCCTAATTAGCATTGGGCAGTTACCCGTCACCTGTGGGTTATTTTTCTCCTTGGGTCACAGTACCATTGTCGTTGTCGTGGTAAGTTAAGCTTCAGCAGCGCGACTTGATGGTTGACATTGTCTGCTGACAGACAGTGGCAATCGCCATATCGTCCGATGTATTCGAGAAGCTGCACAATGTTGGAGAGATAGGGGGCATCGTTGGTAAAATCTCAGATATTGAAATTTATGCATAGTCTCTGAATCTATCGCTTCACAGGTGCGGCCGTAAGTGGATCGTTTCTATTCCTCGTCGGCCTCGCAAACAGTGTTATCTTATGGCGGATCTTCAAATATCGCCGAGGGGTATGTCGTCATTGAACTAGCCTGATAGCGTCGGGGATTGACACCGTGTGCCAGGAAGTAACTCGGATGCAGAGGCTTGCTGCTGGCGAAGAGGTGAACGACGTGGAACACAAACCTCGCCACAACCACATGTTAATGATGAGGATATTGGGTCCAATCATGACTTTTGTTAACCGGCCATGGAAGGTATGCGTAACAGCATTCAGAATTGACGTGAAAGCTTTAACCACTCCCAGATGTACCCGGTAGGTGTACTATTCGGATTTGGTATGGCCTCAAACCTTCATCGACCGCGCGTAGGTGCTCATCGTCGGCTTCCAGGGTTCGATACAGCATCTTCCATTGCCCTGCTTGCCCTTTCCGCAATCGCCAAACGTAGCTCTGATGGCAGGTCCATACCTAGTGCACATGTCGTTATCCTTCCTGTCAGTTATTGAATAATTCCGACCCATGGGGTCATACTGACACGAAATGTCATAGCTTCTTTTCACTGCGGGGATGTCGTTGATTGACTCCTCCGATTCTATTTTGATGTTGTACTCCTACTCCGGGTTTCCTGAGCACTCATGGAGGCTATTCGAGAGGACTCCATCTTCCAATAAAGTCCAGCTCGATAATCCACCAAAGGTCGACGAGAAAGCTGTGGCACACGAGCGTAGCGCTTCGAAAGCAGACGCCACTCCTACACTCGCGACATGTCACGAAGAGGCAGCGCCACCCGCTTCGGATGTACCCATACAAATGGACGTCGTGAATCCAGATAGCAAGATCCAGATGGACACGGTGGTCAAGATGAACGTGATGTCCGGGCTCAGCATCATTTTGACGCTGATGAGTATTTTGGTAGCATTCAGGTGCGTATTTAACACGGTTCCGGGTAATGTTGGCTGAGCGACATGGCTGGCAGCATCTCGTTAATCACCATCATGGGCTTGATTGGAGACCAATGTGGCAGGTGTCGCCGTGCCACGGAGGCTGTAGATGGTGGCGGACTTGAGGGACATTGGTGGCGGGCTTGGGCGAAAGTAAGCACATGATGATGCGGTCCCTATCCATCGAGTGGCTGACAGTCCTTGAAGGCCAACGATAACTCTGGTTATATTGGAGCAGCGATTGTTGGAACTTTTCTGACGGTCGTCGGGGGCTGGTATGGCTCTCGTTGGGCCGCGAAGAGACTGGCAAAAGGTTGATCTTTGGCTCGCGTTAGACGAAGATCCTCCAAGAACGATAGAGGAGGCTCGCCCATTTCTTGTATCACTTTGGGAGTCGCGGACAGAGTCTCCGTCGACTGTACTTGTACCGTCAGGCATGTTGTACGATTGTATATCAATTTCAGGTCCTTGCTTTTCTTTCTTGCCGTCAGGAACGTAAGGCGCATTTGCACCATTGCGTCCAACGTCGGTCCCCAAATGGGTTAATGTGGGCAGTTTAGAGGGGGGAGGTTTCAGGGACGTGCAAAACATCTACTTGGGTGATTTCCTTACCGGGCTATGGATGAGAGGATTGGCAAAGAAGCACGGTCACGTCACCGAAATGAGAGGGGCTGATAACTTTAAATACCCCCAGGTCAACCTCCTGGGCTCCACTGTTAGCCCTTCGAGTGGGTCTGTCAGCCATTCTGGGTAGCTCTCGCATAGCAGCTGCAGCGACCTCGGATTCTGTGCATAAAAGGCTGGGCCACGTCGTGCTCTTTATCGAATAGATCGTTGTTCCTTCTCTGCCCTGACTTGACTTCTGCTGCAGATCAATTGACGTAGTATGAAAAACAAGCATATCAGTGTTTCTTGTATGGCGGGCAAGGGGCAAACCTTGGCCACGTCCTAGTCCGTCTTGTCCCGCGCCACCTCGGTCAAGAGCTGTTACAAAGAAGCTCGGATAAAACTCCATAACCGGGGTATACGGAACAAATAAAAACTTTGTTTAGTCACTTTTACCCAGTGTTACTCACGTTTACGAAATTAGAAACATCTCAATAGCCTTAGCTTTCCCGAGAGATCCGGAAACTCAAACCCGAGATGCACTACTGACCCCGCCGCCGCGAGTACACGTGTACGGTTGCTGTCCGGCGTCGACAAGTAGATTCTAGCGCAAGTTTCGATTCACATGTTAAGCGTCAGCTCCGTTGTGTCCATCATGAGACCAACAGTGGCGCGTGGTGCAAATGGAGATCATGGCGAGGCGAGGGATGGAAGTGGAAAGGCAATACCCGCGGCGATTGAAAAGCTTATCCTCTTTGGTCAGGGCCTCCATTTCTGGAGATATCGCCGAGGTGTGCGGAGATGATACGGATCCAGCAGGAGGACAAGTTTTCATATCACCCATCGATATCCAGTTATATTATGTACGTGAGATGAATGATGTGCATATGGTTGTTCCTATCCAAATGTTAAACTTGATCATCATGCGGCGGCGATACGACGTCGACTAGAAATAGCCAGCGAGAATCACGGGTCTACAACACATGCTCCTTCTCAGCAGACCACTACCTCCTGTCTACCTGCGGAATGATAAGAACCAAATATGTATAGTAGCAGGGTGTAAGTATTTACATCAAGAAGGGTAGTCGAGTATAGCACAAGTTAGCGTGGTACGGCGATCGTAATAGGTTCGTACAGCAGACTAGAGTAGCAGGGGGAGGGAGAGAGAGGTGATATACATGATGTTTTGTTCGAGAATACAGAAAAAAGAGTTGCATATATGAGAAACTTTTGTACCCATGAAAACCAAATTAATCCATCCTTCCAAAGAGACCGATTACCGCCGGCCGTAGTGGCCGCCTTGACCCTGGCCGACTGGCTGTTGAGCGGACCAATGGCCGTGTTGAGCCGCAGCCGCAGCCAGACCGCCGAGTTGAGCTTGCTGACCGGGCCCGCCTTGGGGAGGTGGACCACCACTGGCACCGTACGAATATCCCGAGGACATCAAGTGGGAGCTGTAGATATTAGCGTCATGTGACGCCTGCTGGTGGTGCTGTGGTTGCTGTTGAGGCTGGCCGGGGTGGTGCCCATACGAACCGCCGGAATACTGGGCAGGGGATGTAGAGGTTACCTGCTGATGCTGTTGTTGAGGCGAGGTCGGGGAACCGAGGGAGATTTGGGAGGGCGAGGGCTGTTGGTGCTGGGGGTGTTGCTGTGCGGGGGCCTGGCCGGCGTTGGGGATGGAGAGTGGGGGGATAGAGGCATTGGGAGAGTGGGGCGAGGTAGGGCCACGGGCTGCAGAGGGAGGTGGTGCGGCATTGGAGGAGGCACGGCGGCGGCGCTTGTTGGTAGGGCGATGGGGTGCAGAGTCGTCGGGATCGTCGTCGTCATTGTCTTCCTTGGGAGGATTGCCGGCAGGGCTGATGGAGAGACCACCAGGGAGGTTGCTTGGAGGCGGGGGACCACCCGACATGGGCATGGGTGCCGAGGTGCGGTTGAGAGGGGCACCGACTGGGTGGGAAGAAGGGAGAGAACCAGGGGGCGCATTGAGACAGGCCTGGATGAGGTTCTTGCCTTCGGGCTGGGTGACGAGGGGCTGGAGCTTGGCGGTGGTGAAGGTGTAGACGAGGCCGGTCTCGCTGACGACGAGGAGCAGAACTTGAGTGCCGGTGAGGGTCGAGAGTTCGTAAGCCTGATGGGGCGGGTGAGGATGACAGCGACATAAGAGGAAGAAAAGTTACCTTTTTCATAATACCTGTAAATAGCGACGGTGAGAAGGGAAGACCACAGAGGCGACGCCAACATACCTGCTTTCCTTTTGGAGAACGTTATATGACGTCGCGATTTGTCCTGGATAAACTCGATCTTGATCTTGCGTCTGCCCGCCTTCTTGTCCGTCTTGGGCTTCTCGTCGTCGTCGTCGTCATCTCCACCGCTGTCGACTGCGTCGTTGTCGTTGATAAACGCGTCTTCACCGACTGTCGGCGGCCCGGGAGGCGGTGCATGCCCGTCAGACGGGCCCGAACCGCCGGTGTGCATGTCGACAGGTCGCTGTCGCTTGCTGTTGCGCATCGACATCGTGGGTGACGGTGGTGGAAGGCTTGTAGAGGATGGGGAAGACTGCGTGGGCGCGAGTGTGGGTGAGCCAGAAATGGAAGTGGGAGCCGTGGTGTTGGAATACGAATACGACATTGCGTTGTACGAAGCACCAAAGGCCATGGGAAAAGAGGGGGGGGGGGGGAAAAAAAAAAGAGAGAGGGAAGGGACTAACAGGAATAAGGTAATGCGCACTGTGGACGCGCAATGACGGACGGGACTGAAGGGCGTCGAGGGCGACGAGCAGAAAGTTGGATTTGGGCTGTTACGGACACTGGCCGGAAAAGGAATCCTGGGTGAGGGCGAAAAGGGAAGGTTGATCAAGACTCGTTTTTGAAGTCCCAACTAAGCCCGGCACATATAAACTCCCATCAACAAGCAAACAAGGCACACCCGGCCATCTCCGCCCGCGCCACCTTGTCTCAATCTGGCCCTACTCAGCGCTGATCATTGTCGACATCCACCAGCTTTTTATTCTTTTATTCCACCAGCTCCTCCTCCTCCTCCTCTCCCTCCACCTCGGTCTTTTCCCCATACCGGTCCACTTTCCCACGCATACAACGTGACCAACACAGCCACACCCAAACAAGGAAGCTCCAGATCTAAATCGGGTCACCTCCCCTCATCAGCCGCTGCACATGCCTGGAGCAATGGCTTCTGTGCCTACTGTCCTTCACTTCGCCGATAGATCGCCCGCACGCACCTACCCTCTGCCCGAGTCCCCCTCCTCCCTCCTCGCATCCCCCCGTTATTAATCACACACCGCCATCACTACAGCAACCAGAACCGACGTCATGCCATCACATAACCCTCGTTCTTGACGGCCATGCAGAACCAGCTTGTCTTGATCCTGTCACCCCCCCATTTCCCAACTTCCCCGAGTTAACCTGACTCATTTTTAATTTCAACTCCAAAAGCTTATTTCCTACATACAAACTGCTCAGATCTATGCACAATGTGAATCATAATAATGAAAATGGGAAAAAAAAAAATTGGGACCCATATCAATCCACTATCTAGAATACCGGAGGAAAGGTGGCGGGGCAGCTGGGGTATCATCATCATCACCCCAGAATGCAAGTGTCAAAGAATAATCTGGGCGCCAAACCATCTTGTCAATAGAGTTTTTTTCCCCCCTTCAATTCTCCCGGTCCCGCAAGATCAAGGCACCGCCAAAGAGCGCTCACAAGCCACCGCGGACATGCGCGACGAACCCACTCGCACACAAAGACAACCCCAAATCCAACGAAACATGAGGATGGCGCTTTTGGCGCTCTTGATTTTTTTTTACACCTGCTGGCCGCCATGAAGTATAGTCAATTGTTTCGCTTCTTGTCTTCTGCTTCGTCCTCGTTGGGGGGGCCGGAATCAAGCTTTGCGGTCCGTTCTGTATGAGATAGGGAGAGAAAAAACGTATCAAGTTCCCCCTCCGAGATAACAAGTCCCCGGTTTATCGTGCAAGTGGAGGCCCAAGTGCAGCGAGCCCATGCCCGACTCGCTCCTCGAACGCCATTTGCGGGTTCTGAACGCGTACTTGATGGAGTGCCGAAACCAATTTTGTTTGAGAAACGCCGTGTTTGTCCAGCCAATCTGATGGCAGTGTTTTCAGAAGATATTCCGCCGTATCGGGATCTGCAAACAAATAACGAAAAACCATCCAGAACGCAATGAGCAAACGAAAAAGGAACATGTCGAGGACAAGGATGAGTCGATTCAGACATCCACATGGCCCATGACGACGTACCGCTTGGCTCAACCCCGCCACAGCCATCGAGTCCCGCGATTCGATTCAGGTGCACATCTTCACACCCCCCATCGCGACACACCCCTCCACCCGGCACTTCGTACTGGCATATCCGCTTCGCGGGATCCAGTATCTTGCTCGCTGAAGCTAATTTTAGTGGCTCAAGGTTCGGTAGCGTAAAGGTAGTAACAGTATAAAACGGGTTAACAGAAGCAGAAGCTACAGGCGGTTCGGAAACAGAAACAGACAACGAAGTGGCAGAAGACGAAGTGGAAGTAGGAGCAAAAGAAGAAACGCTTGAAAATGAAGGGATGGTCAAGGAGTTAGAAGACGCAAACGAAGGGAACAAAGATAGTAGATTTAGTTCAGGTGTGCTGTCGGTGTAAGGTGTTCTTCTTGCTCCAGAGGCCAAAAGAGGATACCATTGAAAAGGAGAGTTGTAGGGTGAATAATCTTGGTCATGTTGTTCTTGGATTAACACCGAGTTCGCCAATAGCGCCTGATTTTCGACGAGTTTTGGGGGGGTTGGAGTTGTCATCGGAATCTGTAAAATGCCTGCTTGTCAGTAATGCTGAGATAGGGTTAACTAGGAAGCGATCCCAACAAATTGGGTCCGACAACCCGCGGAGTGAAATGAGACGAACTCCCGAGACGCACCTGTGTCGACGTTGGCGGTGCCAGGTCGACGTCGACTGAACCGTTCGCACTTGCCCTCATTACGTTATCCGAGATGGCCTGTGCAATACCGACAACAAACGCCGACAGCAAACGAAAAGAAAACAGAGAAAATATGTTAGGAATGAGGATGGAAGACGTTCGCTTTACAGCGAACGAGGAGAAAAGATTCTTGCCACATGTTGTGCATCTACATCCATAGCTATCTTTCCCAAATCGGGATCCATGGGAAAACAGCCATGAAGTCAAGATAACCGAGAAGTACCAGGAAGGAAGCCGAAGTGGAGGGACACGCGTGAAAAGGCACAAGATAGTGGTGCGTGGGAATGGGCCGAAAACAATTGAAGAGCCACGAGGTCGGCGTTGTGTCATTGTCGAAGAGTTAATATGTCAGAGTTGAAGTCATCGGTGTAACGAGGATAACGGGGCAAAAAAAGAAGGTTCAATAAAATCAGTGGGGAACGAGGTCGTCGAAGTGATTAGATAAGAGTTAAGACTTGCCTTGTTGTTCTGCAACGGCCGAGAAGGGGGCCGAAGTGCCATTGCGCGTAATGTTACCTAAATTTTGGACAAGGAAATAGATGGGAGGGAAAAACAGACATTTGGAAGAAGTCAGCCGGAAGTCGGGAGGGCCAGTAACCGGAAGAATAGAGAACCAATTGGAGGAGTATCAGGTACGGGAGCACTAGAGCCCGAACTGCATGAGACATGACTTGAACCGAGAGAAGGCCCGACGCTTCGTTCTTCGAAAAAGGTCAGCACAGAAACAACGTGTTATAGAATGCTTACCATTAGCAGGCCATAAATGCTCTTCCAAAGTAGGTTCGAAAGACTCAAGTTGACTACCTGATGTAATGCCAGGTAGAGTTGCCGCGATTGTAGCCTCCCCGTTTGAGTTGACCGGTATGTTGTCTACCTTCACAACGGTTTCTGTATTGGCTTTAGACTGATTACAGTGGTTAAATATTAAAGATTTCGATGTAAGGCAATAGACTCACTTTATTTAATCTACGCTCTCGCTCTGCAATCATTTCTCTCATTTTTTGAATTTCGAGCTCCTTTTCTACAAGTGCAGCCGGAGACATGGTGCTACTTGGGGCAGTATTAACGGAGAGTGTCGGAGTCGCTATTGAGATGGGAGGAGTTGCCCATCCGATCGAGGCGTTCAAGCCAGGAATGCTGGGCCGAGTGGGAACGGGAGATACATATCCACGCCATGTTGAAGTTTCTGATAGCACGGCTTCCCTCATAACAGTATCAACATCACCCTCCCCTTCGCTATCACTCAAGTCGATGATGAACCGCCGTGTACTGGCGATATTGGCAAAACCGGTAGCTGCCCTCCGCTTATGCCCAGGGTATACACCATTCACATAGTCGCTGTTACCGTTATTGGGTGTCCGACTCCCGTTTTCGAAATCCACAAAATCTGCAGCCACTGGCCTTTTAACCCCACGGCGCTGAAAAGCCGGTTCCTCTGGTGCTAGAGTCTTAGAGAAAGAAGTATAAGCACTAGATGTCGGATGGCTAAACGTGGTGGATGCCGACTCGGTGGATGAAGGAAGGTAATCGCCAGGCGACATCTGCCCGCTCGTTAGCTGTGTTAGAGACATAGGAGTTGTAGTATCGGAATGGGGAGGTCGAGAAGTGGCGCTGAAGGGGACCGGTGCAATTTCTTTAAAATGCTTGGCACCCCCAAGACCAGGTATTTCATCGATATCCATCTCTTCAATATTGGGCTGCTGGTCCTGGGATGTTGAGACAGTAGACATACCGACTGTCGACCCGCTATGCACTGGGGATGGCCCAATCGACTTCAAGAAATCGTCGACGGTGGCTGTGGGAACGGCGATATCAACATCTTGGTTGGCCTGAGCATGCAGAGAGGATGAAGCAGACGCCACTGGGGATGGAGACGATGCAACAGGAGCGGAAGTTTTGGGCTTCTTCGAGGCTATAGCTGCTTTCCTGGCAAGAAGTTCCTGGCGTCGTTGTTGTTCGATATCGTGCAAATTCCTGGTGACGATGGGTTTCGGAGATTCTGAGGCGATAGGATTGGTAGGTGGAGAAACAGTCTGAGAGGGAAGCGGGGGAGGTGTGGCTGTTGATGGTGACATTTCCGTGGAAAGTTGTGACGTTGTGCCAGGTGGACCAATCGGGATTTGCTCAGTTTGGGGAGGAGGTGGTGGTGGCATCATAGATGATTGCTGGCGCTCTCTCAAAAGTGCTGCATCCGGCGAAAATGGAATAAGACCCGTGATGTCAAGGGTCTGAGGCAGTCGAAGGTTCAATTCGCTAAACACATAGTAAATTATTTCCCGAGTGAGGCCACAGTCAACCAGATATTCCGGATGAACGCCCCAGCCGAGAAGGTCGAGAACGACATCCTTGGCCCTATCATATTGCGCTTGGTTCACTGTCGATAGTCTATTAGTATATCTAGTGAACGCTAGGAAATTTAGACTAACGGGCTACACCAGGCCTAACATGATCCACATCAAGAACATGATAAGGATCAGCGGGAGCTGGAGCTGCGTCAACCGGCATATGGCTTGACACCTGAACTTGCTTGACTGCAGAATCAGCTACAATTGGGGGGTCTGACAGCCTTTCAGACAGTGTGCGTTTGGAATGCAAGGAATCCGGTGGTGGTGTAACAGGTGGTGAAGGAGTTCTGTGTCTTGGAGTCCTGGAACTGATATCAGGAGGTGGTGTGAGCGAGGACGAGCGTCGCTTCGGGTGCAGCGCGGGAGGTGGCGGTACGCTTTCTTCGTCACTAATTTCGCCTTCTTCACGAGCTTGAGGATCGTTGGCTGAGGAGAGTTGCAGTGGTTCGGCGATTACAACAACAGGGGTATCACGCGGGACGGAGGAAGTGTCGTCTTGACCATAGTCAAGCTGAAAAGTGGTTTCTGGCGGAGGCCGGGTTGGAAGGGTAGAAGTCGATACCTCTGGCTGAGGTTTTCGCCGCTTGGATTTGAGAGTCAAAAGAGCAGCTGCACGTAGAGATGAGGCGGGGTCAGCCGCAGAAGTCGACGCTACAGAGGCATCTGTCGGAGACGAATCAACATCTTGCGAAGCTGCAAATGAAGAGTCTGTCATATAGACTAGCAGACAGAGAAATAAGCCAAGAAGAAGAAACGAAATACGACGCCGATATGTTGTGGATGTCTACGAGGAAAGAAGAAGATTGCCGGGTGGGATCGCTCGACTTGTTTGTTTTTGCTCAGGCTGACACGTGCTCATGGTGCCGCACGGACCCCAACTGAATGTCTCAGTGATGACCTGTGATGGCGAGCTCGTCAAGGTCAAGAGAATTCCTCCAGTATGGGTTTGGCCCTTTCTTTAGCCTCAGAAATCTTTCCTCCCAAGTCCAAGTTTTCAGCAGATGATATTCCAGACTTGACGGGTCGTGTGGCCATTGTCACAGGGGCCAATACTGGTAAGTGCCGCCGATATAGACCCTCGTCGTAAGCCTAACAACCTACTTGTTTTTCAGGGATAGGCAAAGAAACGGCGAAGGTTACTTTCGATATGATTCATATATGAGAAGGTAAACGCAATGACGTTTCGAATAGGCCCTTCTGGTACATAACGCAAAAGTTTACATTGCGAGCCGCAACCTCCAAAAGGCTGAGGCGGCAATCAAGGATTTGAAGGAGCAGACAGGCCAAACTGCAATATTTCTCAAGGTAGACCTGGCCGACTTGCCCATGGTGAAGGCTGGTGCCGAAGAGTTCTTACGGTAAGCTTAGCCTGTGGGATGGGTTGAATAGTGAATAAACAATTTACTCGATCTCTTAAGCAAAGAGAAAGAGCTACATATTCTGTTCAACAACGGGTGCGTCTTTTCAGTGTTTTCCCCATACGCCACGTTCACGTGCTGAGCAGGGGTGTAATGATGCCTCCCGTCGATCAAATAACAGCTCAGGGCTATGATCTCCAGTTTGGAACCAACTTCCTTGGTCAGTTGTGCGACGACTCTTTCTGCCACTGACCCCAGCTAATTGGGTGGAATTCAGGCCACTTCTACCTGACGCAGCTCCTTCTCCCAGCCCTTATTACTGGTGCTCAGAACAGTCCCGATGGTAAGGCACGCGTGGTCAATACTTCATCTTCTGGGCATGTCGTAGGTAACCTCGACTTCAATACCTTCAAAGACAGCGCAAAGAGGAAAAAGTGCCAGACATCTACTTTGTACTTCCAAAGCAAATTTGTATGTACTGATCATTTCAAATCTCCACCGATATGTAATGTACAACGAACAGGGAAACGTTGTATTCGCTAATGAGCTGGCACGGCGGTATAGCGATAAGGGCATAGTATCCACCTCATTGAATCCTGGAAATATCGAGTCAGACCTTCAACGATACATGTCGCGAATCACTGTAGCAGCGGCCAAAGTAGGTCCACTCGATTTGCTCAATGGTGACCATTATTACTTATCTCTATTCAGATGACGGTGTTATATCCCGCTTCCCAAGGTGCATTGACTCAATTATGGGCTGGTACATCGGCCGAAGGGGTGGAATTAAATGGGAAGGTGTGTAGATCGACCCAGCTTCAGGTAGCAGCTGCTAATTTAACCATTAGTATCTTAGTCCGTGGGCGCGTATAGGCAGGCCACGTGCATCTACGCAAGATGTCGAACTCGGGAAGCAGCTTTGGATGTGGGCGGAGGAGCAGGTTGGGGGCATTTGAATATATCATTAAACATCCCCGCAATGTTTGCAAAATGCCAGGAAGAAATGACCTCCGATAGATTCATAAATAACAATTCAGATTCAATATGCGTAAGATAAAGTTGTGTGGAAAGTACTAGTGAATGCAATTGCAACATGGTAAGTAACTGGGATCAGCTTCTGGTCGTGGATAACTATATACCCGCCATGCGATAAATACAATTATATAAAGTAGGATTGAACGCTGAGGCGGAAGAAAAGATGCAGTGGTGGTCCCATCACGTATTGGTGACTGGACCTGAGCCGCCAAGTTCTTCAATTGTCCTAGGTCTGAGAAAATATGGTGATAACATGACTTCCAAGGCCTAGATTTCTCCTGCCTTCCAAGCTACGAAAACTCGCATCGCTCGGCTCATCCGATGTGTCGGAGATAATCTTACGGAACCACTTGACTGTAACACCCATTTCTTCCTTTTTTCACGAGAGAGAGGTCGGCGCTGGTTATCGCCATTTACATTTACATTTGACGAGTGATGGGTGGCCGAAAGTGTTGTTGACTGTCTGTTCTGATGATGAGAATGAGTAGGTGATACGGTCGCTCCCTCGGTTATTTGTTCCTGCTCCCATTTAGCCCACTTCTCACAAGCAGTGTCAAACACCTTGCGTTCCGGCGATTGTGTAGATTCAAGCAATGACCAGGACAATCGGTCTTCTATCGTACCCGCTAATGCGCAGTGATCACGCATGTCCCTATGAAATATTAAGTAGACTTACACAGAAAAGTGACTCGAACTTACATCTCGAAATTACTCAAAAGCCCGTTAAAATCACCGCGTGTGAGATCTAAAATAGCGTTGCCGATCACATCGGGCAATCCCCCACTACTTGAGACAGATACAATAGATTTTCGAGGGTATATCTCAATGGACCCCGACCCTGATCGATGAGACCTGACAGGGATTCGTATCGACTTGCGCTTATTACCTTCATCTTGGTATGCCAAGACCCATTCCCACATAGATTCCGAGCATGCCATAACCTCTGCGGCCCGTAATGCGAGGTGCAAGTTGAGTGTCTTCAAATCTAGGTGCCTGGTGTTATTTGGGAGAAAAGAACCACGCTGGAACCTGGTGCTCGATATGCCAGGAAACATACCCTTGATGGATGGAGACAATGCATTTGCACGAGACTCATCGAGGGATATGTATGGGGATGAATGGTTTATGAGTCCGCGGACGTTGACATATCTGCTATCTTCTGAGATTATGGGTACTGCCTCATCGTCGAAGCTTTGTGACGAGACACGATGTGAGTCTCTCTTCATACCACGAGGGACGGGACTGGGTAGAATCGCATCACGAGCGTCATCTGAATCGGACTCAGAGGTTTCGGAGTGAGATAGTTCATCGTATGAGTCACGAGTAACGCGATGGCTCTTCTGTGGGGCTGCAGGGAAACGATATTGAAGAGGAGGATGGGTTCGAACGTCTGTAGGGTGGTTAACATGATTGACAACTGTGATTGAATTGATAAATCTACCTTTAAAATACAATCCTACTGAGTTTGTTAGGAGAGCCAGTGGGGAGAGGTTAATGAACCTGGATTCAAGCAAGCGCGTGTAAATTTCCTCCAGAAGAGAGTGGTCCCGTGGATTGGGTGGTGCTTTGGGGACTGTTCTCAGTAATAAGGGGACAGGCGGCGTGTTTTGGGAAACTTCGTGGATAGGCGACACAACAGAACTACCATGTACTCTGCGTAGGTCAGAATCCGGCGTGGATAAAGGAGTGGTGAATGAAAGTCCTCGGGGGCGAGTTCGAACTTTTGTTTCCGGTGGATGTTCGGGGGACTCTTCCGTTGTTCCGGTGCTTCCGGGTGAACTCGTTAGAAGGGATACCGCTGAGCTCGCAAATGCTCTTCGGGGAGGAGGTTTTAAATGTAAATGTGCTCTGATCGTAGCTGGGGAGACAGCATCATGTGTTATAGCCTCGTCATGGGTAGTATCTTCAAGGGGAATAGCGTAGTCGCCGATCACTTGGGCCAGAAGTTCTTGGGCTTCCTCTTTCTCATTTTCCTCATTGATGGTGACGTCTACAACAGGCGAGTTTGAACGAGATGGTGTCATCGGTAACGTTGCTGTTGTTGGAGTGGAAGGCGACGCGTCTTCTGATATGAAAGTCGATGTTGATACTTGCTGTGATGCACTCTGGAGATTAGTGTCCGAATGTGAATGTGTCGAGGAATCGTGGCGTGAAGAAAATAACGAGGAATGTATTTCTGAGTCAGTGTCAGTGTCAGAGTCGCTATCGCCATCAATCAGTTTTCCGGGGAAAAAGAGGTCTTCTTCGAGCATCTGTTTATCAGGGATTCTTATGAGAGCGAGGATGAACCACAAGGAGAGCACACACATACTTCAAATGCACCACCTGGTTTCATGACACGACATATCTCCTCAAAGAGGAAGTCCCACTGGTAGCACATCAATAGTATATCCTAAACGATTTCGTAGAACATACTTTATCTTCGGGGACACCGAGAGCAATACGCTTAATATGCCTATTAAACCAGTAAGCCCCTGGAGTTGACTTAAAATTAAATATAAACCTACACAAAATCGAATTCTTCATTGGGAAACGGAAGACCTTCGAGTCTGAAAGGAATATCAGGATCCGCGTTCACACTATACAAGAGAAAGGATGCGTACAGATTGTGATGAATCCATGTAATTCTCGACGCAAGATCAGACGAGCCAACTTGTTGTAGATCAGGTTGAAGAGGGACAATGTCCAACCCTTGGTTTAGAAGCGGGTTACTTATCACTCAAGCCCAAGAGATCAGATCTTACCAACAAAATGGGCGCTCTAAAAATTAGCCAGGTTAGCGACAATAATGTGAGGAGATATTGTGTGTGAACCTTCCAAGTCCTTGCACAATTCAAAATCCACGTCCCAGTTCCTTTCGTCGCAAGTTAGTATTGTAATGATCCCTAATTTCGATTGACACCAACCACAGCCTAGGTCAAGCCTGAACAGCGTCAATCACGGTCAAAAATCGCAAGGAGATGATCGCTTACACTTTGGCGGGTGGTGATTCAAACACGTGCCATGTAAGGCTTTCGCAGATATCCTGACAAAACGCGGTTTCCCATACATCCCTGCGCCACCATCATGAGATAAAGCCAAATGGACATAACCTTTGAAGGGGGGAAATGGCATAGGAGATGGATGTGTAGACGTGGTAATCCTTGAAGGAAGTAGACAAGGATGCAAATAAGTACTCACAAATCCATAACCTCACGCTCATAGTCCCTAGGGTACGGCACCTCGTTTGATGGGAAAGCGTGATGTCTCTTCCCCTTAAAACCCAAAATGGGTCCCATTGAGCTGCCTTCGCCTTTCATAACAAACTGTGCCTCGCGAGCCTTCATCCCCCTCTTTAGTTCTTCCAGAATTGTACGATCGGCAGTTGAAAACCTGAGGTTCGTTTGCGATTGTGTAGATCGATTGTCACTTGTGATTGGTGACGACGGTACAAGGGTCGGTATCTGTGTGTGTGAAGACGTTGGATAGGGTCTCGGTGTTGTCGGAGCGGACTTCAGTTGGGTACTCCTGTGTTTGTGTAACGTGGTGGGCGACGTATGGCTATCAATGGATCCATCTCCGGTGGCCAGTAGATGATTCAAAGCCTGAGGAGTAGTCCCAGAGAGTGTGTTCGAACGTAATTTGGGGGCTTTTGTGGTGGTACTTTTTCGTCTTCGAAGATGAGCAAACTCGGAAAGAGTTTTGCCTGGGCCGGATGATGTGGAAACTCGCTGTGAGGAGGTTCTGGGATTAGTACTGCTGAAAAACGTGAACATCCTAAAAAGCCGCCAAAGGAAAAGGCGTGTGGATAGGTAATGAGGAGAGCCTAAGTATGAAAGCCTAACAATGCCTTACTTAAAGAGGAAGTTGGAATGCCGACCTAATCACGGCAACCAAATAAATCAAGGGCTAAAATCCACTTACGGCTGATCGTTTTTCACTGATGGGTGTTGGCGTCTGACTGGACGGGGGAGTCGGGGCCAGCTCCCATGGGGTAACCTCCTCCACAGGACCTGTCGCCAACGTGGACCGGGAATGCATAATGGTCGGCACAGGATGCAGCTCCCATGGTGTCACTTCCTCGACAAGACCCGTCGTCAGAGAGGAACGGCTTGTGGCTGACCTCCGTACGGGATAGAGGTCCCATGGTGTGACCTCTGAGACTGGTCCCGTTGGCAGGGGACGCGCTCTGGTGAATATTGGGGAGCTTGTCAGGCTGGCAGAAGTAGTTGGCGGCTTGTCTGGCGTGGGGCCAGGAGAAAATTCCCAAGGAGTGATATCTTCTCTGGTGCCAGTTGCAGTGGAAGGTCTGCGGCTCTTTGCTTTGAGTTTTGGTTGGCCACCCTGTATCGGGTCAAGCATACGCGCCGGATTACGCAGAGGACGTTTTGGGGGCGCGCCAGGAACAGGAACTGGTGTGTGTGGTCGATCATTTGGCGACAACAGGGCATATGTCGAGTGACGTTTCCTGAGCACTGGGGCAGCTGTCGGTGTAGTCGACGTCTGAAGTGTTCTGGAGGGCCTGAGCGATTCCATAGAGGAATTTTTGGGCCAGGATGGGGTTGAATAAGATCTTGGTAGAGAAGGACGGGGATTGGGAGTGGGTTGTCCGTTGACAGATGTGCTGGTTGAGTCAAGGAATGACATAACGAAATAGGACTGTACTGTCTGTGGCAAATAGATTAGACAGAGAGATGGTTATATCTCCACTACAACTAATGAGGTTGGCAACGGTAAGATTTGGGGATGAAGCTTTAGCTTGAGCACTTGCAGCCCAGCCTGGTCAGCTGTAATAAACACTCTTAGATGAGGGAGAAAGTCAAACTGACAGTTGCTACTTACACCACCAGCAGCTACCCACCCAAAATGTGACAGAGCTACTAGATGCCACTATCAGTTGCAATGATATGTTTTCCAATCTGGGCTTGTTATGTTAACATCGTTGAATACAGGTTGTGTGAGAAATTCCGTTCATGTAATCAATTGTTTCAAAACACAAGCATCACCAGGCACCAACGATGGATCAAATAGATATCCCTTTTATGGCTCCTCAGCTTAGGTTGAAAAGGCCAAGCTCAGTGACATAAGTTCTTCAGCAGTACGTAGACGTCATGGTATGAGTGATAAGCTTTAAAGGCCCATGTAAGGTATGACATGTAAATAAATTACACTGATGCGGCATCTGCTTCAAGCCCATAAACCAAACCTAATGCGGCCCTTGCTGCAGCTTTTCGTCTCTCATCTTCATTCTCCATGCTCGCAATTTCAGCCTTCATCTCTTGTAGGGCACCAAGAACCCTTGATAGATCGAAAGGCTCCATATCGTATGAGCCGCCATTATCTACATCGGAAGCCTGACTCTCTGTAGTAACAAACGCCTCCAATTCAGGCTCTGATAGAATTTTTGAAGATACTTGGTCGGGAGAAGTGGCGACGCCTTTTGGAGGTTTCTCTGTATCCATTCGGGATATGATGGCGGGTGGAAGCGGGAGTTTTGTCAGCCCAAATATTCGTGAAGAGGTGGCCATGATTTCCTCCTTTGTAGGCAGATCATCTCCTATGTTTTCGTTATCCAGGTCTCTCCCATCGTCACTGCCGCCAAAATCAGAAACAGAGCCTAAAGAGTGGTATAAACTTCCGGCATGTGGGTGCGCGGAAGTGGGCGATAATCCATCCAGATCCAGATCTGGAGTCGAGCGACCCGAGGATTGGGTAGAACCCACAGCTGGAGGGGCAGAAACGAACACTGTGAAGTCGTCGTCGAATCCCAGGGTGGCAATCTTGATTTGCTCTGCTTGTAGTGTTTCCTTTCCGAAGTTAATTGCGGTTGGTGATCCAGTCATTTCACCAGTGCTAGCTGCAGATCTCCATGGATCATCTCGCACCATCGTGTCATCCTCCAACCAGCGTGCAAGTTCCTGCATTTCCAACTTCATACTCCTAGTTCTTGCGGAGAGTTGGCTGCTGGAGTTGGCAGCAACCCCTTCGGCTGCCGATAGGGTATTGTCCCGAGAAGTGTGGGCCCAGTCAAGGAAAGCTCGCTCGCGTTCATGTGTCTGCAACGACGATGAAGTATCTTTAGTTTTAGGCACCATCGAGGGCCACATAACTGTGCTGAGTGCATCTAGTACTCTCTCAAGGCCCGGAAATTCTGAAAAGTGTCAGTAAGTTGTTTGTGGTCACTAGATAATTATCTCTACCAGTAGACCAGGAGCTACCTACTCCGAGTTCTTCATTACTCGAAGTCAATTGATTATCCATGGCATTGATGTATTCGAATCCGCGCGAGGAGAGAAAAGTGTCAATTTCTCCTTCTTCTTCCTCCTCCTCGAAAGATTCAAGGGATGTCGGCATTTGTTGTGCAATTCTTACGGCTAGACAAACTTCTGTCTCGGACCCAGAAAGATCTTGTAAAATTCGTTCGATGTGGTGTTTATAAGACTGAGTTCGCTTTAGCACTACGCAGAAAATGCAACGATGTATCTTCAATAAAGTGACAGACCTCTCCTTGAGACCAAACAAATATAATGGCTGGAACATTCTGGACTTCATGCGGGCTAAGGCCATGTATAGTGCGAGTTGCGAAGTGTACAAGTGCGGAGTAATATTTATTGGTGATGGTCCAAGGGATCTTGACCAGGCTCGAGGATCCAGAATGATCTGGCATGGACATAGCCTTGTCCGGTATGTTCGATGGTGGAGAGGAGAGCTCCGGGTTGCCTAGATTCATGACACCTGGATGCTTGGTCAGCTCAAGAACTGGCGGCTCACAAGACCTCAAAGTCAACATACGATGGATACACGATTTAGCTTGGGACGTAGCTGTAGAGAGCACAAGAATCCTGCAAGAAACGTTGGAAAGTAGAATGTCTGCGTCACCTACACTGGATTTCATGGCGGAGGAATGTAAAAGGTACAGGTATTTGGTTGGATTATCGCAACGTTGAACTTTTAGCTTGGGAATCCTATAGAATTTTGGCTACCTTTTGAGTCACTGTTGAGTGCAGCCAAGCGTGACAAGATAGATGATAATGTCACCGTCACGTGATATCGTGAATTCCATGACCGTGACATTAAACACAGGTCGACTTATCACTCATTAAGTATTAGTGCCCCAATCAATTGTACTAATTCGTTGATGACACCGCACTGCCCATTACACCCCCATGGCATTCACATGGCTCTTTGCCTATACCAGCATCTACTGTAAAGCCTTATATGTTCTGTCGCAATGTTCCTCTGGACGCTCACACTCCTGACAGTGACAGTAACACTTACGTGACACAAGCGGATTTTGTGCCGACGTGTTCTGACACTGACGCCCAAGGCAAAACTCCTACGGCGCCTGTTCTTTGACGAGAGTATATAACACCCAGACCTCGAACCGTCGGCCTACTCAGAGTTCCAGAAAACCGATGCCGCGACCTATCTTTTCTCGGTTTCACAAAGACTTAGCAGAACTCTTAGATTCTCTGTACCTTGGTATCACCGTTTTCATCAACGACACTAATATTAGGACTTTTACCTTATCCTTTTACCGCCCAGTGGGCCCTGGCAAGGTCTAACGCTCCATTTTGATATTGTTCTCCCAGAAAACTGGGTATGTTGTCTTTTCTACATACCATCATTCTAACCTACTGTGTGGGCAATCATGCTCTCAGCCCGCTTCTCCGCCAAAGATCAGATCTAGCGTATCAGGTATAAAGCATCATAATATTTTCGATAATTATGTTTGCTGCGATCTACTGGATGAGCTCGAAGAATCACAAACGGATTACATGTGAGAGACACATAATGTTCGATAATCCTTACACAACCTCGTATATTCTGTACATCTCACCCCCGAGTCTATTTAGGTACAGCCCCGCGCTAACACTGAGGGGCCCAGATGGCGGGCCGCGTATGACTTGGTATCCAAGTGGCATTGTACAAAATATTCATACAGCCATGCTACTCCTGCCCATTCATCTGCCCTAAAGGAACTCCTCCCTGCCTGCAAACTACCACCAACATGCCATCTCGGCTTACTCACGACGAGGTCTTGATCTACTTGTCGGAATATCTACCCTCGGATTTACTCACAAATTTGGCCGCAGCGTACCCTCGATTTCACTCTCTTAAGACATCCGCCCGAATGTTTCTACAGCGAGAACTGAACTGCTTTTTCCTGTGGATATTATTTCATGATTTAGTGATTGGCATTGGTGTTGCCCTGGACCGGACATCCCGCACATTATCATCCGATTTCGATTGGTTAAGCAAGCAAGCATTCTACCAGTACGCCGTAAGTATTAGTATACAGAAACGCAAATTTGGTTACTTCCTTCCACTTGCGTTCGGCCCAGATCACTTCGTGCGTGCACAACAAGATATTTGGAGTCATTTAAAGATCATAGGCAAGGATCTTCAGGATGTTGGCGTAGCTAAAGCTCAGCGATTTGGCCGACAAAATGTACATTCGCGTCATCCTTATCAAGCAGTTGAGGTGCTGTATAGAATGATGAACAACATCGTTGTTGCTTTAATGAAGTCTTGCGGCGGTATCCTTACATCGCCGGGACCCGCTTCCACACTTGCCTTTATTTCAGAGAAGGCCTTGGTCTCATACTGTCTCCTGATACACCTCTTGCTGTGCCTCCCGAGAACTACCCCCACTATAGTGGAGGACGCCGTCGACCGCCTTCAACGTTTTAATTGGATCCGAAATTCCGCACCAAATCATGTATCCCAGGCCTTAGCGAGCTTATTGTTTTGATCACACTCGTTCAGTTGCTGCCTCTGTCAACGACGCCTCCCCCATCACATGGGGGACAATTAACGAGCCTTTCCTGAAAGAAGCCCTTACTCGTAACGCGCGTTGGGTCCTACCGGGCTTGGGATACTGGAGTCCGAAACATGTGACCATCGCCTGCAAAGGACATTCGGATAATCACGTACCAGCCTTCGACTCCTCATGTTCCACACCACGTTCTTACATGTCTTTGTTGAAACGTATGTGGGAAAACTAGGAGTCTTGGACGAGAGCTTCGGACTTCCAGAGCCGGGGATTCCAGCCAGACAAGACGGTGAAGGAGGTAAAGGGGATTTATCTAGTTAACTCTTGATCCTTGTTCTTCCAGCGTGTACAGCATCCAAGGGGTGTGATGCTTGGATTGGAGAAGACCTCTCAGTCGCTGAGGACTGTAGTGCGCAAGAGTGAAGAGTTATGTTACCATGTTCCTCAGCGGCCCAGTTGCATAGTTTAGAAAGGGACCGAAAGTCAATAGAACGAAAATGGTACAGAAATAATCGGAAGGCTTAATTGGATAAACCACATCGTACATGTAGAACAGTGTATGTATTTGTGTTTAAATAATATTTTTCTCAAACTCGCATCACGGAACCAGCCAGACCCCAGGCCCTCTCAGGCATCGCAAACCAGCACCATTTTATGATGGCTACTTCCCCGTTTCATCCCTGATGCCTCCTTCTGCGAAACTCAGGATGCCTCCCATGTCTAGCTGCTGTACAACCGCCTCCGCTGTCTGCACATCCATCTCACCAAGTACCTTGTTCACGGCATTCAATTCACCCTGCTTGAGTGCGGCTTGGAGGTCCTCGGGGAATTCAGTGAAAATGTCCCACCTGAACTGTAACGCCTTCCGTACTTCTTCGATGTCTAGGCCTTCTGTCTCAGGACCCTCGAGTACCAGCTCCTCTGGGGGTGGCCCATCCGGTACATTGAAAGAGATCGTCTGATTTGGGTTTTCAGGCACAAGTTGAATCTGCTCTTGCCCAGAGGACTCTGCTTGTTCTTTGAGTGAGACGTTAACACGCTCAACAAGGTGCTGATACGTCCCCTCCATGTCGTTCACGAACACGCTTTCTGCGCGTGCATCGGCGGCGACCATTCTGGGGATATGATTGAATAATAATTGAAGGTCAGAGCTAATAGATAGCTTACTTGCGGAAGAACACCTGTACTCCGTCTTTGCCAAGCTTCTCGCAGTATTGGAGTAGGAGACTCTGATGCACGCACTGTTTAGCGTATTTAGCCTTGCCAGCACTCTGTGCACGAAACGCAGCGACAAGGAGTGCGTCTGCGGCCCCAGGCACGACTACCTCGCGGTGAGATTGTATGAATTCGAAGGACTTCTCGTAGGCTCGCACGGGAATCTTAGAAAAGGCCTCTAGAGAAGGCGTCAGCTCGGGGAGCGATTCCTCATCCGATTCATCGTCTGAGGTAGGCTCAGCTGGCTGGGCGGAACCGCTAGGGGTTACGGCTTTTGGATTGATGACCTCGAATTCCGTTTTTGTCGTTTTTCCTTTGCTTTTGCCGACCTTGGCATGGGGCACTGGTTGCGGTTCTGGAGGCGGAGGGACATACTATCCACAACGTTACTTGAAGTCTCAATGAAAATATGACTATCGGGGCCGTACCTTGCTTTCAAATCCATCGTGCAAATCGTCAGAGGTAATATGTTTATGCTGCTCCTTTTCCTCAACCGCAAGAGAGGCAGTATCTTTGTCTATTACTGCCTTAAGCCTCGCAACATGCTCCGCCATAAGGCCTGCAAGGAGTTTCGCGAGTTTTGCATTACGTTCGGCTTCAAGTACGCCCGCTTCCTTGACTTTGACACGCGCTTCCTCGCCTACTTGCTTGAGTAACGACAGCAGCATACCATCGTACGTGTACTCAAATTTGTTGGGGTCATTCCCAGGCGGACAGTCGCGCGATGGGTTCTTCTCCAATTGTTCAACAAGAGAGTTGAAATAGGCAGTTGGTGGGATTGAATAAGCAGGATCAGCCAGATTGGCAGAGATCTCCTTTGTGCGCGGGAGGAGTACGTTGTTGCAAGCAATCTCGGCCTTCAGTTTTGCAATAGTGTGCTTGCGCACTTCACGCTTTTCATGAATATCGCGCTGCTTCCATCTGCCATGAAGATCATTCAGTGGGTGATCAGGGCTGATGAAGCCACGTATCACATACCGAATGAGTGATTTTTTATCGACATTGGGGTGCCCTTCGATATCAGAATCGTCTGAAAGCTGTAGGTGGGCTTCAGAGAGGGATACAAAAATGATCATAACGGGAGTACCTCAAGCTGGTCCCACTTTGAGTAGTTCAATGGCATTGTTCAGATGTACGGGGAGGAAGAAGGCGAGCTGAGTCTCCCCAGATTAAAGCTGAGAGAAGCTGTAATTGCTGTCGAACTTTCTGGAACGGCGCGCTAGTTCTACAACGGAAGCTTCCTTTATAATTAGCGCTCTTTTGATATGCTTTATATCTTTCCAGGCTTGGTCAATGTTGCGTTTTGTCTGAAATTAGGCAGTGCCTCGTTGAACTGTTCTGAATTGAAAGTAATCCTATGTACTGTGGATGTTACTGTTAGAAACGGCATGTATTGCATTTGGCTGAACTTAGAGTCATGCCAACTAACAAGTGCCCATCACAACTTTAGCCTCTTACGATGGCTTGGAAACCCTCGTTCAGTGAGGGTGTGTCCAGCTTCAAGGGACAGCGTCTTGACGAGGCTCTTAGTCACTTTTCGCAGGTGATTTACACCATATATTTTAAAGTTTCGTTGACCTCTCATGATATATCAAGGCGCTGAGGAGCCCAGGTGGCGACAGTCAACACATCATATATGATTCTAGAGCGGCCGTATACGAGCAACTCGGTATGGTGAAGGAAGCTCTTCGTGATGCAAGGTCTGTAATTACCCTTGCGCCGGACCAGTGGCAGGGTTACGCACGCTCCGCCCGCCTATTCATGCTTGCCAGAAAGTTTGACGCGTCTGTAAAGATGGTTGACATGGCCCTTCAACGAATCAAGGCCCACAACATTGCGCGTCGAGAAGAGGTCCTTAAACTTAAGCGAGAGATAGACGATGAGCAGCGAAAGGAGGCAAAAAGTTTGAGATCGACAGAAAATCAATTCAAGAAGCTGCCTGTGGAATTGTTGGGCGAGATTTTCGACTTTGTCGTTCAAAACGATGTTGCAGCTCTCATTGGCATCTTGCGTGTATGCAGCTACTGGCGCACTATCGCAGCATCATCTCCAACGCTGTGGGACACACTCGTCCTTACTACCTCGTCCCCCTCGCGCAAATTATCCATTTGGTTGCAACGATCCAAAGGCAGAATCCTCCAATTGCATGTCCGGGCTGGTGTCACTACTCGCTATGACTGGCCGTTTCCAGAGCTGATACAAATACCATGGCACACACTCCGTGTTTGTACCGTTGTGTCTTGGGATGTGGCACGCTACCTCGGGGGCAACAAGCTAGTACCACACGCATTTAGCGCCCTCAGTGAATTCGAAATGGCAGAGGAGAAGGGGAGCCAAAAACGTGCTAGTCCTGGATTGTTTCCTTTACTCCAGGCCGCCCCAGTGCGGTCCCTCACTTTCCGCTACTCAAATTTCTCGTGGCAAGATATTTCCACTAGCCTCACCACCCTCACCTCACTCGATATCTTTTATTGCGGTCTGGTTGACCGCCATCTCCTCTCAGCACTAGAAGCAAACCCTGGTCTGGAAAGTATTAAAATACACGACAACTATACTCAAAACTGGCACGAAGTAACACCTATCAGTCTTCCACATCTTAAATGCCTCGAGCTTCGAGGCTACTGGGCTGCCGGTCTAATAGCTGTTATCAGTATGCCAAACCTAGAGTTCCTCAAAATCCAAGCTTCAGGAGGTACACTTGACAGCGGTATAGCTGCCCTGATCAAGGCGAGCGAAAACAATGAGACACAACTTAACCGTCTCATCATGGAAAGCATCAATATAACGCCCAATATGCTTGTCCGACTCTTGAAAGTCTCTCCAAACATTACTTCTCTCGAACTTGTGCAACTTGGGAAAATAGCCAATCATGCGGTTGAAGCTCTCGCGGGCCCAGCATGGCCTCCTACGAGTGTGTTTAGGCAAAGCACGCCGCAAAAGCCTGTCGTGTTACCCGCGGGAACCGGTGGTCTCCCCATTGCATGCCCCGCTCTAACGCACCTCAATGTCTCGCACTCTTCAGATGTGCTTACTGGGCCATTGGTGCGGCTCGTCAAGTCAAGGTTACCGGTGATAACGAACGACAAAGCTGACCAGGACAAGCCATTACCGCCTTGTACAAGGCTTCAGAGCCTGAATCTTGATGGGTGTGATAGGATCGAAGCAGAGTGGCTTCCTTGGTTTAGAAAGAATATCCCTGCAGTAAGCTGCATTTATGCTTCCAAGAAAAAGCCTGCTACCTGGAAGTGATCGAACACTCCCTTATGCATCTGCACCTTTTCTCAATATTGTCATGTAAAGATTCCTGCTACTTTAAAGTAGGTTTGTAAGAAGATCCCTACAACCTAAGTCAACTTCAACAAGGCTCGACCGTCATGTGAAATTCTCATAGAAGCACGTGACACCTATATTTTATTTTTGGATTTTTGGCAACTTTAGCTTCAGCGACAACGATATCAAGCTGGCTGGCCTCGAAAACGAACAAGATTTCTACGAATTACTTGCTATACCACGAGATGCCTCCGCCACTCAAATAAAGATCGCATATCATCAAGCTCTCCTCCGTTATCACCCTGATAAGAATCAGGATAATACTCTCGGAGACACCAAAACTCTGGACACGATACCCATCTCACTGATTAAAGAAGCGTATGCTACTCTCTCTGCGACAGAATTACGAAAACATTATGATGCATCCATAGTATCACGCCATCGACACTCTGTCACTGGCCCACGACCTGCCCAGGTTATATCTCTAGAAGAGTTTGAGGAGATCACAGACGGTACCGTTAAAGAGGAAGAGTGGGATTGGTGTTATCAGTGTCGCTGTGGAGGCGTGTACATGATATCCAGTTTTGACATGGAGAAAGGACATCATCTCGTGGGTTGTAGCAGCTGCTCAGAAGTGGTATGGGTAGGATACGAGCTACAAGGTACCGATGATGAACGTGAGTAGAGTACGTGCCAATTAATTTCACGGGACTGGCATGTGCGGATGGCAAGGAAGAGGATAAGGGAGATGGGCGGTTAAACACTATTGGCAATTCCGGGTGGTGAAAATAGGAAGCGCACGGTGCCCTCATTACGTCCGAGGAGCTGTACGTCCTCTCCGCCATACATGGCACTGGGGTCAGCAGTTCCTAGGGGCTGGCGTGGGCGCGGTGAATGCTCGCTCTCGCGCATGACGATCTTGAGTCGAATCAGTTGATCGGCGTTGTACGGGGAGGCCACTGGTGCAGCGTGTGCGTGCCTGTCATATTGGTGGCGGACAGTAAGATTCGGAGACGGAGAAGAAGGTGTACTTGGAGAAGTATTTGCTGAAGGGTTCTGTGTGGCTCCTAGTAGTAGATCAATGACCGTGTGCGCAATGACTACAGACTGGGTTGACAAATTTGAATTAGGAGATAATAGATACAGCACACCTTCCAAGTCTTCCACTTGTGACCGGAATGTCTTTTCCCAATCGCCGTGTTTACCCAAATACGAAGCGATATCCTGACTGGATTTAAATTCATCGTTACTGGGCGATGCTGGTTGTTCAAATGAGGACACAAGCGCTGCAACATAGATACTTCCTAGTGCAATGGTATGAGGGGGGTATTGTATAGGGAGCAGCGTCCGATAGCTGAAGGATATAGTATCAATGTGGATAAGAGCTTCGTTGCGGTTGGCCACATACCAGTCAACTGCCAAGCGCCAGGCAAATTGAGTTAAATACTTTGTAGCTGACATACTCATCAGGTAGATGGAGGCACAAAAGAGGAAGATTGCCCACCAGACAAAGCCCTGCCAATTTTGATGACATACGGGAACGGCATCCTCGACGTAAAGTTAAAGCAGATTGTTTCCAGGATCAATCTTTCTATAGCTAGCAGCCGCTGTCTATCCCGCTCAACTACCTGGGCGGCATATCACACTTGTGATGTCCAAATATAAAGGGATATGATACGTACCTGGGGGTCCATCGTGTCCAGATCAACCTCTCCTGTGGCATGTTTCGATTTCGCTGCCAGCTCGGGAAATCGTACAGCATAGGAAACAGCCAGCAACTCGCGCGGCTTTTTCAAAGTATCGTGCATCTTTGTTGACACATACAGCGCTGCGAGTGACACGTCCTAAGCCTAGCGTGTCATTTTTTGACGCCATAAACCTGTAGTTGAACTAGCATACATGGTAGTTGAAATCTTTCCGGGGAAAGAAAAGATGAAAGCGGTGGTATAGGTTCTGCGCCGCTGCTATTGTTCTTCTTGGGCTAAGAAGAGTGAAAATGGTCAACCACGGACACAAGTATGTGGGCCAGAATGACATAAACTCACAAGCCAATACGCGCTCCTAACGCCTCGAGAAATCCACAGGCACTTTGGCGGGCCTTCTCCTCTTGTGTCTCTGTTAACTTTCCACGTTGTTTCTCCGATAAATACTTGACCTCGGCTGGTGTGAAATATGGGTGGTGGTATTTCGATGAGGAGGCTGGAAGTTGTGTAGGCGACTGGCCTCTGGAATGTATGGGATCCATGTTCACCAACAGCCTCAAATAAGTTTCACGAAGGTAGAAAGAAACCCGAACGGAATGCTAGGCGGAAGTCAGAGTACTGTTTTGCCAGTGCGTGTGGTCCGCAAATCACAAGACTTGTCACATATTTGATTTTTCTCAGTTTACTTTGGAGATCTAAATGATCATCGCATTACTTCAAAACACGAGATATGACTAGATTAGGGCTACTGGTGCAGGCTAGAAGGGCTACAATCCCGCAGTTTAACACCGTGCAACATCTTCTTAGAGAGACATGAAGCGAGGATCGCGCTTCAGTCTTACAGGGCCATAGAATAAACGAAGGCTGATGGAAAATGTTGTAGCATGTCTCGTTGGCTGTTACACCGGTCGCGTATTAGTGGGCGAAGCCCCTTTGCGTAGGTTGAATAACCTTTCTTGGCAGATCTGGGCGCGTGGGGTGGTCACCTTCACTTTGTAGACCAGTGATTGGCGTTATGACGCCCAAATTTCATGCCTTGTACATTTCGATACTCACTAATCCCGACGCGTGAGTTGAGTAGACGTCGAGCTTTTCCTGTAATATCATTCGTAAGTAAGTTGAAGGGTGCACGGAATCTTCTTCTATCTTCTTACCAGCTCCAATGTGGCTTGCTCCATCCCGCGCTACTCGTCGCCTCGTGGTAGTTGGAAGTTTCTTTAGAATATAGGTAGGCGTAGCTGAGAATCGGTCACTGTGTGGTGAGGATATTAGCTGAAGTGTATTTTCGAGCTTCTGTTTCCTATTTCTCATGACAATTCCTCTTGTCTGGGTTGAATGGATAAATCGAGGAGGATAGTGGATCATGGGAAAGGGAAACTGACCACCGGTGGATGTCATTGGACAAGCGGGCCCTGTTCCCTCGTTACAGAAAGGCGATGGGTGAATGGCTGACTCGAATGCGAGTACCGTGATACCCAGATACGAACGCGATATCTCCATACTTTCGAAGTATGTGAATGGGCTTGCAGCCTGAGTTAGGGCAGTAATCTGAGTTATGGCCAACAACTGCATACTATCCACATTGAAGAGCACCCCTCATGGTGCGCTTTTTCAGAGCTCGTCTAGCTAGCTCCATTCCAGTATATCCACTTCGTCCGGGTCTGTGATATTTCAATCGGTTGCTTCCACATCAACTTGTAGGCCCACCCATCGTATAGGCACTAGCTTCACCATCATACAAATCGTCACCTGAGATGCGCCCACCTAAGGTCGTCAAGCCATAACCAACCTGTTGACGCCGTTGTGCGCATTCTTTGTTGAATCTTCAGTTCTCGCTTCGAGCCCACCAAGGATGTCAGCGCCACCTTTGGTAACTTTATTTCCAATTGGTTGCCTTTGTCCACTCGTCCCGTTCTTCCCGTACGATATATGATATGCCTGTTGGGCCATTAAGCGGATGAGGATGTCATACTGCTTGCCTCTTTTGGTTTGGAATCATCATCATCCACCGCGGCTTGGTACCAATCGATCCCCGCGAGTCGCTGCCTAGGCTCCCATGATCATAATCATTTGTGTTGTTTCCCCCTGTGTTCATCATAAAGCCCAACCATCAGGCTCACCGCGTGGGAGTGCGGCTGGCCAGTGCCAGAGTGGCCCACCCATAAGTATCTCTCACTAGGTTCCACTTTCGACATGACCACCGACCTTCACGATGCGCACATATGGTGACCCATTCGATGCTGGCTCCATCACCGGGCTTCCCGCATCACAAGTTTGAAACAGGTTGCCCGCTGTTCTTGTCAGCACTTCGAATTCTTAGCTCGCCCATCCCCGACGGCTTCGGCTGACTCCCACCTGATGGATACATGTTGAGTCGCCATAGAAGGCATATATTATCACGTTGTTCCACTGGGAGGTTACGAGCCATCGATGCTAGGAGCCTAGTAAGTGAAAGTTGGCGGTGGTGGCGGTTTAGATTCAAGAGCTCTCCAGTAAACGTATGTCGAAAGCCATGATATTTATGCGTGACAATGGCTGACAGTGACCAACCGATCGTTCGCAAGTTGTCTTAGATCGCGTTTGTGACTCAGACCTCGTGGCGTATGAACGTCGCGTAAAATGTTGGGTAAAGTTTTGTTTACAGTGCCACAATTTTTGAGGTATGATGAGCGGGGTATACAAGGTGACAGACTTGAGTAGAGTGGTGAGACTGTTGGCAACTCACATCAGGATGCGAAATTGTGTGATATGGTACATTTCGATATGCGATATATGCAGAACAAACCAATGACTCGGAAGAGGTGCTTTAACGTAGAATTCTTGAAAGCGATTTCACCCAGTCGCTTTCGAGTTACGCTCATCAAAGTTAACTGATAAGCACATCTTTCTGATGCCATTCGTCACAAATTATATGCCCCTGTTCTGTTCAGTTGGTATCAGGTTTGAACAGGATAAGGTTGGTATGCGTGACTTGAATATCCGCAAGTTCAAAGAGTCTCTTGACGAGTCCAGGGAAGACGCCAAGTGAAACGGTATCGACGTGCGCCTGGACTGACGGTCATCTTATGCCAGAACAGAAGATATGGTATACATACCTGGATGTTGTCCCAACCGATAGCCATGAAGTGGCTATCCTTCTTTTCTTTGATCTCTCCAAACAGAACGGAATGACATGCTTTTTCGTTGGCCAGATTTTCGCAAAGGAAATTGAGGTTGGCGTTGTATTCGTCGAGGGAAGCGCCTACTTTTGGGGTCAGGAAGGCAGTTTCTGTCGTAGGTGCATTGAACGCGGATGTAGCAGTGATGTTGAAATCGACGTGTTGAAAGGCAGGCGGTTCTATACGCATACTGTGGAAAAAGGAGACGAGACTTGAATGCTGAGGATACTGTGCGAGGTGCGTGTGATCCTCGTATCCCTCCAATACTAGATTGGTCGGACGTCAACACGAAGTAGATAGAGAGCTCGGTTCCGGGAAACTTACTAACGAAGAGATATGCGATATGGTTGTCTTCGTGCTGGAAGCCATAGTAGACACTGGAGATAGCAATTTGGATTAGGCTACTAGTGAGATATGCGCCAACAGCGGGCGCGAGATTGGTACCTTTTGACGCCTCCCGTTTTGGAAAGGGTGGTCAGCTCGTCTTTGAAACGGAGAGAATCTGCAGCGAATGCATCGGAAGTAGAGAAACTTGCGACTTGGACGGTAGGCATGCAGTGACAAATAAAAGGCAGAGGTTGTATAGTGACGTCATTTGAACCTCCCATGCCTTTGTCTGAGAAACCCATCCCCCCCGCTAGGCCACTTGCGATCCCTCAGTTCACTTCCAAGGACTACCAGTCCTTCTTTCTTGCCGGTTAGTCCATCGTCCCATTCCTGCCCCGCATACTAAATCTCTCCCTTAGGCGCGATATGTTGCACGCAAGTCTTTCGTTGATCTACTATTAGCCACTCCAAGCTAACTCTGCTCAAAGGCTGAGCCATGGAGCCATGACACGCATGTTATTTAACTCGTTACCTCGGCGGCCCCTCTAACTTACATCCAGCCATCGATGTCGTAAAAACTCGCATACAAATTGATCCCACCTTTAAGGGTCTCGGCTTCGTCTCTGGCACACGCCAGGTTGTTGCGAAAGAGGGTGCCAAAGCCCTCCTTACTGGCTTCGGACCAACTGCTTTCGGGTATCTCGCCCAGGGTGGTGCAAAATTCGCTGGGTATGAGTACTGGAAGAAGAAGTTCACTGAAATCGCTGGTGATCAGGAGACAGCGGTCAAGCATCGCACTGCAATCTACCTTGGAGCTGCTACAGTTGCCGAGCAAGTTATCCGCCCAATAAAGTAAACCTTATTTACACGCCCATAGGTTCTTCGCCGATATCTTGCTCACCCCACTGGAAGCTACGCGGATCCGCATGGTTTCCCAACGCGGCTACGCCACAGGTCTAGTCAGCGGATTTACGCGTCTCGCACGTGAAGGGGGCTTTCGCGAGCTCTACGCAGGTTTCCTCCCCATTCTTTGCAAGTAAGCTTATATGTAGACGCATCTCAATCCATGACATTCAACCTAATATACCACAGACAGATCCCCTACGCCATAGGCCAATTCACTGTGAACGAGCTCTGTCATGAGCTCGTCTACCGCTCCATATCCCCCGAAGCACGCCGTAATCTCTCTGGGACCGCAAACTTCACCATCGCCCTCGGGAGCGGCATCACTGCTGGCTTTGCTGCTGCCATCCTCAGCCAGCCCGCGGACACATTACTGTCC
Source organism: Myochromella boudieri (assembly GCA_018221655.1). NCBI lineage: Eukaryota > Fungi > Basidiomycota > Agaricomycetes > Agaricales > Lyophyllaceae > Myochromella > Myochromella boudieri. Next base: position 121,751 of record JABCKU010000002.1, on the reverse strand, counting down.
CAGATCAATAAGGGCCACGGGCCAACTGGGTCAATGCTGTATCGCCTATCCTATCTTGCGCGCGAGGCAGGCTTCAGAGGGCTATTTGCGGGCCTCGGCCCAAGGATGCTTATGACTGCTGGCCTAGTGTCCTCACAGTTCTTGATGTACGGCGCGATCAAACGTGCTTTGGGTGCTCCGCCTGGACTGGAGATCCACAAGGAAATAACGAGTACATGAAGGTCATATTCAGAACGACTTAGAATGGATCGGCCTCTTGGCCAAATAGATGGATATAGGGGTTAGGCAACCTTAATATTGCTTTTATAGGAGCACATAAACACTATGCACGACGTTGGAATATTAATAGTTACGATACCACTCAGTGTTTTTCTATGTTCTGGTCGTTGGCGGCACTTTGACCAAGACACCTCCCCAGCATGATCTTCGCGTTCGCCTCTTGCTCTCGTGCATCAAGATCCCAAGCGAGGAATCGCCGGCACACTGCCTCGGCATCCTTAAGGTCCAATCGTTCCTTTTCCGTCATGTTTTCGTCGAGCAACCGGCCAAGCTCGTGATTAGAGAGGAGATGACTAGACACAGAATAAATAAAAGAGAGGAACGTGGGATACGTTAATGCGAAGGAAAACACGAGGATACGACAAAGCGAATGAGACAAAACCAAGGGATACAAGTGAGCATCCGAAAAAACTGACCTCACATATTGAGCGCGCTGTACAAGCCTTGACGGCACTCCAAACATCTCTGCACATTTAGCCGCATGCGAGTCAAGTGAGAGTCCTTCCGCAACCCTGAATGGTCAGGGTCATTGTAAACTACAATTAACTCATCTCGCAAGAGCCCACCTGTAGAGATACGTAATTTTCTCGCCTGCACCAACCCGTCTTGCCCGAAGCTCCGAACTTGTAATATTTGTAATGATATCAATAGTAGAATCTGGAAGCACAGATCCGTTGCTCGCGGTGAACATGACTTGCATATGGTGGAACGCAATGGGGGTGCGTTGAGGATCGAGCAGGTCCATACGAAAGACGTCGTGGAAGTGGGTTGCTGCGAGGACCTTGGGGCAATCTGTACCACGTTCTAGGAGGTGCTTGAGAACTCCACAGAAGAGGCCGGCCCCATCTAAAGAAGTGCTTCATCTGGTCCTGGGCATTGATTAGGAATGGTGGTTGTTACGAACCTGTTGAGAGCGTGCCCTTTCCAAATTCATCCAGGATGACAAGAGAACGGGCGGTGCAGTTTCGTAGCGCTAAGGACACTTGGTTGAGGTCAATCATAAATGCAGACTGTACCTACGGCATATATGGCATCTTATGTCAAGGGAGATCAATCAGAAGGTCTAGTAGTATGTACCCTGGAAACAGATTCTCGTGTAGAGATTCTGGTAAAAACTGAAAATATTTGAGTAAATTTAACCAGGTGGCGAGGAATGCAATACTTCTGTCCACAATTCCGAGCCTAGCGGACTCGGCTGGGACGAAGCTGTGCGTATGTGAGAAATTCATTGAACCACACATGTGGGAGAGAGCTGCACCAGCCAATCTAATGAGATGAGTTAGACACGTGTTTGCTTCGACGGAGATTAAGAACATCCCTGTGCCATGAAATGGATGATTGCAATCTATAAATACACGTCAATTGCCCCTGTAACGCGAGGGCTGCGAAAGAGGTATTGACCTGTTTCAAATATACACTCTACCGTCGATTATCAGCGCCGAATACAATAGAAGAGAGATCCTGCAGACCTTGCCGCATGCATTAGCGCCAGTGCATAACAGTACGCTCTGCCATGCCATTCCGGTTGAATCTAAGTCGTCGAGACCTTGAAATACCGTCCCTAGCCCTGCACCTCCCGCAAGATGTGCATCGTTCGGCACAAATGTGTCAACAATCTGCTCGTGTAAAGGATGCCTTGCGTAAATCGGTAGTCGATCGGTACATGGTAGGTAACAGGGGTAGAAGAAGTAAGGAATTTACCTTCCCTGGCGAATGTCGAAGGAGTTGTCCTCCACCATTTGCGGACGTCGATAGTCATACATTCGTGATGCCTCCGCAAAGGACAGGAGACAATCGAGTTCGGCACAAACGTGGCAGGCTTGACCGATGGCCGTGTCGTGAACGAGGATTTCGTCAAGAAGTCCCTGAATTATTTCTATCTCACGATCGACGATGGTTGAATATAGGTCGCCGATGTGAATATCCATATCTAACAGTTCCTGTGAGTGCAATATGCAGGTGAAGATTTATTTCATTCCGACCATGCATCTCTTGAGATTTAAAATAGACATGCGCACTGCAGTTGACGATTAGTTAGTACGAGTAAGAACGCGGCCAGTAGTGAAAGTTACTTGGAAAAAAACTATTAAGAACGATAAGCGGCTGACCACATGAGTGGCGGGCGGTTCCGATAGCTTACTTGGAAACTCCACCCGTCAATGACGTCGATGCCCGCCTCCATTTGCCACTCCTCTCGCATAGGGATACAAATAAGGAACCCTGATAGGCAGCTCGAGTCGAGTCGAAAAGCTGCAACAATGTATACAAAACTTACCAAGCTGCGGGAAGTAGACAACATTGAGGGAGGTGGCGTAGTCTTGGGGGACTGTTTCGCTGATTTGCTCTGCGACGTTGGACTATTGAAATGTGTCACTATATGGGCACTCATCCTGGAATAAAGGCGAACCAGGACAGAGTCAATACCGTGATAAACATGCTTTCTGTTGTCCAGTTCTTCGTCGACGTGTGCTCGAACGCATACCCTCTGAGAAGTTGCAGATTCCTCCCAGTCAATCTTGGTTGGAGGGGTAAGAAGCGGGCTCAGTAGGAGAAGAAAAGCTCATACAATCTCATTAACTTTACGCCCAATCTCCTGAAAGCATGCAATATCTAATGCACAGGTGAGCTAGCCCAAGGGCGTGTCAACGGACGCTTTGATTTTCATCGCCCTAAAAAGTATACCTTCTCCAGAATTTCGACCTGAGCTACTTGATGCATTTCTCCCAACGTTTCTCGGAGCATCGCTGAATGGAAAGTAAACTGGACGTGAAAGACTGTTAGTACGCAACGAATTATATCAATACGGTGGCACAACCTTGACAATTCCTTGCCAGTCAGATATCTTCGCTCTCCCCGACTTCAAGACACCGAGGATACGGGGCATGTTTTTGATACCCTTCAAATGAGAATGCATCACTCCGGCGGAGATTATATTCTCTGAATGTAAGAAGCATTCGACTGCATCGTGTCGCTGGTTGATAGTGGTTAGAGAGAGTGAAGGCCGGAGAAGCCAGGTGCGCAAGAGGGATCGCCCAAGGCTTGTAACCGTCCCATTCAAGATACCTGAGGAGTGTGAGTTAATCAAGGTGTACTATCTGATGCAGTATATACCGAAGAGTGATAAGCCTTCTTTGGTCTTATCAGAATGAACCGATGCATGGCTTTCGTTTTCAAATATCTGAAGCGAGCTATACATTGGAATCAGCCGGGGCCTGCCATTGGACGGTGACAACAAACAATAAAGCATCAGAATTTATTTGAAGCACTTTATCGCTGTTGGTCTGATGAGCACTGTGTTTATGGCTCTCAGGCGTCACGACTACGTACAAGGAGAGAATCTCGATATCTCGAACACCCAACCCATCTTCGTTATCAGGATCATTAACAGCACACTCGCGAACGATGTGATCAAGCAATGCTCCAATTGATGCCATCTGTAAACCATTGTGTGATAAGTTAGGCAAAGGCAGGCCACTGTCTTACGCAAAGAGGAGAAGATTCCACTGAAGCAAAGTTAGAAAGTCTTATCAAAGCGTTCCATCGTTTGACTGTCGGGTCCCCGTCAAGATTTTGGCGCTTCTTCATGAAATTATACGCATTTCTGGGAGCTGCATCAACGTTGGAAGAAGAGTTGTGAATAATATCGGTCTGAGGCAACTCTGATAACAGGCGAAGGGAGAGCAAACGATCCCGCCCTTTGATAGGTGTAAAATCTTTGTGGGGTCGTATCTGGAAAAGGCCACCGGTTACATCCACTGTTAAACATCTCAGTATATGCGCGGTGTCATAAAAAAAATAACACTGGCTATGATCACGTAAAGTATCCATAAAGTCGTCGTCCGCCTTAGAGCTTGTTAGAATAACGTCCGGATTTGCTTGCTCTAATACTGTTTTATCAGGTAGAGTGATTCTGCATGATGAGTACAACGGGCTTTTCTTACACATGGTTGTGAGATCAAAGTGGTCTGATTCCTGTGTATCCTCAAGAACATAAAGTATACATTTTACGGGATCGTAATAAGCACAACCCAAGTAACCGCTGTATAACAAGTAAGTAGAGTTCATCTGGTTCTGAATATGAACTTTCTTACTGTTTGCACCAAGCAGCCAGGCAAGTCTGTGATCGAGTTAGGTTGGAACAGTTCTCCAGAAAAAGGGAGTAATACCTTCTCAAGAGGCCCTTCCTCGTCCGAATCAGTCAATTCGGTGATTTTTTCACCAGAGTCATCAACAATGTGGGAGCCTATCTCCCATCTGACCTTCTTTCCACCTCTAGGCACTTCTTCGTCTGAGGCTTCGTCATCTTCCAATTGGACCAGCTGCTTAGTCCCTCTAGTACGCTTTCTGGGGGGCATAATTCCGGCAAAATTCACGCTGGTAATGAGTAATTTATACCCTGCTGTGAACGTTGCAACTCGTGGACGCGACACTCGACGTCATGGTTATAAGTGCATGTGATTGTGCCATGACAAGGAAAACTCGAATTTATTGGTAAAATAATATTTGAATTTTCAAAGTAACAGAGCGCCTCAATTATTTTCTTACTTTGAGGATCTCCTTTGCGTCGTCTCCAGCAACTGTTAACAAAATCAGATTCTTGGATCGCAGCATTATGAGAAGCAATTCCCACCATTGAGCAACAAACTCTGGGAATCAAGCATAACCCTATTGCCAGATGATGCTAAAACGTTGGCAATATCGCGAGCCGCTTCTAACCGTCGAAGCTCAATGAACCCTTTATTAGTTCGTACTGCCTCCCCGATGAGCTCCGCACTCTTCGCCTCACCCTGGGCACGAACAATGATTGACTATAACAGTGGAGTGTTAGCGGCATGAAATAAGGCCCAACTTGGACCTGAAACGAACTTGTTTTTCTTGAGTTGCTTGGTCAACTAGGAATGCAGCACGAAGTGCTGTTTGTTGAGCAACCTTGAGGTGGTTAGAAAAAGATGGGCAGATTGATAGCATCGCAATACCTGTTTCGCTTCAACCGCATGTGTAAATTCGGGAGAGAAAGCAACATGCGTGATGGAAACATCATCCAGAACAAGATTGAATTTCAAGGCTCGTTCTGTCAAGCTGTCTCGGATGAGTCGCGAAACCTGAGAAGAATTGAGTAGAGATAAATTTTCGAAACAGAAAACACCACACATTTTCTCTTTGTGTGATCAACTGGCTGGCATTGAATTGGGCAACTACACTCTTCAGTACCTCGTTAACGATGGAAGGGAGGACTCTCTCATCATAATCTTTCCCCAAGTCACGGAAGATTGTTGGTAGTGCAGGCGTGGAAGGTCGAGAAAGTACACGACACGTTATGTTTACCATCTGCAAGTCTACAAGCACAACATTGTAAGCTTGCCACGGAAATGAGAGAAGGCGTACCTTTCGTCCCAGTAAGGCTGGCAACATTACGTGGCTTGGCGCGAATATCGAAGATGATTGGCGTTTCGAACCAGGGAATCTAAGAGTGCGGTCAGAATGCCAAACGAGCGCTGAGGGAGGTTCCTCACGTTGAAATGTGTTCCTTCGTTGTAGATCTCTTGCTTGACACCGTGTAGACTGAAACATTTGAGTTTGCATATTTTAAATAGATGGTAAAGCCAGTTACTCACCGGGTATATTTGATAGCGCGGTGACCACCATCAACTTCACTGACATTCAACAGCAGAATACATTATAGGACCAAAGATACACACACCGTTGAACAAACTCGCGTTCAACGCAAAGCCACCCGCAAGAAGGGCTACAAGGAGGCCACTACCAGCAAATATACCCTTAGGCCCACCAGGAACAGGTCCGCCGCCGCCACCACTTGCAGCCTTCAATTGGTTTGCAAGCCTTCGAAATGCCTCCTGTCCGTTCATTGCGAAAAGACTCGATAATTTCGAGTGGGAGCAGAGTAAATGTTCAAAGTATGTAAGTGTGACCAGAAATCTCAATTGGACACCGTCACACCCCCGGTCACTGGGCAGTTCCCATCCATCGCACAATTCTTCGGTTCGACAGAAAGGAGATGCTAGATCTTCATGACAACTTGAGCAGTATTGTACGTTCCAAGCTTGGTCCTATTTTGGTCCTATAGTTATTTCAGGTTAGCTTGGCTGGGCCTCGATTGCATGTTGGTGCGCCAAACCGTTGTCGAAGTTCTGCCCATACAATCCAGCTGATGTTCTCTTGACAGGATAATTGTGTATTCGCCCCAAATCTACGAAAACTATGCCCTTCAATCTGGTGAAGGCCTAAGTGTACTTTTTGTCGTGGTATGGCTTCTTGGTGACCTGAGTAATTTGGTTGGAGCTATCGCAGGCAACCTTTTACCTACTGTTATCATTCTTGCCATCTACGTGAGCCTGATAGCTTTTTATTGGAGGTTCATACTCATGTCACAGTAGTACTCTGTATGCGACCTTATCCTCTTGGGTCAAATCTATTATTACCGGTGGAAACGGGACAGACAGTTATCCGAGGTCGACGAGCATGAACCCCTGCTGAATCAACCGCAAGAGCCTATCAAGAACTCTGCACTTCTTCTGCGCTACGCTTGTGCCCTTTTCTTTGTGGCCTCGGTTACGGTCTTGGCCTGGTGGATAGACAATGGTACTGAGAGTGAGGACGGCGATACACCCCCACCAAAGTCAAGTTTGGGTGTCCAAGTTTTGGGATGGAGCAGCGCGGTATTTTATGTACGTTCCGATCTATTTCGATCTTAACATATCCTTATCCACTCTTGGTTCCAAGTTGGGTGCTCGATTACCTCAAATCTGTTAAGATTGCCATGACTTCCCTTTTGCCATCTTTGTCGCTGATCAACTGACAGCTAAAAACTTCAAAACACGATGCGAGGGTTTGTCTCCGGCCCTCTTTTTCTTTGCAATTTTTGGTAATGCGACATATGCATTGTCTATCTACGCTAAGAGCAGCAATCGGGCATATCTGATCACCAATGCTGGCTGGTTGGCAGGTATGCTTTAAATAATTGGCTGACACCTGTCCACTCATCACGAGGGTATCTCAGGGAGCACCTTGACTGTCTTTTTGGACATATTTGTGAGTGACAGTGTCGGTATTTCTGGACTATTATGGACTCTCACTGTCGTGATGCTTTTCCTGAGCAGGTTCTCTGTCAAATCTTCTATTACCGTGCAACAGACAGCCTCGCTAGCACCCCTCAGGAATAGATTGCAACGGCAACTCGTCGCCTGTGAGCAGAACTAGGTTGGACTTAGATAATTGACGCATCAACATGTGCATAGACCTATATACATATCATTGCCACGTACCCCATACTACACATCCCCTTGACATGAACCGTCTAGAAACTTAAAACACCATATGGATTTGTGAATGCTTATCGGTAACTTGCGGACCATATTTTAAGGCCTAGACGACCCAAATAAGCAGGAGGGGCATGGTTTCTGACGAAAACAATCGTGAACTTTGCAAACACTTTGCCTCGTTCCCTTCCTCGTGTCGAGATGCTCATTATTTTATCCCACGTTGCAGGTCACTCCATCAGGTGTTTCTGGATCTGTTGGCTTGCTACGGCTTAGTTTTTGGCATGCTGTCCGCCTCGTGCAGGAGTCGGAAACACAAGGGGAGAAATTTAGGCAGGAACATCTTTATCAAATACGCGATGGCTCAGCCCCTTATAAACCTCGGGAATGTCCCACTTCTATTACCATAACTCGCCTCCCTGCGCGTGGAAGGCTATAAACTAAGGTGTGTCCCCAGACAAAGCATGATGAAATCGAAATGACAAGGGAACCAACAGGCTCCTGGCACCTCGAAGCAGGCTGCATATACCATATTGAGCTAGTACTATAACACAGGACCTTTGGTCCATTCCATATTTAAGGAACGCGCCCAGGCTATTCACCTTTCCTAGTTTTGTTTGATGTCCAACCTTCCGATTCGTGTACCTACGACCATCTACACATCTACACCGACATCGACGAAACGACGGAGTTCAATTTGTTCGAAGAACTGCTCCTTGATTAGTGATGAATCCTGGATTCCGCGAAGTGCACCCGCGATATCGATTCCTCTCTTACGGGAAGCTATCAACTCTTTGGACACAAAGATGGCGACCTTGATGAGCCGACGGCATGAACTTGAGTCGCATCTAGAGCAAGCTGTTCGCTTGCAATCGCCTGTTTCGCGCATACCCAGTGAGCTTCTGTCGTCGATTTTCGTCATTGGAGTCTTGGGAATAGGGGACGAAGATCCAGTGATGGTATCAACTTTGATGCTTGTTTGGTGAGTCTTGTGTTTTTGACATATATGTCGATTTAATTATGGTCACAGTCGATATTGGTCGGAGGTGGCGCTGAGCACGCCAATTTTATGGACGAAGGTTTCCGTCAGCCCCCATGACTCGCTCGAGAAGGCACGGCGGAAACTTGAACGTTCAAAGTCCTGTCCTCTTGATATCTCTATCAATTTCGGACCACGGTTGGAGTACACGAACAGCATCATTGAGCATGTGATACATGCCATGGATCTGATTCGACCTGCCCTATGGAGAACGAGATCATTTTTTCTCAACGTCCCCAATCGTCCCCAAGCCCATGCAGCGCTCCAACGCTGCCAGGAAGATGCTCCTCTTCTCGAAACATTATCTATTCGTATACATCACGCGATGCAAGACGACACATACTCCTCAGCCCCGCTTCCTCTGTTCAACGGTCATACTCCTCGGCTTCGGTCCTGTTCACTTACCTCTTTCAATTTTGGTTGGGATCACGGACTTGTGTCACATCTCCGTGTTCTTAAGCTGGGCGGTTATTTCAATTCGTTCACTCCTTCCGCGAGCACTCTTATTGGTATACTCCGGCAATGTCCCGACTTAGAAGAACTGGCCCTTCGTAACCTATCCAGCGTAGACTCCGACACTTGTTCGCGTTTCGACGATGTCAACTTCACGGCTCAATCGAAAGCTATTCAGCTTGGTCGACTCAAAAAGCTTTCCTTCTATTATTCTGGTATCTGTTTGACTCAGCAGCTCATGGGTCAAATTGCAGTCCCAAACTTAGAATCCTTGGAAATGTGCTATCTGGAGAATGTAACCCCTGTGCTCCAGATTCTTTATGCGCAGGCATTGGCACAACTTCCATTGCGTTATTTGAGGATCGAGACATGCCTGTTCAACGAGATCAAGTTTTTCAATCTTCTTCGTCGAATACCTTTACTTGCTACGCTCGAACTCGTGGATGTGGAATCCGTGTCCTCTGGCCTATTAAAGGTGCGTACAGTCAACCTGTGGCTAGGTGCCGTTGATTAACATTGATCTGGTAGGGCCTCTCCTCTTCGCAGCCTTGGATTTGCCCCCAGCTAGAGGATATCTCCATCGATGGGTGTACCACCCTGGAATGGGACTCCCTTCGCACATTCATCGAGGCCCGTCTCCCCATCAACCATCGTGCTTATACGCAGTTTCACAGCTCTCTTACTTGTTTATCGTCTTCTACATCCGCCTCGGCCGCAACCTCAGCTCGTTATCGAGATCGAGCTGACACAAGAGACGGTCATTCTGCTATGTTCCCAGCCCCGCAACGTCTACACTCCATCAACGTGACAAGGTGCAGTCAAATCAGCAAAGAAATGGTTCAGTGGCTTCGGATGTATGTTGCAGATGTCAAGTGTGAGCCAGCGAAGGGTGTCTGGGGTGAAGCCGCTATGTCATGACAACTCCATGAAGCTATCTAACTGTACGAACATCTGATTTATGATATTGCGACGTCACATTCTAGATACCCTTCACCCAGAACGCTTTCAATTTGCCTTGGGATTTGTATTCCTAGGAGGCGGTGTATAACACTTCATATCCATTGTCGTTGTGAGCAAATAACGTTAGCTATTCATATAAGCCAAGAAGTTTCTTCTGTCTGCTTCTTCCCTGTTCTTTCGTACAGCAAATCCTTTTCGCCCACGGCCGAATTGTTTCCTCCATCGGCGACTTTTTTCCGCTCCCCTGGCATGCGCCGCCAACGCTGCAGCATTATGAGTTACACGCTTTTGGGATGCCTTGTACGGGCCCACTGTTTTGGCCTTGAGACCGAGACCCAAACGATCAGATTTCAAGACAGTTGCGATCGGGGTGAGAAGAGCGGTTCGGCCATAAGGGTCGTTTACTCCCTTAGTCGAAGAGGTAGTCTCGGTCATATAATGTATTGGCTGTGAATCAATTGCATTTGGGAGATCCTCGTCATTTTCCAACCCTGGTTCTGAATCTGACACCGTAAGGTCAACAACGTGTCGCAACTCGACAATGTCATCGTAGCCGTCGATGTTGACTTCTAATATTTCTTGTTTAACAGCAGTCGGTTTATTCTTTCCCTCTAGCCGTATCATGTCATGTAGTGGACGGCTAACTGTTGTCTTTCGTAAAACATCTGGACCGAGTGGTTCGCCTTCACTCCATCCACTCCGTTGCAGCATGACAAACCCCTTATTCGACGGGCCAATCTGGAGCCAGACAGGGGGCACGAATCGCCCCTCAGTTGGAAGCGGAGGCGGATCACGAGCAATGATATCAGCTAGGGAGGGGGACGACGTGCTGCGAGTGGGCTGGGATGTAGGTTCCGACTGTATAGCATTCATGATGAACCAGTTGTTCTTGTTCCTCTTCTCCGAATATGTGGGCACATGAGGCAAAGATTCATTCAAACGTGGAGATATAATTCGTGCTTCAGTTAGAGTGGAATCGGATGTCGAGCTCGTTATTAACCGATACCAACTAGATACTTCTTTGGAAGAAGTTGAGTCTTTGGCGAAGCCTATTGGTGAGGATTCTTCTTGCGTAGTGAGAGTATCGAAAGAAGTAGACGCCGTGAGGGTTGCAGGAACAAAGCGGGGTGGTGGTGCTAGAGGAGCTTTGAATGTTGGGTCAAACTCCCAAGTTTCCGAGGAACATGTATCGCCTGAGGACTCGCTTGTTCTGCCGCGCAAAGGAGTGCGATATTCCGTAGGATCGTAGTGTGAGTAGATGGTATGAGCAGCAGTTGCCATAGGAGATGTCGAGAGGACAGGGTTTGTGTTCCAGTCAGTAGCAAGTTTAGTAATCCAAAAGCCAAGGCATCTTAAGCTTCGGCTAGCTAAGCTAGGGTTTCCAGCCAGCCAGGTCTACTAGTGTGGAGCAGTGTTGGCAATGCCATGTGTATGCCAGTGTTTTGCCACAATGCCACGAAATATGGCATGCCCGTGTTTGGATGGCTCGTGTAAGTTCACACGAACACAGTCATCATGGGTATCCCAGCCTGAATTTCAGCATCATCCCGGACCATTGTTAACTAACCGATTTAGGTGAATGGGAAAGTCTTATGTCAGGATCTGATGAACTGATGGTACACGAGCCATGGATGGCAGTGTGTGACAACACATGGCATGCCATATTTCATGACTTGTGGATATGGCCTTCTCACATGGCATTGCCAACACTGGTGTGGAGACTCGAGATACATTTAGGTCACACATATTAGAACCATATTCATTCCGTATATCCTATTCTATCCTATCGACAATTAGACATTATAACAAACAAGGGGAAAAGAATATCAAGAAGAATACTAATGGCCAGACCAAATCGATAGATATCTAAGAAGGAAAGCAAATAGAGAGCATGTTATGCAGCAAGCTTGGATATAGAACGTGTGACAGCAGCAGAAAGACCAAAGTGATTTGAAGAAGATGGAAGATTGATGTTTATTCAGGTAGGTTGGACCCATTGTAGGAGAACCCTAATATTGCAAGTTAAATCTGATACATGGCTGGCGATTGCGAGAATAAGCATACCCGAGAATTGCTCTTGAACCGTTCGTGATAAGTTGGAATCCTCAACGAAGCTGTCAACAGGCGCTTCTGTGGTAAAGACTGTGTCGAAATTAGAAACATCCTTTGTACATGGTGGTCAGCCAAAGTCAATCATATAGAAGAAAGCACATACGACGGGGGAAGCGACGCTGGGTTTGAAAGGAGGGTGGATTTTCTTTTGTAGCAGTTTTTGGAAATCGATGTGATTCCTGAAAAAAGGATGTCTCTTGATTTCCTCAGCACCATTAACACCAAGTCGTTTAGACGGATCACGAGTAAGAAGCCCCGTAAGGACACTCCTGGCTTCGGACCCAAATTCAGGACCGAAATAGAGAGGGTCATTGAGAATTTTGCGGTACATGTCATCGGTGACCTCTGTGAAGATATTGAATTACCAACTAGTAAAGGTACTGTATGGCTCCACGAACCATCATAAAAGGGAGGAAGTCCAGCTAACATCTCGTACAAAAGGACGCCTAATGTCCACCAGTCAATGGTCTTGTCTAAAATATAACATCAGCAGCTGATCGTGATGATAACTAGAAACATTTACCATAGCCCTGAGCGGCCAAGATCTCAGGGGCAAGATATTCCGGGGTACCACAGAAAGTGTTTGTTTTTTCGTTGCCTTTCATGTTTAGTTTGCAGAGTCCAAAGTCACATAGAGCAATGTGTCCAGTGTAATCAAGAAGAATGTTCTCTGGTTTCAAATCTCTGGACGTAGGCCATTGAGTTCAATGATATCTTTCACTGGCCATCCACACACCGATAGACTACGTCAAGCTCGTGCAGATGTTCAAGGGCAAGAAGCAGCTCAGCGCTATAGAAACTACATATACGATCGTGAGATTGACGTGTATCTCATCAAAAGAATGAAAGACATTACCGGGATCGTTCCTCGTTAAAACGGCTTTCTCGTTGCAAGTGGTGGAAGAGCTCTCCTCCGTTTACGAAACTGTATATATGGAGTTTTATGTATGAGAATGGAGAAACAATAGAAGTGAGCCTTACGCAAGAACAAGGTAAAGTTTCTGTTCAGACTGAAAGCTGAATTTCAGGGGAACGATGAAAGGATTGTTGATTTGGGCAAGAACTAATCGTTCTGCAAGGGTGTGTGTGATTTCATTACGATTTACAATGTGAGCCTTGCGTATGGTCTTGAGCGCGTAAATGCGCTGGGTATCGCGCTTTCTGACTTGCATCACCTATTTGAGTTGTGTCATAAGTTTTCAATAATCATCAGGATATTTGATAGCGAACCTTTCCAAAACTTCCTTTTCCAATGACCGTAATAAGCTCAAAGTCATCGACCGTTAAAGACTGGCCATATGACGGCAGGTATGATGTACCGATCTGGATCTTCCCTGCACCACCAACGACCTCGTACCACTGGTCTTGACTACCCATCTCATCGAAGTTGGGAATGAATTTAATTCCGCCGAGAAAGATATCATTTCCAAGGTCAGCAGCAAGTCCAGTAGCATCGCGTTTGGGTTCATCTGCGCGCAAATAACACTGCAGGGAAATTTCCGAATTCCTCGATACGTCGCTGATGTGTGTGTAAAAGCCGGGAAGCAGACTGTCAATGAATGGACATACAAATGGGCTTGGTACATATAGAGAGGCTTCTCGAGATCCCCTCCGAGAGGCGTTATAAGAACCTGATTCACTTCATACTCCATAACTAAATAAGGGAGCCACCAACATTGTGTTCTTTGAATGCTGTCTCTGGATAAGAAAAGTTATAAGAGGCAATGTAACATTTTGGCCTTCAACAAACCTATTTCCTCGACTTTTGGCAAGCCTGTGCTGATGAACGCTGGAAGGCGAGACTGATGCCGCAAGCTTTGCTTGTTGAGACACAAGCGTTGACTGTACTGCTGGGGGGAGAGATGTTCCTGCCGGTAGGCGCAGTCCCTCTGCCCACAAAACGCGAATTGTCAGTACACCAGAGCGAAAGTTTGGCTTTCCATCTGGATTGCCTGGAGTAGGCGTTGTGGAACGAGGTGTTGTGTCAGATTCCGCACGAAGGTTGGTAACAGACGACTTTTTGCTTCTGAGCCAGGAAGACATTCAGGCTGGAACGAGTGAAAGATACGAGGAAGTGAACGAGTATGCTACCAGTGTTGAAGGTTGAAAGCTTGAGGTGGCTGATATTAAGTTATGACTTCGTTCTATTGAACTTCTGACACTGAAGCATACACAAAGCATCCATGGCGGTGCATTAGTAATTACGTAATCTCAGACGCCTCGGAATCTAATTTCGCCGCCGTGGTTGGCGAGCAGGCAGTGGCCGGATTGCATAGAGATAGATGCATGTAGCCCGTGGATCTCGTATGTGGTGGCTTTGGTGTTGGTTCCTCAAGATATGATGTGACTCGTGGACTACCTTTGCCGAGAAGATTCGTGGCAACCGAGTGACTCATAACTCAGAGGCACTATGGAATGATTGACTGCGGTTCGCAGGTTGGAACCTGTTGGAACCGCGGCAGCATTCGCGGTGCCTCTATGCATAACTGGCCAGAGCATTGATAAGGTGAGAAACGGGGGAGTTACTTGGTATGTTCTACATGGTTTACGAAAGGTCCAGAGCTCCAGGGGATAAGGATTTCATGAGATTAATCTAATCAGATAACGGACCGGCCAAACTCCACTGAGTTTCAACGTAAATAAGCTTACGATCAGGGGCCGCATGCCCGTTGATATAAGTGCCCAAGGCCCATACGGCCGCCGTCTTCATTCATTCCTTTACCTGTACTATCTGGAGTGAACACCCAAACACCGTTCCTCCGGCTATGTCTGACTCTCGACCGAGTACGGCAGACGAGAAGGCAGACGAGAAGACAACGATTATCGAGGAAAAGCCTACTAAGCTTGGTTTCTTCGCCCGCCGTAGAGCTGTCAAGACTGTCGACGAAAAAAACTCAGATGTTGACCCTGCGCCCAAAGAGCCTGAGGTTACACCAGCCTCCTTCCATGCCATGTTTAGGTGTGTGTAACACGCCCATGCCTTAGTATTATTCACCCGCCTTCCAGGTTCTCTACCAAGTTTGAACTCTTTATCGATTTAATTGGTTTGATTTGTGCTGCCGCGGCTGGGGCAGCTCAGGTGTGTCCAAGCTATAAATTTCTTTCTACTCAGTAACACGTTCCCGCTAGCCCCTCATGAGCTTAATTTTTGGCAACCTCGTTCAAGACTTCGTTTCTTTTGGGACAACCCTAAAAGAAGCTCAAACAGGAAATGCCACAGCTATTGATGCGCTTCCAGCTGCTGCTGCCCATTTCCGACAGACCGCTAGCCTGGATGCGAGTTACCTAGCCTACATTGGTGAGCCCCAGCCATAGTATTTCGGTATAAATTAACCCCCCATACCTCTTGCATCAAGGCATTGCTATGTTTGTCTGCACATACACGTACATGTATGTTTGGGTTTATACTGGCGAAGTTAATGCAAGACGTGTACGCGAAAACTATCTCAAAGCAGTGCTACGCCAGGATATCCCGTTCTTCGACAACGTTGGTGCGGGAGAGGTTGCGACCAGGATTCAGACGGATACACGTGAGATCCATGTGTATTTCGTGGCATTCTTGTCTGACATAGGATTCAGATTTGGTTCAGCAGGGCATTTCTGAGAAGGTTGCCCTTGTTGTCAATTTCCTAGCTGCTTTTGTAGCTGGTTTCATCTTGGCATACATCCGCTCGTGGCGTTTGGCTTTGGCTCTGTCATCTATCTTGCCCTGTATCGGAATAACGGGAGGCGCGATGAACAAAGTCATCTCCAAGTACATGCAGTAAGTCTTACTCAACGGTTGGAAAAACAGCTACTGAAGTCTAATATAGACTCTCACTTAAACATGTTGCTGACGGCGGAAGCTTGGCTGAAGAGGTCATCTCCACTGTTCGTACTGCTCAAGCCTTCGGTACACAACGCACTTTGGCGAATCTTTATGATGTACACATAAACGGGTCTCGTAAAGTTGATCTCAAAGCTGCCGTGTGGCATGGTGGAGGATTAGCTGTTTTTTTCTTTATAATATATTCTGCTTATGCACTTGGTGAGTTCTGTTCATCGTGCCAAACTCTGATGCTTACCCCGAACTCAGCATTTTCATTCGGAACCACACTCATTTTGAGCGGACACGGTACGTGCAGTGAGCATCTCACGAAGCTTTAAAGTCTCAGTTTTTGTATAGCTACCCCTGGAAAAGTCATCAACGTATTCTTGGCTATTTTGATCGGTTCATTTTCTCTCGCACTGTTAGCTCCGGAAATGCAAGGTTTATACTCTTTATTTGTTGTACGTTCCGATACTAACTTTGATTGGCAGCAATCACTCATGGTCGTGGAGCTGCAGCGAAGCTATACTCCACCATCGATCGTGTTCCTAAGATCGACTCTGCCAATACTGGCGGCCTCAAGCCCGAGTCCGTTCATGGCGAAATTATCCTCGAAGACGTTAAGTTTAGCTACCCCTCACGCCCAAGCGTGCAGGTCGTCAAAGGCATATCCATAACATTCGAGGCTGGTAAAACCGCTGCTCTAGTGGGTGCATCTGGCTCTGGCAAATCAACTGTCATATCACTTGTCGAACGCTTCTATGATCCGACATCTGGCAATATCAAACTGGATGGTCTCAATATCAGAGACTTAAACATCAAGTGGCTTCGTTCCCAGATTGGTCTTGTGTCACAGGAACCTACGTTGTTCGCCACCACAATCAAAGGCAACGTTGCCCACGGACTTATCGGGACCAAGCACGAACAGGCATCGGAGGAGGAGAAATTCACACTCATCAAGGAAGCCTGTGTCAGGGCTAATGCAGATGGCTTTATCAACAAACTACCATTGGGATATGATACCCTTGTCGGCGAGCGTGGTTTCTTATTGTCAGGTGGCCAAAAGCAGCGTATTGCAATCGCACGTGCCATTGTTTCCGACCCGAGAATTCTTCTTCTCGACGAGGCAACCAGTGCCCTTGACACTCAATCCGAAGGAATTGTTCAGGATGCGTTAGATAAGGCTGCTGCAGGTATTGTGCTTCAAACTTTTTAGCCTCCCCCGCACACCCAAATTCTATCATCAGGTCGCACAACTATAACTATTGCACATCGTCTATCGACCATCAAGGATGCTGATGTTATCTATGTGATGGGTGACGGTCTCGTTCTCGAGAAGGGTAACCACGATCAACTCATTTCCAAGGACGGAGCCTATGCGCGTCTTGTTCAGGCTCAGAAATTGCGCGAGGGTAAAGAAAGTCAAGCTACTGGCTCGTCTACTCCAGAAGATGATGAGGGGCCTGAAGACATGGAGAAAATTGCCCGCGATGAGATTCCCCTTGGTCGCAAAAACACTGGGCGCTCCCTCGCTAGTGAAATTTTAGACCAAAAGCAGAAAGCCGCTGAAGGTGAAAAAGAGAAGGGTGACCACAGTCTCCCTTATCTGTTCAAGCGTATGGCTCTTCTAAACCGTGAAGGATGGAGAAGCTACGCCATCGGCTCCACCTTCGCAATCTGTAAGTCTCTATTCAATTTCATGTTAGCCTTTGACGTACCCAATTCTACATTACCCAGTGACTGGCATGGTCTTCCCTGCCTTTGGTCTGGTGTACGCGAAAGGTATCAATGGTTTCTCTGCTATAACCCACGACGAAATACGCTTCCAAGGTGATCGTAATGCGCTGTGGTATGTTTCAATACTCCTCCTTTGCAAACGCTTCTTATCTCCGTGTTAGGTTCTTCGTTATTGCTATCATCTCTACTGGCTGTATTGGCATGCAAAACTACTTATTTGCCTCTGCTGCTGCCGCATTGACAGCTAAATTACGGTCGTTGAGCTTCCGCGCCATTCTGAGACAAGACAGTCAGTTAATCATTTGGTGAAGTGTGGGTGGTGTTCCTGATTTCTCCCATAGTTGAATTTTTCGACAAGGAAGAGAACAGCGTACGTATACACGTTTTCAAGAACATTCCTCTTCCTGATTCCTATATCAGACCGGAAGCTTAACGGCTAACCTCAGCGACAATCCTCAAAAGGTAAACGGTTTAGCTGGTGTGACACTTGGAGCGTGAGTTCCGTGGGCTCTCATATTTTTCTTATATTTATATCAACATCGTTAGCATTGTTCAGAGTTTCGCGACCCTCGTCGCTGGCTCTATCCTTGGTCTTGTGTTTGTATGGAAGCTTGGACTTGTTGCCATTGGTACGTGACATTGATCGTCGCCAGTGCTTACTCTTTACATTGATTTGTTCAGCAACCACTCCGTTACTCATTTCCGCTGGTTATATCCGTCTTGTAAGTATCACCTCTTTTCAAATGATTCGGGCTGACATCGCCCAGCGAGTTGTTGTGCTGAAGGACCAGGCAAATAAAAAAGCTCACGCGAACTCTGCCCAACTGGCCTGTGAAGCTGCCGGTGCAATTCGGACTGTAGCGGCATTAACTCGAGAAGATGACTGCTGCAACCAGTATAGCAAGAGCCTCGAAGAACCCCTACGCCAATCGAACAAGACTGCTCTATGGAGCAACCTTCTGTATGCTCTATCTCAATCCATGATTTTCTTTGTCATTGCCCTTGTCTTCTGGTATGGATCACGCCTCGTCTCAACACTAGAATATAGTACTTTCCAGTTTTTCGTTGGTCTTATGGTATGTGTCCCATCTCGTGGAGCGAACCGACGATGTATAACAATGTTGTCAGAGCGCGACTTTCGGTGCCGTCCAGGCTGGTAACGTGTTCTCCTTTGTTCCAGATGTATCTTCGGCGAAAGGGGCAGGCTCTGACATCATCAAACTGCTTGACTCAAGACCCGAGATCGATGCCGAATCCAAGGAGGGCAAATCTGTCAACACCGAAAAGACTGAGGGACATATTCGTTTTGAGAATGTGCACTTCCGCTATCCCACCAGACCTGGTGTGCGCGTTTTGCGTGATCTTTCGTTGCAGGTAGAGCCCGGCACATACATAGCCCTGGTCGGTGCCAGCGGTTCCGGCAAAAGTACTGTGTAGGTGCTCAGATGTAGAACTACCTGACTCACGCTGACATGTCATTCGAACGTAGCATCCAGTTGATAGAACGATTCTATGACCCTCTCGCTGGAGAGATTTTCGTAAGCTCTTCATCCCCTCGCTAATAGTAATGTTGAGATTCATGATTTTGTTTCAGCTTGATGGCCAACTAATCACTGAATTGAACATTCAAGAGTACCGGAAAGAGATTGCCTTGGTTTCACAGGAGCCTACGCTGTACGCTGGGTCCGTTCGGTTCAATATTCTCCTCGGTGCCATCAAACCGGAGTCCGAAGTTACTCAGGAAGAGATTGAGAAAGCTTGCCAGGATGCGAACATCCTGGAGTTCATCCAGTCGCTGCCTGAGTATGTTTCTATCTCCTTCAACGATGTTTCAAACACGCTCATCCATTATATGTAGTGGCTTCGATACAGAAGTCGGTGGTAAGGGTTCTCAGCTTTCTGGTGGACAAAAGCGTAGGTCTTAAAGCGGGTGTCGTTTCCTGTGACTTACCTTTTGTTGATA
Organism: Myochromella boudieri; assembly: GCA_018221655.1. Lineage (NCBI taxonomy): Eukaryota > Fungi > Basidiomycota > Agaricomycetes > Agaricales > Lyophyllaceae > Myochromella > Myochromella boudieri. The sequence goes on along the minus strand of JABCKU010000002.1, from coordinate 102,123 downwards.
GAACGTATCGCTATCGCACGTGCCCTTCTCCGTAACCCTAAGGTCCTTCTGCTTGATGAGGTTTGTTCCTCCGCCTCACTTCTTTTGAGACTTCAATTAATTTCCCCCCAGGCTACATCCGCCCTTGACTCCAACTCGGAGAAGGTAGTTCAGGCGGCTCTTGATCAAGCTGCCAAGGGACGAACTACAATAGCTATTGCTCATAGATTGTCGACTATTCAAAATGCTGACCGGATGTGAGTTTGACGATGATGTTGGAGTATGGCAATGATCTAACAAACTCGCTTTACCAGCTACTTCATTAAAGAAGGCCGTGTCAGTGAATCGGGCACTCACGATCAACTACTTGCCAAACGTGGAGACTATTACGAGTTCGTTCAACTACAAGCTCTCAGCAAACGAGCCTAGAGGATTTATCGACGATATATACCATTATTTCTTTTTCTTTGTGGACTGTTGATGATAACGACTTTCCCAGCTGCTTCCAGTACATCTTACCGATATCCCAACTCTTTTAAGATTAACGGCAATTGTGGCATATATACCAGTAATATCCGTAATAATAGATGAAGTACATTTGCTGAGTAATCTCTGTAATTACTTGAGTAGGCAACGATGTGGTGCAGTCAATATGGCTGAAGTTCAGGATTCAACGTTGACATGTGTCCACCCTTCAGATATCTGTCTTCTAGTAACGTCAAGCAAGTGGCTAAGGAGGGTTAAAGGTACGATTCCTGTAACAGGATTCGATCGAAACAACCAACACAGGTATACATTGTTGGGGATGCAGGACATAGATCTAGCAACTGCTCGTCCAGCTTTTCAAACCCTATGGTAACGTTTGTACGCAATGCTGTTGTGCAGTTCTGCGGACATGTCAGAGATACAAAACTGTTGAAAAGCAGTTGTATCTCTGATGTGTAATGTTCCCCGTTATCAAACTCTGAGAACGGCATGCGCTTTTCACCGCATATTTGGCGGTAAGGGATGCTTGGGCTGCGGATACAGAGAGTAAACCATCAGGTCCATTAAAGATGTAGAACTTCTTAAGTCCGAACGACCACCAACTTGTCCTGCTGGAAAAGGATTTTTCTACAATGCGGCGCCGCAGACTGGGTCACTTGAACAGTGAAATTATAGTGACGATCTATATAGGTGGAAGGAATGTGAACTGTAAGTGACGATGGGAAGTTAATGTAAGCATTGGAGCAAGTTTAGGAAAGGCCAATATCCAGTGTCCTTCCCCGAGCATGTTCGAAAACATAAAATACTCCTGCTCGCGACACAAATCCGTCGCAAATCAGGAATGCGCCGTGAAAAGGCTAGTTCTCAGAGCGACTTTATACCGTAACAGCGGGTGGCGCCAGAGGTCTCCACGATGCTAACTGCGGCAAATATGAGGGTAAAGAAGGTGATTAAGCTACGAGAGAGTAAAAGTGACGAGACGACGATGAGATGATGGCTATGGCGTCTACGAGCTCTGGTGGCGAAGATAATACCATCCATTGTCGCCTCGCGCAGAGCAAGTAATCTACACACTGTAGTGAGCAGTGCCGGGCAGTGCCTAGAAGACGTGTCGACTGTTATGAGTGCGGTCCGGAGACAAGTTTCGGACTCTGGAATGAAGGGTGAAACCACGTGGCTTGGTGATTCTTTAGGGCAGTCGCCTGTCCACGCTGTACCCAACCCCCATCTCAAAAATGTCCGCCTCTCTAAACCCCAGTAGTTCTCTCGGGTTCAAAAGTATGTTCCTCACTGTTCTACACGTTGCTTTAAGCCAACTCAAATTCTCTAGGACCGCTCACCCAGTTGGTCAAACGTAACCTTACTATCACCAACCATAATTCCCAACCCATCGCCTTCAAAGTAAAGACAACTGCTCCAAAGGTGCGTCGCTGCTCACAGACCTTTGTTTTAGTGGTCTCAGTCGACCTCGTTGTGCAGCTGTATTGCGTTCGACCCAACTCTGGTCGAGTTGAACCAGGAGAGAGTCTCGATGTTTCGGGTGCGTGTGCAATATAATATCATCCCTGACTTGTAGACTCATCTTGGATAGTCATGTTACAGGCTCTCCGTGACGAGCCGCCGTTGAACGCTAAGTGCAAGGATAAGTTCCTGATACAAAGCACGTTGATCACTGCCGAGAAAGAGACAATGGCTCTGCAAGACATCGTACGCCCCTCTACTCTCTGTACATCGGCGGCACATGAATTACATAATGCAGTGGAATGTGGCCGCAGATGGAAGTGACGAGTCAAGGGTTCACCAACAAAAGCTTCGAGTGACGTATTTACCTGCGGAGGGTCAGACTTTGGAAGAAGAGGATGAACCGCAAGCCAACACAAGCACTTTGCTGCTTCCTACCGATTCCGTGTGTTTCACCCTGGTTCATCCTTTTGTTACCTAATCTCTCCATTTCAAGCAATTTGACACTGCTCGGCAGGCCAGAATCTTCAATGGCCATTCACAACCCATTCCCGAATTCAACATGCCACCCATTGAATCACAACAAGCACCCCGCTCTAACACTCCACCAGCCGACTTCAGCGTGGCTCGCGAGGATTCTCACGACACTCTTGCCCACATTCCACATGTCAGCGAACCAGCACCGCCATCGCCAGCGCCCCCACCGGCAGACCAATTAGACGAAGATTCAGAACTCGAATACGTAGCTGAACATGTGCCCGAGCCCGCACCCCAGCCGCTTCGCATTCCTGAACCCTTAACAATGCCTGAGCCTATTCACGATCATGTATCAGCTGCGGCTCCTGCGCTCGTCGTTGAGGTGCCTAATGCCGCGCTTTTGGCTAAATACCAGGCAGCTCAGACAGAGATTGAACGGCTCCGCGCTATATTAGCTACCGTAGAGGATGCACCAACCTCTGAGCTTCGTCGAAGGAGACCAGCACTATCCGACGATGGTGCGAGCGTTGCGGAGACCGATGCCCTGACTGCGTTTGAAGATGGCCAATTCCAACATCAGCAAGAGGGTGTCCCTTTGCAAGTAGTTGTGATCATTGCGTTGGGAGTTTTCATCACCACATATCTCTTTTTCTGAGTGGCTTTGACGTTCTATTTATTAATTGGCGACACCATGCTCACTCGTGTATAGTCCTTATTATTCTCCTATTCTCTCCTTTTGTTTTCGGATTTGAACAATACACATTTTTCTGCGTTCTACTATACTCGATTTCAAACAACCTGCTCTCGTCCTTTGCAACCTTTCCTTGAGGCCCGTTGTCTCCTAGATCCTTCTCGTACCTATTTTATCGTTACTCGTTGCTATCTTCAGGGTACCTTCTCTCTTCTTGTACATACATGCATTTCCTTTGCCTGATGGTAAAACGCTCTTTACTTACGCCTTTTCTTCCTTTCTTCCTGGTGATCCAGCCCCTCCAGCCTACATACCCTGTAGTTGAGTACTGATAGCTTCCGCCAATAATTGGTGAACACGCTGTGTAGGGTGGCCAGAGTCTTGATAACATAAGATGTCAGAATTGCGACATAGTACTGCACAGCTCTGGACACGCACTGTACCAGAAGAAACCTTTGGGGTCAGCACATGTGCAGAACCTATGTGACACTCTGTTCAGCAGCATATAGTGTGCGAAGCCAGTTAGAATTTTACCCAGTAATGTTTGTGAAACCATAGTCTGTGGCATGATCCAGTATATTGTTAAACCAGGAGTATGCATCGAACGAGAATACATTCGCATCTAAAATTAGAGATCATCAAGAGGAAACTTTGACATTGAGGAGCAGATGCGGACCCTTGTGATGGTTTGCAAAAGCTGAGACGTGTTTGGCGAGAACTGTGTTATACAGTTGAATGTGGGCCTTCTGCAAGGCAGCCTTTGTAGGATTGCCAACAGCTGATGGCGAACGTTCACCAGGAGGAACATTAATAAATAGGTGTTTCTTGAGGCCGTTTGCATAAGCCGATTCCTGTTTGTGGTATCTACCAAGTCAATCATGGATGTGGGGAAAACAAAACACACCACAGCCCTGAAGTATGAAGAGATCTCCAACTCCCAGAATGCATTGAAATCCGTTATCTTGTTCACACTTTAATTTAAGGTCTTTAGAATGCCTAAAAGTAAACTAACCGTAGAATTGGTCAGAGTATCCCCAGTATCATTAATCCCAATCCACCAGGCAGTTAAGGTTTCGTTAGTGGGGTGTGGAATCACTTTGGACCCATAGGTAACCCATTGTTTCACTTGGTCCACCAATGGTACGGTGTAATCATGGTGAAGGGGGAGGCTATGTGTTCATTACTTTTGTTGTCAATTTAAATGCAGTAGCAGAACCTACAGTGCGGCGTCGATATCTGCGCCTGCAAAGGCAAAATCCCACAACTGTCTTGGACAATCTATTGGACGGCCCGAGAAACAACCTGTGAGATATTCAAGCTGCAAATTTTGGTTTGTGAGCCGGGCTTCAAACCATTCAAGTGAGAATCAATACCCAGTTCGCCCCTTCGGAACTAGTCTAAGCAACAGTTTATTGTAGCACAAAGCTTCACAGGAAGATGATCACATACGTTTCTGTTTACAATTTCGTTGCTCAGAATCTCTTGAGGAGTAAACGGTAAATTATGCAGGTCTCCGATGAAGCTATACAGTAAGTAAATGTGCCATGAGCGCAGGGTGACAGCTAGGCCGGTTGCTGGCTGCACCTGAAGTTGGGGAAGCCCAGAGTGCCCTGTACGAATGAATAAGAGTCACCAAAAGCATAAACATATTTAGTATTTTCCCAGTCGAAGGAGTTGGCTGCCAGAGAGATTTGTAGAAAGGATAGTCCGACCAAAGCCCTTCTGAGAGTCTTCATATTGAGACGGTGGGGGAACCATTGTATTTTTGGGCGGCCCTTTTATGCCAGCTAGCAGTTGGAAGGCTGAGCGGTCCGATTCCTACCGCGTCTGGTCCGACTCGCCACCTGCCAGTGAGTTGCAATTGGACTCGGAGGTGGCACTTGCCAAGGTCGAAGGTCACATGATATGACGAATTGAAATTATATAAAATCAAGTCCGAGTACAAGTCCACTAACTCATTTGTACCCCCAATGGATTCCTCTCCTGACGCCAAAACCACCCACCCAAAGCGCTCTAGATCCAATCTCGGCACATTGTTTTATATCTGCCTAGGCCTTCTTGCGTTTGGATCACTGTACTCTGCGTGGTCAGAAAATACATCACGGCCTCGTGTTGAAAAGGTTCCAATTTTTCCGCCATATATGTCTCCGCCACCTCACTCAACACACAGGCTGTCGTTGTATTGTCTGGGCCTTTCAACGTTACTGGAATTGTGACGTTCTACCAGCGCCATGGTCATGGCCCAGTCACAGTGAGCGGGGATATCAAATATCTTGACCCAGATGCCCTCCGAGGTTTTCATGTCCAGTCAGTCGCCGTTGCATCCCCCCTGAAACCTTCCACTAAAATACTGCATTTCTCATCAGCCAAGCTGGCGATCTCACCGATGGCTGTCTCTCTGCAGGTCCTCATTTCAACCCGTTCGGCAAGACACATGGCGCACCCACCGACAAGGAACGACATGTCGGAGATCTTGGTAATATCCAGTCAAACAGCAATGGCGCAGCAATTTTCTCTTTCGAGGACGGAAAAATATCGTTAAATGGTCGCCTGAGCATTATCGGGTAAGCATTGCCCCTTCTCCCTCATTTACACATCATTTACGTCCCGATCACTGAATGGAACCTTACAGACGTGCCGTTGTAGTGCATGCTGTAAGTCATGATCAAGCTGCTCTATGCAACACGAAATCTAACTGACGCTACCACCGGCAAAGGGTGTCGATGATTTGGGTCAAGGTGGAAATGACGAGTCCCTCAAGACTGGTAATGCTGGAGCTCGTGCAGCCTGCGGTGTCATCGGCCTTAGTGCATGATTTGAGATGCACTGCAACCGGACGCGTCCAACTAATTAGCTTCCGCTTCCTTAAGTTACCATATACCAGCTCGCTTTTCTTGTACAGATTTCGCTACTGGGTCCCCTGGACGTATTAAATGACCTGTCCTAGTAAGTGTGCACTTGTGTGTTACGGACACTCGCAGCGTGTTGGTTGAGTAGACAATCGGGGAAAACGTAAATGATTGCCTCCGTCAGCTCATAGTAGGGCAGGATTGCAAGGGTCTCATGAATGCCTAAGTAAATTTGTATTCACACTGTAACCCGAGTTGATCACAAATAAGCATGATATCAGGTATCCGATTATTTACAGGCACTGTCAGATGCGCTGTTAGAAAATGCACAATATATATTTATGTATGACTTACCTGGTAGTAGAAAGGCGGGGAAACAGCGTTGCAGGTGTAAGGGCTTGCGCAGGCGGTTGGGCCAGTCCACCCAGTTCCTGTGATAGCACTCAGTTATCTATTAGTCAAAACGCTAATGATTAACTTACCACCACATTGGCCATAGTGTGTCTGACTAGGTCCAGCCGGTGCGGTTGACGTTGACGTGGGTGTGCTGGTGGGTGTGCTGGTAGGCGTGCTGGTGGGTGGGGTCGATGTCGGAGAGGTGGAACTTCCGCCCCCAGAGGTGGTTGTCCCACTTCCGCCAGTTCCAATCGCCGTCGTTATGGCTCCAGACTCAATGTAGACGCCACTGAAATACCAATCTTCTGTTCCAGCTTTGGTGACGAGGCGAAGGACGCCCAAGTGCCAGTCAGCAGAGTTGGTCGAAGTAGAAGCGGCAATGTTCTGTACGACTTTGGTGAGGGGTGAAGATCCAGTGGACGCCCATAGGCCCACTGTCCCTGCGGTGAACTGTACAACAGGTGAACGTTAGTTTTGAAGTTCGCGGTGCAGTGATATTATGCCACGAACATTGATGTCGTAGGCAAAATTGAACCACGTATCAGCTGTGAATGGGGTACCCCATTTCTCCACACCCTGGACCATCCAAACTAGATTGGAAGGGTTGGATCCTACACCATACTTGAGCTATGGGGCTATTAATTCCGACGTCCGTTTGTGTGCTGTGAACAGATAGTTTACCTCAGTGAAGTGACTTTCGAAGAAATTAACTTGATGCTCAAGCGTTGGCTTTATAACAGTGATTCAGTTCTCGGACTGACTTAAAATCATTACGATGGACGTACGTCAGGAGCATTTGTGGCTGAGCGTTTTACGGAGAAGTGGTAGAAAAGGTTACCAGTTCCCAAGTTGGCGGTGGTTTGGGGAATCAATTCACTCCTTTCGAAAGTCTGGCCGTTCCAGTTTGATGTGGCATCGATGGAGAGCTTCAAGCCATGAGTCTCACTTGTAATAGCCGGGTTTTTGTAGGATGAAGAAAGGGCCAGATATTGCGATGTCGCGGAGCCGCCGTGGATATACTATATTGAATTGTCAGAAAGGGTAAGAACTGTACTAGGTGGTCAAAGTGTCTACCCATTGATAAGATCCAACTTGGTTTGACCACGACCCTGTCCGAAGAATAAAGTCTAAGTAACTTGGGATACCAATCAGCTTGAATGCCTCACATTTATCGAAGTCAGCTGATGTAGAGTAAGTATTGAAACTGCCCGACCAGACGGTTGTGCCTGCGCGAGCGGTCAACGTTAAGGCGGAAAGTACGGCCGAGGTGAAGGCGAGCATATTCAGGTGTTATTGATTAAAAGTCTTCTTCACATTGTATGTTTAAATAGTAGTCAGCTCCGAACTTGATAAATGTCGGTAGACTCTCGCTCCATCGGCTCTCGAAGAAGGGTTACGGGAAAATTGTCGGGTCCGGCAAAACGTAGCAAAAAACTATAGTGATTCAAGAACCCAAGTCGTCATAATCATCGGGTATCATGTCTGTGAGGTCATGTGCAAGCTATGCAGTAGGTATCAAGTTAAGAGGGTAGGTAACATGGAGTCTACAGTTAATCCGAGATATCAAATCGTGTCAGGATATGAAGGGAAAATTCCGCACAACGTCCAATTTGTCACCCTCGCTTGTTGAACATCCAAGATGTCAACCACAGTTTACCAGATGAAACTTTTGTGGTCTCTGCCTCTTCACCCTCAATCCGATCAATCAATGCAGATGTTTCTTCCGCCATAACCTCGTTAAAAATGGCTTCGCGAGCAGAAACGTTATGCGAGCGTGAACGGGATGCATGCGACAGAGCTGAACTTGAAATGTTGGTAGGTACTGATAAGGTTTCGGTGTGGACCTGAAGGGCAGCACGTTCTCTGATTTCTTGGGTAACAGGTTGCTGCAGCCGCGAAGGGGTGTGTGTTGCGAGGGAGGACGACCTTCCTCGCTGAGATTCTAGTCGAGTTACTTCCGAAAGAAAGTTGGAATTCTGGGGGCCAGAGGCCTCTCGTAGAAGAGACGGGGTCTTGGGGCCAGCCGACCCCGTGGTAGACATGGTCGCTCCACTGAGATTGCGGTGATATACAGGCGGTCTTCTTGAGCGCACTGTCCGCTCAATATCCCCTTCCTTGGATTGTACACGCTCTGCAATCATTGGAGGAAGATCGATCTCTTCTGTACCATCGATAGGAGGTATTGTGACTATTGTGGAATATTGCGCCAGGGGGGGATTGCTTTCCTCAGAAATTGGTTCCGGAGAGGTTGTTTCCCCGAGCCCAAGCCAGGTTCCCAATTTGCCTGCGGTAACGTCTACACATAAGGAGACCTTCAAGTCGACGGTGTCGTTCAGATCCAAAACCCCAAAAGGATTCCGCGGTAACCACAGGATGTTATCGAAAATTCGGGCATAGAACGGATTGTCGTAAGGTAAATCAGCAGTAGTTTCATCGTCCCATGGTACTGGAGGTGGGTGCTCTATCACTGGGCCTGATATATCTGCAAGGCTCTGGTATATTCCATTTTCCCTGGTTGGTGAGACCCCACCCCAAGGAAATTCACCGAGTGAACCTCTTCGAGGCGCTTCAGATGCTGCTTGACGGGCTACCCTCTTAATATCTATGGATGGGGAATTGAGCCGCGAGAAATCCTGACTTTGGGGGCGAAAGGGGTTGGGTTGCCTGCGATGCGGGTGGTGTGGTCGGTGTTGCATGGTAGAATAGGAAAAATTAATCCACTCTGGCAACTTCCAAGTCAATGCAGGAGAACGGCGACGATTTGCATCGGCGTCGATGAACGCAGTGCCACTGGAGTCGTTGTCATCTTTCTGGAGGCTTTCCTCCACGTCTACCCCATGCTCGTCCTGAGAGCGACGAGCGCAGATTATGTCTGCCTCGTCAATGTCATTCTGCTCGAACTGGGCACGGCACATGCGAGTCATCCTGTAATTATTATGTGCTGTAAGACTGCTGTCGCACATACTGGAGGTGTGGGAGAGCGTACAGTAACTTTATTACAGCTGTGAACACAATTAAAAAAGCAGCAAGCCCAACATTCACGCTTTTCTTCAGCACAACCATATAGGCCAGAAAGACAGCCTAATAACCAAGTTACTAGAGTAGTAAACTATGAGAAAGATAAATTATACCTGAGCCAAGATCAATCCTACGTAAATGTGAGCAGTTTATTTCAAACAGAATCCTATATAATCTTACCATCGAGCGAGTAACGCACAATACGTATGAGAATCATTTTGCCATTTCCTTCATAGTTTTTGGCATAGACATGGATCAACTAGAGGAAAGTATCAGTATCTATCATGAAGCAAACCAAAGGAAAAACGAGTGAATGGACCTGCCTGATTCTTTACTACGCCTATCATGATGTTATATCAGTTTAATCGCAAGTATAGTTTATAAACACTTACCAGATGCGATAAAGAAATACAATGCGCCGAATGGGATTACAACTGGGTTCAATACCGAAAATAACAATAGAACATGCACAACCAACAAATGACTTGGAAGCCAGTCTAGGTTTGTAAAGTCAAGTCAAAGAATTCACGTTGATAGACAGGTTGAATGCCTACAGTAGAAATTGAAAGTCCGAGGCCTGATTCCAACTACACGTTTGCGCCTGATTTGCACCTAAGTAAGCGAAAGCGAAAGTTGGTGTGTGCGGCACCTACGGGGTGATTTGACGGGAGGTAGCCGGGTACATGATGAGCGGTAGCTGCAAGTCGCATTATTTTATATTTGATGCAAGCTGAATGGAAAGACAAACCCCAACTATAAGTTTGTCAATAAGAGAAACGGGGGGAACCTAGTTCGATTACTCACGCAGTGCGATTTCAAAGCCTCCATGCATGGCTGTCGTGAAGATTACTAAGACTTTCCTCAGGGTCTACTGTATCTCGAGGAAAGCAAAAGAACGTACGCCAACCAACATAAAATGGCCCCGCAGTTGGAAAGCTGTCAGCGACGATCTGTAGTACGTCTGGACGTGTCGCGGAGGGCTTAAAGGATTGCAGAATGGACTGCATAGTCGCAGTTCCAACACAAAAAAAGACAAGTACATTTACAATTAGGAACTTGTAATATCTCGTCATGATGACATCGTGCATGGCAGAAAGGGTTGTGAAAGTGTGTGCTTTTTTTGCGATGAAGAGAAGTATGAGGGGGATGAGAAGTGCGAGGAGAGCCACCAAGAGAGTCGGTAGGAATGATTGGATCACTTCCTCCTCCCATTGGTGCCGATCGAGGTAGTCTTTCTAAAGCCAAAGGTTCAGCAAACGAAGACACATAGTATGTCAGGTAGGCGTACCAAACTCGGCCAGAAAAGACTAATATTTTGGATAGACACCAGACCGACGAATAGAGATACTGGAAACAGCCAAAATAGAGTAAATGTCCTGGTTTGAGAGCCATACGATGAGCCAGGGAACTCTAAGCACGAACAGTTGCCCCTTACCAAACACCAAGATTCACGACCCAGTCCTTCACAAACTGGAAAAGCAATGAGGAAACAAACAGCGATGGTTGAAACATGACGAACCTCGACATTAAAAGAGGATTTCATTACCCTGATCCAGTCAAGATCTTGATACGCAGGTGCCATTGTAACCATACAAGCCAGTGGGTTATTAGGATGAACTGCCAAATATTTGCAAGCCCGTCTGGCATCGCTGGACTCGGAAAAGGTAACAAACGCTGTGGATACAGGTTCATAGTCCGTGACGGCTTTTGAACGACTTTCAGTGATCAAAGATGTTAGAAGATTAAGCTTGGCTGTGTAGTAATCGATGGACGGAACAATCTTTCCACGGAACAAGTGGCTTAGATTAACCAGAGGCTGGTATGGATCCAGACTACTTCGTGGGAGGCTATGAATGGCTTCCCAGATTGTTTTCTGATTCCGGGTCTGCCGAGAGGATGGTTTAGGGGGCGGGTATGCAGTTGTTGGAGTGTCAGCAGTATCAGAGTCTTCTGACGGTTGAGTCCTGAGCTTCCGGAAAGCATATTTCGAAGAGGCTGAAATGGCTTTCCTAGAGCGTAGAGTTAGGGACTCTTGCAGCCCAAACTCTTCTACGAATGGGCCAAGAGCTTCAATTAGTTGATCCATACGAGCATCGTCGTCGATTTCGACCTCAAGTACTCCGCGCTCTGGATCAACTGCAACAGACCGCCGCTTCTTCGCAATTTTAGCAGCCCTGTTCCTCCCAGACAAGGCAGGCAAATTGGCATGCCTTCTATCCATAGCTCCCTTGACAGCAACTAGAGTTGTCTTAGCAAGTTTGATATGCGCGGTCTCCAAAAGTCGCAAGATCTCCTCACGTCGCTCCAGTAATGACGCTAGCTCTGTCATCTTGCGCGCGATGGTTACCCTTTCAATCACTGGAATGTCATCCTTTCGCGAAGCACCTGAGCCAAGAACCTGTTTTCCTATCACTGGTTCAACGGCTCCGTGAGGTACACGAGAAATTGGTGGTAAATGTGCTGGGAGCCTCTTTGCGCGGTTGAAAATGAAAGCGAAGGATTTATTTAGGAAACCGGGCTGAGTTGACGAAGTGATACCCATAGAGGGTTTTTCAAGTTTTCGAGACATGTAATACTCAAAGTACTCCTTGAGGTCCCGCTCGTTTCGTAGCGTTGGTGGGACATTAGATACCATCACAGTCCGTAGCCTCAGTCCTTTGTTTGGGTGATCACGATCAGGTAAAGGAAGATCTGCAAAACCATATTGAGGATGGGGGTGTTGATAGTAACGAGGATCACTTTCTTCTGAGGTAGCGCGTTTTGAGAGCAGTTCCAGGCGGGCTTTCCGAAGTTGGAAAGCTCCACTACATATCCACAGGAGCACCCCCATCCAAGACAAGGCCACCCAAAACAGAAGACATATATGTATCCACAGTAGAGATCGGCCCTTCACTGTGGTAACCAGGGACGATATGGAAGCACGAGTCATCGATTTAGGGGAAACGTCTGCTTCGGAAAATTCGACGTGGATAGGAAATAATATGGGGAATGTCGTCAAAGTATGCAGGACGGCGAACCAGACTACGAAATTCTTCATGAAGGAGAACACGTCAACTGGCCCTAAATTGACACTCACAGCAACCACGCAGAAAGCGAATATAAAGAGTCGCATCGACGCCACGTAGCTCCAGCATTTCCGATTCTGAGAATTGAACAGCTTGTTTCACCCAAGACAATGGCCATCCTCTGGGCGATGGCGGTGACGGATTCCTGTGGCGCTACTTGAGACCAGTCGTATGTTTAGAGGAGAGAAACATACCTCGCCCACGATCTACCTTGATATAAGCTAAAAATATGGGAAGGTTCAGGAATGTTGTTTATGTGGTGTATGGCAAAGTACATACTATCCGAACTCCCAAGACTCACGAGATCCTGGGCTGCCTCCAGTACGATTACCCCGCCTTCTCCTCTTCATAACTTCCTGACTTGTCACACATAGTACCGTAATCCCAATTGCAATGACCGACTGATTTATCAAACCACTATAATATATGAAGTCCAGTTGTGGGCGATTATTGAGGATAATGCATACCTGTAGTTTTTAGAAAACGGCCTTGTATATATGTCACCCATGAAGTCTCATAGAAAGCAACACGAGTTCCACTGTGGGTGGTGGTTGGGGTGCACTGACATCCAGTAACCAATCTAGCGAAGAACCACCTCATGAGTGCCACTGCCAATCACTTGTGACGGCAGCCCACGTGATCTTTCCAGCCCCAATCACTGCCGCCTTGGTGCCGCGAGCCTCGAGGCGGCAGGTCAAGTCTGAAATGGGAAGAGCGGACTCTGACGGGTAAGTCGGGCCGACGCTAGCGATCATCATGTGACCGTTACGCGTTGCCTCGTCACTGGCATGAGGCGTCACAGTCGTGCCGTCTGTTGGCCGTCTGCATTGCTCTCTCAAAGCTTGGGGTAGACCGTCCTTGTCACACCCAATAGACCTTTATGTGGCCATATGATGTTTAAAGCTCGTTCCTCAAAACATAGTGTCAAATTGAAAGCCTACTGTTTAACAATAAGTGGTCACCAAATTTGCATTGTACCAAAGTATACTACGCTGGTGTGGGGTGCATTTATGTTATAAACTATGGCTGTATATAACTACTCGACACTAAGATAACCATGTGATGCCCACCCAAATACAACGAAAGTAGTAAGTACTGTTCTAACACTGCACTGGAGTATCTAGAAAGGTGTTAGAGGCTTACACATTGACATATCGGGTACATGTAACAAAGCCAAGAAACGGGTCGGAGTCGCCTAACTTCTCATGTGTAGTCGACCATAGTATGCTATTCCTTTGAAAGTCAGAATCATGCACACGATCGCCTGGCTATTGATATATATAAATTCTGTACACTATATAACATGCACGGCGATGTCATACAAGTGAGAGGTTCCCTACGTTCCCTCCTACTTGGCTTCAGACCATTTCTTGCCATACGCTTCCATAGATTGTGAAGATATAATTTCTACTCTTCTTTTCCTACAAACTCATCGAACCACCTAAAGACTTCATAATGCCACTTGAGGCTAGAGGCGAGAGATATACAAACATAGGTGTGAGATCATTATACACGGGTGAAAGCACGTACCTATTTCCATGATTGAGAACCCAGTGGTTCTCGTCTGGAAAGATGACCAGCCTACTCCGGATACCACGCCTAATGGGGGCGACATTAGCAGATGCATATTCTTGGTCTTTGTATACACATACTGTTGCAGGGCATGGAAAGCACCGATTCCCTCTGTTTCAGGAAGACGATAATCCTTGCTCCCGTGGATTAGGAGCTGTGGAGTACTCCAACTGTTCACAAAGTTCGAAGGGCTGAATCTGGTGGGTCGAGAGAAAATTAGAGTTCAATTTAGGCGAGAAATTCTTGTACATACTTCTGAGAAAGAGCTTTACTCTTTTCCTCCCATGGCCTGTGCATAGCATAGTTGCATTACTGCCCATAATGATATCGTAGGAACATACCTTCCACCCCATTCATGATTAAACTAGTCAATTGTATTAGTGTAACTTTAAATAAAGGAAGGGAGGTATGACATACGAAAAATAACTCATCAGTGGAATATCCATTGTAATTAGAGTCAAAGACCCCATCGTGGCAGACAAGGGCCTAGGTAGTGTACTCTAAAAAATGGCCGACATCGAGTATATGACTTGGACTTTACCTTAAAGTTGAAGCCATATTCAGGATGACCCTGGATCCAGCTGGGCAATGTCAAAGGTGACAATTCTTTTCAGTGACCAAACACCTAACTTGATTGCATAACCACCCCAACTGGCACCAGCTGCCACAGCGCGGTCTGGATCAATCTGAGGGATATTTGGGTCTATCTCGGGATCTTGTGCAACGGACAGGCACACCTCAGGATATACATCCAATGCATTCTGCCAGCCTTTTTGCATATCTATGAATGGCTTACCACCCCAATCTTCGGCAATTGCATCCGTGAACTCTAATGTTATAATGAGGACGTTCCATTATATATAATTTGAAACGAACCTTGCCCGAAAGTCGTACTGCCGGTCGGATTGATCATGATAACAAAGTATCCTTGCTGAGCGAAAACTTAGACAGGGAAATAGTCTCAGTCAAGGCAAGGAGTATCCTATCAATAGCATGTAAAATTATTACCATTTGGATTCCACCTGTTTGACCATTGGTCTTCCCATGCACCCTGAGGTCCTGTTTTGCCGAACGATCAACGTGAACAATAGGTAGTAAGGGAAGGGCGAACCTCCGTGTATTAGAAGTAAACCAGGCCATTTCTTCACCTCGCTGGGTTTCCATCCGCGAGGCCTTAGGGCCCATCCTTGGACATCCCTATCGTTAGCGCCTTTGAACCAGAAAGATTCGCCATGGGCCAAGTTCGTTCCTTGAAGAGAGGACTCAGTTAAGTGGGTGATTTGTTCCACTTCGCCATCAAAGTGCACGGGTTCTTCACTCTGTAAAATTGTACTCTCGAACTGTGAAAGACCACGAATTATGAAGACATCATTGGGAGAAGTGAAGGATGATTGGCTGAACAAGAGGCGCCCGTTGAAAAGTGCTTGGATTCCAGACGCTGCCTTGCTATCAGTGAGAGCAACCGGAATAGTGTATTTCTTGGACAAGTCCGGGTTCGTCGTAGACTTTGAGGGCGTTGAAGGAATCGGTAGCACAAACACTTTCACTTTAGCTTCATCACCTGCAGTGAAATAGATGAATTGCCCATCTTTAGAGAACTTGTGAAGATTTAGATCACCATTGAAGGGAGATTATGACATTAGACTGACCGCTAATGTATCAGGAGAGCGATCCCACCCCTGTGTCAAGGTATATCTGATGTCCTTCTCAAGGTCATAGATGACGATCTTTGCTCTACTGATTGGTTAGGAGTGTGAGGAACAAAGGGATAAGGATAACATGTGCCTGTCACTTTCGTAACCATCTTCATCAAGCTCCAACCACGCTGCCTTGGTAGCTTTAGGATTCAATACTGGACTATGAATCGCACCCTGTTTGCCAGAGGTAAGCACCCTAGGTTTACGACTACCATGGATATCCACGAGATAGACCTATGTCATATATGTTAAGCAACAAACATGATATCTTGAGGTTCAGTTACAGACGTCTTGTTTTGTGTGCCAGGCCTCCGCCAATTCGGGGTCTTTCGTTGTGTAAATCACTTGGTCTTGAGATACATCGAAATCATCAGTTGCGCCAAACGGTTCAACAGGCGAGCTCTGCAAATAGCTGAGAAACCTCATAGCACCAAACTCCAAGCCATCTTACATGCTTTGTTCCTTGCAATAAGTTGACAAACGTCCCCTCGAACACCCATTCCCTGTCCGGACTCAGGTCCAACCCAACGCTAAATAATTGTTGCTTCTTGTTTCCGGTCCAAGTATCCCAGTGGCGCTCGTAGGTCTTATCATAAACGTATGCTGAATTTCCGCGCGACTCCCAAGCATCATCTTGCTCCTTTACAGTTGTTAAGTTGCCATCAGAGTAAACGTAGTCGGAGAAGACAAGACGACCAGTAGTTGTCGAATAACGGAAGTTTGTTGCGGATTTATTAGGCAGTTTGGCAATGAGGACAGGGGGTTGAGACGTCTCGAGTACCCCAGCCTGTCCGGTGGATTTCGGTTGGTATGTGACGTCGAGCGCATAGATTTCTAAAGCGCCATCTGCTTCGACGACCTGGGCAACTGTACGAGATTTGATCCAGAAAGTTTCTCCACCCTTTGCGAGCTATTCCTTTCGTATAAGTTTTCCCAACAATTATGAGGTATAAGTAAAATAAAGACCTCGATTTCCAGGGGCCTGACGTTCGACTCTATTGGAGCTACCACAATTGACTTCTTATTCCTAAAAATGATGTTGAGCTCTCTTGAATACCACGACATATATCGACTCACTTCTTGTCCTTCAAGGAGTATTCGGATATGGGAACAAGTACTAGGTCACCCGCGTCGTTTGCAACACCAGTACCAGGTCGTTTGAGTTGAACCTGGGAAGCATCTCAGCTGACAGATGCGAAAGCGGTGAAGGAATACAAACCAAGTCCTTTGGGGAGAAGACGCCTGGTCCCTCCTTGAAACTGAAGTTCTGGACGGAGGTCATCTCTTTGTTGGGTGTGGGAAGTGTAGGGGTGGGTGGGTGCAAAGAAACCTGGGCCGTCAAGCCTAGGAAGGTAAAAGGAAACCGCATTTACACTGGCTTCTTCGAAGTCTTTCTTTGCCAGATGTTACTAAGGTATGAGTTCCTTCTCATGTGGCTTACATACTGAACTGTGGATGCATGTGTCGCCGACTCACGAGACCGTGACCGTGTAAGTCATCCTTGTCCCATATGGCGTATCATACTATGACTAGCAACTACCCATGTGCCATGTGATGCACAGGGACGTCGACTTTGGTGTATAGTTAATGTATAGCAAGGCTGAGCGAAGAAATATTATGTATGATACTATACTTGCTATAAGATTGCAATGTTATAACTACAACTAGACTCGGAAGGCGGACATTTCAAGATAGAGCTGTCGCATTCTCTACATTCTCTGTGCTTGCAAGGACTTTACGCCATTTGATGGGACTCAGATTGAAACTTTGAAGTTTCCTTTTTCCTGTAAGCTTAAGCTTGGCTGGATGTCTGCACCGGCTCCTTTTTGGGAATATCAGTACAGAAGGAATTCGGCACAGAATGCAACAGTAAACCAGAGCTTTCAGATACATTGGGAACAATCGGATGACCCAGGAACTTGATATTATTGACGTCAATGGAAAATCTCCCAGTTTGACCTTGCGAATCTGTTTCAATCCTTGAGTTGGAACCGGCTCCAGTGGAAGATCATGCAACATCACACGACGACATGACCGTCGTCCTGAACCGTCCTGAATTGAAAGAAAATAGCTCTTGCTCCTCCTGCCGATTTGTAATAACTTGGAGGAGTCCGACTTGCGGTTACTGCTGAAGTTTGTAAGCCCAAAGACCCACCGGCACGCATTTGCTTGACCGGGACTTCCATCGAGCACCTACCGTAAATCGTCATCACTCATTGCCTCTCGATCTGTAAACGGTAGTGTTAGAAGTGCGTACATGTTTGTAAATCGTGACAGACGAGGATGCCAGGTCGCTATCGAGACGCGCGTTACGGTTATCGCCATTGTGGAGAAGGACCATTATGTACAGAATAATGGAAATGCTGCTGGAGGAGAGAGAATTTTCGAGAAACGCTAGAGATCAGAGATCAGATTCAATGATACGTTGACTTGTCAGTTGGAGCCAATCTGGCCTCTCTTTGTCTCTCATGAGAAACTATAGGTTCATTAAGGAGAGCCAGATACAAAAAATAAATGTTACTATTCGCTCATGGCATCCTCTTCCTCACCATCGACCGCAGCACCAATCTTCTCTTCGGGCGTAAGCGCACCCTGTCCCTCAATCTGGACCACGTCACCCGTCTCAGAGTCCCACCGCGCTATCAGACCTACACGGAATACAACCATTTTGTGTCCGATCAGCTTCAAAAGTTGTGCTTGTTCAGCCGTTAGAGGCTTGCCCTTTTTACATAGTTCGTGGGTAGCAGTCAGCGTCGGAACACCTTTGTTCATTGACGTCGTTAGTCCTAATTTCCTAAGCTGAGGTTCTTCGTTATGCGGAAACGGTTCTGGAGGATCGGAATAATGTCGCAACACAGGCCCTATGGGTAGTATGACTGTTCGGCTTGCATTATTACCCGCACGAGCGAAATCTGGTTGTTTGAAATCCTCAAACCAATCGATGACTTCTTGCGGTAGTGAGTCAGTGAACATGACACCAACTTGGCCTTTTATTTGCTACATAGGCATTAATGCACAATTTTGGGATCAAATTCAACTTGTACGCACCTGAGCGAGCTTATGGATCCCCGTACGATGCTCCTCCTCTGGAGTTAAACCCAATGCCTTCGCCATTACTGCTCCGCGGCCAAAGAATATCCTAGCAGAGCTATGACAGCGCACATAAGTCCTTGAGAAGACAAGATGTCTGGTATCTGCGCGTACTCTTTCCATAGTTTTCTCACTGTCTTCAGATGAGCGTTTCGCATCGACCCCACTTCAAATAACCAGCAATATCTCCACTTTTCAGCGTTACTTTGGAGCTAAAGCACAGCACAATCAGTTTTGACCTGGAAGGACACCTTTGGACTACACACATCCCGCATCATGGCAGTTTTTTGCTCCTTCGTTTTTTTTGCGACCTTCGTCAGAGAAACTTTGAACGTCACTCATAAAAAATTGATCAATAATGGTAACCCTCATCCTTACCGAGCTTTGCACGTTTTGATTTGGGCATGGTTGATGATATGGAATGTGCGGTAAGGAGAAAATGGTAATGTAGAATTTGGAAGTCCGCCAAAAATTATCTATCTGCTTCGATCATCATTCTGGCAATCTACCCACTACAAGAATCCAAAATAATGCTTAGTACAACTGACCTGACGACCTTAGAGGACTCCCTCCTTAATAAATCCGGGAATGTCCCCCTGCATACTCGCTTCCGCGCATTATTCACACTTAAATCCCTTAAAAATGAAGATGCCGTTCGGATTATATCTGCAGGTGTTGTTTTCTTGATCTAATCTCTGCGTGCCAGGACTTGATCTGCGGTTGCGCCAGGATTGCAGGATTCATCCGCTCTACTAAAGCATGAACTGGCCTATTGTCTCGGCCAAATGCACCTTGAGTCCGCGCTTCCCGCTCTGGAAAAAACGCTCAGAAATAGGTCAGAGGATCCTATGGTTCGGCATGAGGTGTGTTCAGTTACCTAGAATTTTCGCCGGTTCTTATTATTCCTATACAACAGGCGGCTGAAGCCATGGGCGCAATATCTGCCTCATCATCTGTTCCCATTCTAAGAGAGTTTCTATCTGATCCTGAGCGCACTGTAAGAGAGACCTGCGAAATCGCGATTGCTAAAGTTGAATGGGATAATTCCGAGGAGGGGAAGAAGCATTGGCAGAGCTTGAAGGACGTTGTGCCGTGAGTTACAGGTCTCACAAGAAAAGTATGAACTCACTCCTCCCCAGCCTCTATACATCAATTGATCCAGCACCTGCAACATCTGGTCTCCTACTAGGCACTCCGAAACCTGAAGACGTCTCATCGAACGGGGTTGCTGAGCTCCAGTCAAATCTATTGGACACCGATCTGCCTCTCTTTGAGAGATATCGTGCGATGTTCGCCCTTCGTAACATTGGCACACGAGCAGCTGTTGATGCCCTCGCTTCTGGGTTTACGGATAGCAGTGCTCTATTCAAGTGTGGACCGTCTTGAGTTCTAGCATAAAAGCTTTTGGCTAATCAGTATCATAGACACGAGATTGCTTTCATTTTTGGCCAACTTTTGTCCCCGCATTCGATACCGTCATTGTTGGATGTTTTGAAGAACGATAAGGAATCTGAAATGGTCCGACACGAAGCAGCTGAAGCTTTGGGAGGCATTGCTACGCCCGAGGTCCTTCCTCATCTGAGGGAATGGATGAACAGGGCAGATGCGCCACGAGTCGTGCGTGAGAGCTGTCAGATCGCCATAGACATGTGGGAGGTACATTCCGGTATAATATATATATTTTGTTTTGAAGCTGAATACGACCATTATAGCACGAGAATTCGGGTGAATTCCAGTATGCAAACGGTCTTGGGACGTCGACGCCCATTGTTGCCGTTGGTTGAGTGTCTTCTTGCTATCATGCCTAGTCAAACGTATGTGTATTTTTGTTAAAAGTTTTACATATGTATTGTTATAATCGAACATCTTGAGTCTCGTGGTCTTTGCGCCTTTAGAGCCCTGCCCTGCGACACAACAATTCTGGAAACAAGTGTGTGTGTATCGCAATCACGATGCAATCTTTCCATTTCCTTACAACAGACGTAGAAGATAACGGAAAGGAGGGGCAGCAACAGCTCGATTGGTAACTATCAGACTTCATTTATATGATGTAGAGACTGTGGCTCAAACTTCTGCACTATCACAGCAACAAGAAGACAATAAATCGACCTTTTTGTATACAATATGGTCCACCGCGGTGCGTCAGACTCACTGGTCTAGTCATCGGTGACACACCGTCAAGCCTTGTTCATCCCACATGGCATGTCACATGGAAATCACAATTAGGATTTCCAAATACAGACTCACAACATCCTGTTCGTCCTTGTCATCGTTTTGTTTGGTGGATCTCGTCTCTAGGCTAGCTACTGAGTTATGGCAGATACTGTGCATCACCACACCTCTGTCCGTTCTCTTAAAAGACGCAGAGAAATCCGATTTGACACTCCACTCATTTATTGAACTTTATCCAACCTAGGACATCGTGTAGAAATGGCACCCTACTACGTGGAGAAACACCCTAAGAAGGCCGAAGCATACCGCTACGCACAACACAAACTGCAGGCCTTGCCCCCGAAAGCGTTGGAGAGCACCACCCATATAGTACTCAAAATCGCCTCTGCTGCGTTGATCACCGAAGAGTCGTTACCTGACTGTATCCTCAAAGCCAGTAACGGCTGCACCGCGAGCCTACTTCACCTTGCTCTCCGGTAAGTGCATATCCTCTAAGCTTTTTGCCCCCGTGAAACCACATCTCATGGCTACCTGTGTCAGGTGTCTGGCGGGGCTCAATACTCCTGAGGATCGCGAAAAAAGTACTTATTATCTAAGGCTTGCCATCTCTAAAGTGGTGGATACACAACGGGAGTCAGAACTTCAAGCAACTGCGCATGTTTTGCTCTTGGAAAGCCTCGGCGCGATCATGTCTAGATTTCGTACCCCACCCGAGCTAGAGGTTGTTCAGGAGGCCGAGTACCATGCAAATGAAGCTCTGCGCCTTCGCCCCAGTGCACCCATACCTCCCAACATCATCGCTTATTGCCATCAATACAAACGGTTTCTCAATGAGTGCCAGGGTTTCATGGTGCACGACGCACTGTGGAATGCAGTTGGAATGCATGATGAAAAGCAACAACAAAAGGTCGAAAAGCTACGGGACAAAATTAGGCAGAGGCCTATGAGATATCAATGCGCTGCAGCCGGATGTGGAATTGAAGCTGATAAACCAACAGCCTTGCGAAAATGTGACTTTTTTTAAACTCGGCTTTATTGCACTTCACTGACCGTCACTGGCAGGTGCTGGTGAATGCGACGAACAAGATAAACCACATTACTGCTCCGCAAAGTGTCAAAAGGAGGTGAAGATAATACCTGTACCTGTGCCTTTTCATCTTCTGCCTTACTTACAAACTTGGCAGGACTGGAAAATCCATAAACCTCACTGTAAGTCTGGTGGGCAATCTCGGACATTTCAACCATCACGACTATCCGATCCGAATTTTGACATCGAGTTGGCTGGCCCACCAGGCAAGTTCACCGATAAACCCGTTATACAAACTATCGTAGGCACTCTCGGCAAGGAGTATCGAGTGAAAGCTTCACGGAAGTTGTTGAAGAGAGTGGAGATAATACAGATTCCAGGGGCAAATGGGCACGTAATTTATGTCCGCTGAGTTACACAACTCACAGAAGTTCTCTGTGCATGTTGTACACTGCCGGTATAATAATCCCATGCATACAGTACCTGTAGATGCCTGTTCAACTTTCTTCCCCTAGTTACTTTATGAACATACGAGTCACAGTGGCTTTGCAGTTGGCTGGTGGGTGGCAAGATTTGATCGAAGCCAGGATCATCACATGACTGCATTTAGTATCTACCTGAACCTTGGACCTTTTCCTGGCTCAGGCTCACCGGCCATCTTGTCAGCTCTTACCAATTACTGGTAGTTCTCAGAATATATTTACGCCCTATGCCTCTCGATGGGCATTCTTATCTTGTGTCGCAAGGGTGGGAGGGGAAAGGGACTGGACTTCGGCAAGGTGCCATCAGTCGTCCTCTTGCAATCCCTCAAAAGAAGAACTTGGCTGGGTTGGGCAAGGATCGGGATGAAGCCTTCCCATTTTGGGATCAGTGAGTTCCTCCTTCAAAAATCGTGCATAAGTTTAACCATTTTTTCAGCCTTTTCTCTGCTGCTGCCAAGTCCATACAGTTGACATTTGCGAGCGACGACGACGAGGTATCAACAGTGCCGCCTATCCTTTAATTTTCTGCTGACGCTCTGGAAGTCTGATACCGATGCGCTGGTTCCAGAAATGAAACGTACAGTAACTGGAATCCTATCCAATCGTCGTCCAGTGACCGGAATCTCTGCTAGCACATCTGGCACTACTACCCCTGAATCCGGTGGCGAAGGCCCACGAGCAAGCCTCCTTACCCTGGCAAAACGAGAGGCCGCAAGGAGCTGCCTTTATGCCAAATTCTTTCGTGGACCGATTCTTGGTCCTGATGATGATCATTCCACGCTGAAAGCTCAGTCCTCAAAATTTGTAACAGAGAGCACCGTTAAAGTAAAGGATGAAAAGAGGACAAAGTGCAGGACAGATGGAAGTGAGTTTGAGGCTCCTGGTAAGAAGCGGAAAAGGGATGGCGAGGATGATCCTCAACGGCGAAAATGTAAGAGAGAGAGAAAGGAAAAAAGAAAGGCTGGGGAAATGCTGGAAGCTAATGAAAGGGTGAAGAGGCTGAGGAAGAAGGAGAAGAAAGAAAGGGATTCAAACAAAGACGGGAAGGCTAAGACGCAGAGGCGAAAAGTACGGGGGATGAGTGTTCAATTGAACTCAAGTAATTCTGAGATAAAGGAGGAGAAGGGGTGGGAGCGAGATCTAAAGGAGATGGAAAAATCGGCTCGTAATGCGGACGAGCCGAACCAGAAGAAACGGAAACGAGAAAAAGACAGGTAACGCAAAGCCCAGTAAGGACGGGCCCGGGGTGGGTGGGGATTGTGGACACCCGAAGGGCGGCCATTGTGCTCCAAGCTGTGTTTCCGATGTTGAGCTGGATGTTGATGGGCCGGTCAATGACGACGAACACCACCAACAATTACTCGCAACCTAGAATCGAGCGAAACGGAAGGACTTATGACTTGTAGCACCCTTTTCGTACCGTCCTGTATACCCCTAACACAATATCACCCTTTTCATGAGTACATGCAGGTAAAATTTATGTACTCCGTTCCAAGTGGATTATTTTTATAAGACGAGTTCTAATTCTGAACTAAAAGATGCAGTGGCGGATAACAGGGGAAAATGCAAAACAATGGATGGGTAACCTCATAGATGAAAGAAAACAAACGTATTGTGAAGGAACGCTGCTATGCGTTAGCGCTTCTCCAAGCGCTCTGTAAAGCGATACGCCGTGCCTGCTCGAAATTAGTCACCGATCAGCCAATACAAACAGCGCAACAATCATACCTGGTCGAAGGAAATTGAGCTTTCTTTAAGCTCTACCCGCTGTCGACCATCCTCATCCTCATCCTCGTCATCATCGAAAGAGGCTCGGATGGCACCACCGCGCATCCCGCCAAAAGCTGCCTTCCCACCTGCCAAGGAGAAGGGTGTTGATGCGACGGCGGTACCAAACACGCTCGCGGTTTTTGGAGCACCGAAGGCCGCAAAGTCGGTGACTACCTTTCGTGGCGGAGAACCAGGAACTGTTGTCTTGATGGGTGAGGAGGGGATCGTTGGCATTGTACGCGACGGTGTAACACCGAAGCCGGTCGCATAGGTATTCCGACCCATGGATGAACGGGCTTGCAGATATTTGTCCGTGAAACGGGTACCGTGTACCTACCATTATAGTCGTCATGAGCTGTAAATTTTGAAGTAGTCCGGCGCTTACCCTCCTCAGATTTCCGCGGGCTTCAGCCAAGGACGCTGCTTGCATGAAGACTGAAACATTGTGTTTCGCTTCCTCAGACTCCTTATATATACTCTCTATAACAACCTTCTTCGTATTTTCGTTGCGAAGAAGTAGCCTTTCGTGAAGTTCTCGTGCAACATCGTCCACGCTCTCGTTGTTACCAAGTATCCTTGCCGCAACGGCATGGCCGACTTCGCGAACAAGGCGTTCCATATCAAGATTTTCCAGAACACTACCCACAATTGCGTGTGCAAGGAGATCTGCTGTCGTCAAGGGTAACATTAAACCTGATGTAATATCGGTGATAGCTCTGTAGAAATCGTTCGCGTACTAAACGGAAGAGTTGTTAGTTGGAAGTACTGGACCTTTAAATTGAGATAGTCACTGAGTAGCCGCTCAGAGCCGGCTCACAAGCGACGAAGAACTAGAAAACCGTTATTGAGAACATTAGGCTAAAAGGAGTAATAAGTACCAAGGGTATGCCGCGACTAGCCATTTGACGAGCAAGTTGGAGGGGATCATGGCCATCCGGCGATCCTTCATCGAAACCTGTGCTGACTATGAGAGGGATTCGGAGGAGACACCAAGGCTACTTGCCATCTCCATATTCGCCAATCCCATGCGGTGGAGCGTCGGCTATAAGAACAACCATTTTACTTGCGTGCTCCCTCCAATCCATATTCAGTGCCTCCACCATTGCAGCAGTTACCGCCTCTGGCCCGTCTCCGCCGCCAGAGGCATATAAACCCGATAAATGATTCTGTACCTTGCTGATATCGGATGAAAACCCAAAGTTCTTGGTTATATAGGTATGATCCTGTGGCGGATGATCGCGAAATGCGACCAATCCAACACGTAGATCTTCTGGACTTTGCAACTTTCCGGATTCAAATATGTGCGCACAAATCTGCTCGATGTTCTTTGTTGCAGATGTGATATAGCTTCCTTGACTTCCAGTGCAATCCTGGATGAACACCAAGTCACTTTATGGTGATGATGATTAGTATGACGGCGCTTGGAAGTGACCTGCGCGACTCACAGCATCTTGCGCCCATCTTCAAATACGTTCGTCGCTTGTGGAACATATTGTGAATTGTTTTGAAGCTCTTGGAGAGCCGAGCCCGCAAAACCCATGTCTTCATCCATGGTATGACTCAGTCAAACCGCTATTGTTGCAGACAGACGAGATCGGTTCTATAAGTGAGGTCACAACTTCGTTTACGGTAGTCGTTCACGGGAAGGATGCAGATTTTCTCGCGACGTTATCTGCAGGTGATGATATGGTCAGAAATTGAAACTTCCCGGTACCCCAATGAAGCTTTAAATGTATAGAGCAGCAGCCAAAGCCACGAGTCTGCAATGATGTTAGATTCGGATCTTACAGGTCGGCTTTCGGATCCGTAATGCTCCATGTTTTTTGTCTAATAACACCGCTTTCTATAGTAGATATATAACATTGGCTGGCCTACCGGCGTCCCCCAAATAGCCAACTTGACCAATGTGAACTCCACCCTAGCAACCCAGGTCCCCCTGGCCGGTACAATGTCCGATATAACATGATCAATCCTGCTGTACATCCACCTAGCATCGCTGTCAACGTAACATACATTCTGAGCCTCGCCGCAGCTGTCATTGCGCGGTCTGCGCCGCCTGGTATAGAAGAATATCTACAACATGGTCTATCAGCCAAAGAAACTATCACACTGAACTCATCAACGCACGGTTTCATCGCAATATTACAGATCGCGTGAAAGACATCGGCTGTCTGTCCAGTTTTTACACTGACTGCAACAGGGACCTGTAGGCCGAGCCGTCTGCAGTAGACATCAGGTTGCACTTCGTGCCTCTGTACCCCCAATAAATCAACGATCATGTCAAGGGTGCAGAATATATACCTGTAAAGCGAGGTCAAGGTCTGATTTCGTTGCAACAAACAGAGTTGGAATGTGATCAAGGCTGTATTGTTGCTGTACGACAGTAAGAAGATTAATTACCGCACTCAAAAGGTCTGTCAAAGCTCTCACCCGTAGGTTGCTGATGTATGAGAAAGAGTTCGTATCACTAGAGTCGTGAACATAGACGATGACATCTACGATGTCAGTTTTCTTCGAATTCCTGAGGGTCTCCGCTTCGTATCTCGAACCAAATTCTTGTAACTGATAAGCTTTTTAGACATCATATGACGTCACAAGGAATACGAAACTGACCACCAAATACTTTTCGGAGCCGTCAATATCCACCGCATTTACTACACTGCTCATTTTGCTCGTTGGTTCGTAAGTGTTGCTAAATGGCTTCCCAGCAAAGGACCGTAAAAGAGAGGTTTTCCCTGAACCAGCTGCCCCAATGACATAGGATAGAAAAACATTTCTTGTTACTTTCCCTTTCCGTCGGTCAATTTTACGGGCCCGTGTCACCTGGACGGCGTCTGTTCTTGGTTCATCCGGATACCCGAGATATGCCAAATATGCAAGAGTGGTTTTGTGATCAAGAAGCGTCGTCATGCTGACCAGTAAGTTAGCGTCAGGAGACAGGTGGATGTTTTATTTGCGAAGCACCTCCATTGAGCAAGCCAGCCTTGTAATGTAACAGCGCCTGTATCATCGGAGAGCGTGGTGTCGGGGAATTTTTGCATGGCCCACGGGTTTCCTGGTGATGTGCTGAATACTTCATCCAACTCAGCCGTTTTCAGTGCACCATCCTGGTCCTGAAAAAGGGTCAGTAAGATAGTGAGCGTAGAACAGCTATATACCTTGTCAAAGGTTTCAAAAATATCTGTGAAGAATTGGTATCCAAGTGGGCTAAGTTCAACTGAGCAATCCAATGGTACATCAAATCTGGATATAGAATGTTACTTGATATCCGTGATTGGCTGATTAAATTATAACACACTTTGGTGAGAGGAATTGCTCCGTCAAATGTAGGTCCTCAGCGTAACCAAATTTGCGGAGAACAGTCCACGTTGTTTCTAGCCGTCCTCGTTGAATAAAGATGGTGTGAAGATATAAGAATCCAGCTTCTGTTAGGCCACCATCACGAATACCACCCGACGCGTGTTCTTGAACCATTTCCTTGATGCCTTCTAATTCTTGCAATTGCAATGGGGCATCAAAGCATTTCCGCTGTGCAAAGTATTATTGAGTCACACGATTAATGGAATGTATTGGCATAATCGAACTTGAAATTCATTGAGCTCGGAGGCTTCGAGAATGCCATCCTTGTTGGCATCGCAAAGCTTGAATATTCGCTTTAGGGCTGCTATGCAAGCTGGTTTCAAAACCTTTTGGTTCCATAAGAAATTAGACGTTAGAGGGTGCTTAAGCGCGTACGTGATCGCGCGAGTCATACAAAGGCGCTGTTGGATGTAAGACCGCCTTTTGCGCAAAATAGAACACTTCTGACACGTTTAGCGGCGCCTTGGCTGAACATTCGACGCATGTCTCCACTTCCTAAATCGATTAACGTAAGATACAAGAATGGGGAGACAACAGCTATGTACCTTGAACTCGTTCATAATAGGAACAATTTCATCTTCCAAAGCTTCGTTCGTGACTTGACCGCCGCGCAAGTCTATCTTGTTACCGACTAGAATGACGGGAACCTAAATTAATCATCAGCCAAGCTGAGATTACGAGTTAAACATGGGATTTACATTGACGCCTAATTGACGGAAATGCGGCAACCAGTAGGTAGGAATGCGGTCGAAAGAGTTTGCATTGTCAATGGAATAGACGACACATATCACATGAGCTTTCCGGATTTCAGACTCAAGGTGTGATCGATCCTGAGGGCCAGCTGTTGGACATAAGTCCTGACTCAGATTTAGGAGGCCTAGCTATCCAGCGTACCTCCTGAGTCGACAATGTAAGTCGTTACATTTTCCGGCGTAACTTCTGGCGGAATAGTGACCTCTGGAACAATGTGCTGGACCTAAATCAGGAAGATGAGCAGAAAACACAGAACGACAGAGCCCAGCTCACATGAGCTACGAAAGATTCCTTAATCAACGATGTAACTATTGTGCTTTTGCCAACACCCTCTGGAGGAATGGTCAGGCGACGTGGAGATTAAGCGGCTGAACTTACCGTCGCCAACAAGAAGAATGCGTACATCTCGTCGCATATGCCGTTAGTTCAGCTTTAGAGGAAGGAATATTAGAAGAAATCGGGCAGGCCCGTTGGGTATGTTACTGTACTGTCCTTGGCGGTACCAGTTTGCACCATTTGGAAATAGTTCCATCACGTGACAATCGGTGTTTTTTGCTTTGCTTCACATTTGAGTCCGTTTGACAAGTTCGAGTTGCCATATAAGCGCCCCCGAACGGACGAGTCAGTTCGTATCTGTTCGCATACTAGCGTATACTTCGGAGACCGCCAGCGTCAGGCTGTATCTGGTTCTCGATACTTTAAAAACCTATCTCTAATGAATCTGGAAATCAATTTACATCATATGACAGCTCTCCCCAACCCCTTGATGTTCACTGCGCTACCCAGTGATATACTGATTTTGATTCTCCAATCTGTCTCTGTACGGGAGCTTGCATCTCTTTCTGGAACTTGTAGACTGCTGAACTCTCTGGTGTGTCTTGACGCAGCTTCGCCCCCTTTCAAGTCCTGATGCCAAGTTGGGTTGGACTAGGTTACAGAGTTTGGCTGGGTGGACCAACTTCGGGCAAGATCTCGTCCTTCATCCAGTCTCTCACAGACACGGAAACTTTGGCAACCCAAGACGCAAGTCAGATATGACTTCCTGGCCGATCGTGCATGGTCACTTTCCGAGTTCATAGCTCGACCTCTTTCTCGCATGTGGACGGAAAGAACGCAGCCAGTATTATCCATCAGTCCATCTAGATTGGTGATCGCCGCTGGCCCTAGTATAATTTCGTACAGGTTTGGCGTGGCAGCGGTTGGCGCGGCACCGCCAATATGTTTAGAAGGCGCCTTCTCCTTTGCTTCACAACACATTAGTATCACCAGCATAACTTTTGTTGAAGATGGTGGATTAGACGAGACTTTATGTATTGGGTTCCAAGATGGATCATTGCACCAAGTATCTCTAATACCCCCATCACACCATGATACAGCATCCTCGTTAGGAGCATCTACAACTACTTTCTCTCAACTACAAGAGGGAGAATTCGTGGAGAGTCTATCATCACACCAACATCTTTTACTGGCATTATCATCCAGTGGTAACGCCACTTTAACAAATTTGCACTCCCTTGCTTCACCTGATGTTGTGGCGCTGAATACGCGCAGTTGGGTGTCACACCTTTGCACGGACGCGTCTGGTCCATATGCAGCATTTGGTACTTCATCCATGTACCCGTTGCGCGTTCATTCAATTACAAACGATGGGATGTCGCAAACACCGTTCGCCGTCCTTCACACCGACATGAATTTCGACGTATACAAACCAACTTCATCCGCGGTCTATGGAATTTCTCGAGGTCCCCTCGCATCTCCATGGGGAGCCTCCCCCCAGATATTAGTCTCCGGCTGGTTTGATGGACAAGTTCGTTGCTACGATCTTCGTTCGTCCTCCCGTTCGTCAGCCGTGGATGGAGAAAGTCACTCAGTCCCTCTTCGCCCAGTTTTAGCAATGCATGACCCACTGCAAATGGAAGCAATCTACTCGGTCTCGTGTGGTGGTGGCTCCTCTAGTCATGTAGCAGCTGGATCTGCACGTCACAGTGTCGTATCCTTCTGGGATATTCGATCCCCAAAGACTGGGTGGAGTGTTCATGCACCTCATAATGATCGTTCCCCAGTCTATTCGGTAATTCTCGAGAGTTCCCGTCTATTTGGTGCCACACATAGCCGACCATTTCTCTTTGACTTCGTGAGCGTTTACAAAAATCCATGTGGTTCAAACACAACTCACTGTTCACCTCAAGGGACCCGATGTTGATATCCACACTTACCCCAGCCTACCCGAAAGAAAAAAAGGAGGTAATGGAATAGGCTACTATGTCACTAAATACCCTCATGCTACACGAAGCGCATACTAACGAAAGCTGTCGATTGGGGCGCGACCAACGTATCAGGTGGACTACTGCTCCGATATCAACTGTGTAATTAGACATGTCCATAGGTATAATCGTACAAACAAACACCTCGAAAAAAGTAGTGTGATGAGATACATCATGCAAATGAGTGGGTATGGAAACAGATGGATATTTGTACAACGAGGGTAATCCCAAATCCTAAGGAATATAAAATGAATATGAAATACTAAGACTATATGGCGGATGCATGGTATAGAGCGGAGATAACAGGTCACAATGCTGCGGTAGTTTGAGGCTGGGAGCGAGTGGCCCAGTTGAAGAGTTGGCGCACATCACTAGCTTGGACATTATCGGCGGGTTGTCTTGGTTCGACTAGCAGACTGGGAATACATTAACGCGTGCATTCTGATTAAAGCTAGCATCGTACCTTCGGCGATAGAGGTCCTGGAGATCTCCATGCTGGCGGGCATTTTCAAAAGCGACATTCAAATACTCTTGAACTTCAGATATCGCCTTTAAATTATAGGGAATCTGAAAGCGTTGCATATCTTGATGGTCTGAGTTAGCCAGCTCAATTCGAGTCAGGTGTTCGTCACTACCCACCTTGAATAATGCGGGCAAGTTTATGGTATTTGTTGAAGTTAAGCAGTTTCTTGTTTGTGTTACTTGGCGACGCTCTATGTGAAGGGTTACCCTCACGACAGAATGTAACATCAGTCAAGTATAGACCTGCGCGACCAGTATCAGCATAATACTGGAAACCTGACTAGGTAACGAGCATACCCAGGAAAGGAACAGCTGGTGGTGCTGTGTTGCGAAGTTTGCTTCGGTACTCATGGTAGTTTCGACCATGGTCAGCAAGCCTTCTCAGTGATTCCATCTGTGACCTGTACTTTTGAGGTATACCCTGAAATCATAATTTAGTTGCAAAAAAAAGCAGAATGGTTTGGAGACTGACAAGCCAAGTCTGATGCAATCTAGAGATTGTTGAAGAATCCAAAGCAGCGAGGATTGACCGGGAGGTACTATAGTTATTGAGAGACGTACAGCGCTGTTATATGATTGAAAAGATGAAGGGACATCAGAGAAATAGTGAGACCCACATCAGCTACTTTGATGAAGAATCGGACTAATGTGGTTCTCTTCTTCAGATCAAGTTCGCTGAGAATACTTTCTGCAACCCAGCCGGTGATGACCGTGCTCAACGACGAGACAGCTCTTACGTTCACAGGCGGCTTGGCTCCCTCCGATCCTGTCTCAAGAACTTCTTCTGGTTGAATCGCACAATAAAGATTGCATTCCATAATGGTCAGCTGCCTTGCAAGCTCTAGCGCGTCGAAATCCGTTACGACGATCGAAATAAAGTCCTTTTTCCTGAGCGCAACGAGTAGAGTCTTCGTCATGGTCGGCCGAGGGACTTCAGAAGTCAAGAGAATGGCTGAGGGAGGGTTGATGGACATTCCGGGGTCTCGGCTGCGGTCGCCCTTGGGGCTTATAGTAAAGTCTGTTGTCTGCCGGCGTAATGTGATCAGTTCCAGAATCCGCTGGGCTGGCCCAGGGAAGAAATGCATTAATTCATTCCTAGTGAAGAGTGTCAAAGATGGTAGGGCAAGGTCATCAACACCTGGTCGCCAGTACAACTCGACCCACAACTTGATGAAATTTGACACCCGGAGTCTGATTGGTACACCTTTACGCTGTTGCCAAAGTTGAATGTCTTCGTCTGATACGCCCCTCGGAGGCTGGATGTTGTATCGAGAAATGATTGTGTCCACCAATTCTACAGGCGAAGAGAACAGCCGAAAAGTCAGGAA
The DNA here is from genome assembly GCA_018221655.1 of Myochromella boudieri. Classification (NCBI taxonomy): domain Eukaryota; kingdom Fungi; phylum Basidiomycota; class Agaricomycetes; order Agaricales; family Lyophyllaceae; genus Myochromella; species Myochromella boudieri. The sequence continues at coordinate 69,664 of JABCKU010000002.1, read as the reverse complement.
AAAGACTGCAGAGAATGCTGCGTCTACGATGCTATCATGGGGAGTCATTTTCTCTACCAAAACCTCCATGGTTGCGCCCACAAGATGGCCTTCACTGTTGTAGGCAACATCTTCCAGTGAATAGTCATGGGATAACATCCAATCAATCGGATCTTGTATGAACTCTGTGTTGAGATCGAGGCTTGGTGAGAGCTCTTCATTCTGCAACGTTTCCAAAACGCCATTGCTGTGACTTCTAACACTCCCCTCCCACGTTGTGCCATCTTCGTCTGTACGAGCTATGGAATTTGGAGAAGGCAGGTCAGCCTCGACTATAGAACGAGTTATGTCGATGAAGGAAGGAGGCCGGTGTTTAGTGTCGTCAGGTGAGGTGGCAGCTGTGTCTATGGACTGCTGTGAGGAAGAGTTTGAGATACTGCTGCTATCTGAACTCGAAGATACGTCTCGAGGCCTACGCAGGGGAGAAGCGGAACCGGCGTGGATTGTTATGTCTTCATCGTTGGTCCGAGTGCTCAGATAAGTAGACAGAGCACCCATGCTCGCTGTTTTCATGAGTTGCAGCCTTGAAAATCTATTTGGCTGGGGTCCATCGTCACCAGTGGGTAGATTGATGACGAATGGTCTTTCGCCAACTGATCTACTTAAACACAACTTGACCGCTGCAACACAATCAGCGCCTGCTTTGAGGGCACCCGTGGCAGAACGCAAAAGAGTCTGTTTTTCCTCTTCTTCTGTTAAGGTCGAAGGGAGAGATAATGTCAATAGTCGGACAGACTCTGCTAAAGAACTGGTAACGCTGTAAAGTCCATCTTTGGCGGATTTTAGGTTCCCCAGTCGGGTAACTGGGATGTCTGTATGTTGCATGACAGCTTCAACGATTGTCAGCAACTTGCACACCATCTCTACAACTTCCCTAACAAGATCGTACATGTGCCCTGTGCTTGAAGCATGGGAAGTGCGAGAATGGGAATGTGCATGACCAATGAAAGCCGCGATCGTGGACAGGTACTGATCATGGGTCAAACGTAGTGCTTCCATTACCTGTGTGGTGGTCGAGGGGCCAGAAGGAAACGGTGGAGCGGGAGGAGATGAATCTTGGGAAGAAAAAGAGGATGATGATGAGGTACTGCTGACTGATAGTCCTGGTTTATGCCGCCCAGCGAGGTGTGCGCGATGGTACCTATCTTCTTTAGATTTTTCTGCATATGGCCGATTAGGTAGCAGCGGTAGTGCATCAGAGTCTTCCTCTGTTGAAGCCATGCCACGATTTCGAAGGTCGCCCATACTTTTGATACGGAGAGCCATCCCCGCAGTAGCTATCACTTCTCTTCCCCGTAACCGTGCTTGAGTAGGTGTTGGAGAGTCCAAGCTGTACGGTATTGAGGGACGATCAAACGATACATATTGATTGCTCCAAGATGAGCTTTTCTCCATAGATGCCGTGGATACTGCATCTCGCTGGTCGGGTAATTCGATACCATATTGGCCAGCAACGGTCAAGAACCTTCGAACATTGGCAAACACTTGCCCGCCTAGCCGAAGCATACATTCAACTTCAAGATCCTGAGTCTGTGCGTCAGAAGATCCTTCTGACGCCTTCTTCGCTTGAGCCACCAGAGCTGCAAGGACGGACAAAATTCGCCGTCGCTCCTCTGCCAGAGGCGGATGCTGTTGTAGGATTGGCGAATCTCGTATGAGCGTTCCTGTAACAGACAAAATGGACCGAACACAAGAGATTATGCAAGCCGTTGAGGGTGGAAAATGGGATGTCCTGTTAGCCCGAACAGCGGTTTGTAGCAGTGAAAGACCATGTAGCAGAGGAATCATAAGTGCAGGGCAGTAAGAATCACCGTTTTGGCCGACTGAATCTGACATGGACGAATGTTGATGATGCCGAGGATTTTCATGGGAGGGTACAGTTTCCAAGGAACTAGTGGAGGCAGCGGATTCTGAACGGGAATGTCCCTTCCCCTAGAGGATTTAGTACAGTAACACTGGACAAGGAATAAACGGTGCTCACGTTTTGGGAAAGTTCCTCTTCTGCAGAAGGACCCACTCCAGCATTGACATAGTTGCTGGGAAACCAGCCACGCCTACCATCAATCTCGCCATCCCACCAGCCGCTCATATCTTTATTTAAAACATGAATGACCTGACCGGTGTGAAATGACAGACATGTGGGATTCTGTTGGTCTGGAGCGTAATCATGCATTGCTAGAACATACTCTGTTTTGTGCGGCAGACTTTCATCCGCAGAGCTGGAGGGGCTGGGAGACCTTGAAAGAGTGGCACGGGTACTGGAGATGTTGGGCAGTTGTTGGGAGGACGTTGAAGCGTTGGTGGACGGTATAGTTAGTGAACCAGCTGTGAATGATGATGATGATGATGCGGTGGATGCGCTCCGCATGCGGCGAGAAACTCCAAGTGAACTAAATTCCCTAGGACCACGCAACGGTGAGCGACTTCGCGCTTTACGCGTAGGGAGTTTGGTGGAAGAACCAGTCCCAGGAAGGTTTGGACCGAGCTTGGTGTTGATATGCAGTTGGCTCGGATACATAATTAAAAGCACTGATTTATACACTGGAGTTCATATGATCAACACCTTTGGAGGATATGGGCTATAAAGGTCTAAATACATGCCTGTACGTCCCAAAAGTATAGCTTAAGGTTTGTGCGGTCGTCGAGCAAGCAGAATTAATAGCACTAGTGACCTGAGAGCGACCTGAAGGTGACACCGGAACTCCTGATATGGCGGATATGGTGGGTCGAATGAGATAAAAAAAAAAAATCGCGTTTGGAAAGTACTGGCAGGGACTTGAACTACAACTTGAAGTTCCGGTTGGTACAAAATACAATGATAACCAAAAGGTTGAAGGTGGAGCTGAACGCCTATTGTAGGAGGATCGGGAAAGGGAAGCACTGCGGCACCATGGAATACGGCGGTCGTCGGCAAGAGACACACTGGCACTTGGTGGTAGGCTTCCGCACCTCTTCAGGGCTCTTCCTCAGAGTTCAACTTGGCACAACAACACCAAATACCCCACCTCACATGGATCTAGAGATCTTCTCATTGATACTAACACTTTTTTCCATAGCATCATACCTACCTTGGATGGGTGCTTGTGGGCATCTGTTATTCTTTGATTGAGGCCCAATTAACATGGTATATGTGTGGCATGTGCTGTTCTTCATCTACCAGTCAAGTGTTTATACCTTCATTCTGACATACCACAACGGGATACAGTATGTTGTGAGAGTACATCAAAGAAGCTTCTATGCGGGTGATTACATTGCTCTAATGGTTGGGGGTATTAGCGTATGCTATAGTGCCACTACAATTTGCGACCAAAATTTCAAGATTGAAAATCTCCGGATTTGGAATACGCGTCGAAGAGAGGGCGTCTCGTTGTATCTCACACGTGATGAGAAATGATAACCTTTTCCTCATAATTAACTACTAATGATAATGCCAACCACCAACACTAACGCATCAAGCCTATTAGCAGAGTCCCTCGCAGCACTATCCCGGTCGGCATATCAAGCGGTGTGTCTCGCGGCGCAACTCTTACTAAACATTCCATTCTGAGCGTCATTAGTTTGCAGAAGTTGAAAGTCAAGCCCAACAGGATGTGGCACAAGCAATCTCTGACTTGCGTGAAGCGCGACTTGAGCGTGACAGGGCGTCAGAGACATTGAACGCTGCTCAGGCGGAAGGACGATCTCTTCAGAAAGAGATTACCGGTATCAAGGCCACAGTGCGTGTGCAGTTCCCATTTCTTCGATTATATGCTGAACTTTATCCTAACAGTTGAGGCAAGCTGAACTGACCGTGAGCAATCCTATTTGGGTATTGTAATGCTGTTTGATGAAAGAATGGATGGTTCTTAGATTGCTCACCAAAAGGAGACAGTTGCCCAGTTACGTCGAGAAGCCACCCAGTGGAAAGATCAATCGAGAAACTGGCAGGAGCACTTTCTTCGGGTTGAGCAGGAGAGATGCAACCTCACAACAAGAATTGAGGAACTTGTTGCAGAGCGGCTTCAGGTGTGCCTGCTATCATTGCCTTACGTCTGTGATTCCTGACATATATCACAGTGGCATCAAACTCTCAATATACCCTTCACATCATATCGTTCAGCCCTCGATATCATCGACGCTACTCCATTGCCGTCAACTAAGCGACAAGCGTCAGCTAATTCTCTCACCAAACCAACCGTGCGTTCTCTAAGCTCACCAGATGTGGACTCCCCTTCGGCTAGCCACGGTGCTCCCAAAGTCAAACGTTCCTCGACGAAACCAATAAAAATGCAAAGACAAGAAGACCTTTTACCTCGAGGTGTAACGTCTTCTCGTGAAACAAACGGCGTAAATCGAAAGAGTGCTCAACATATTCGGCCCTTCAGAACATCCACAAGTCCACATAATGTATCGCGTTTGAAAGTCATACGGCGGGTGCACGCGGTAATAGGCGTCAAACGGGAAGAGTCCGATGATGAATCACGAAATTTAGCGGGAGAAAGTAATATCGAGCTTGAGACGATCGAATCAGGAGGCAAATCCAAACGCCCCATTCCAAGAAAGCGAAAAGCTGTTCCTGACGATGATAATTTTCATATTGCCTCTGGCGATGAAAGTAACTACACTCCGGTTACAAGCGACCAATCATACGAGGACAACGAGGACAACGACGAACTCATGCTTGGTGGTGAGGTTTGTAGCGTCGTTTCTGTTACTAGCAACGTTCTGTTGAAGTATTTTAGATGAACCTTGACGAACATTACAGCAAATCCACGATATCCTCAAAGCACACCCCCCCACCCACAAACGGAGTGACATCACCCAGCAAAAAAAGGAAAGTTGTTGGACGTGATAAACCCCCCACTCGGAGAAACCCTTAACTATGTATTCCTTCCGTGAGCCTTGGAGCTTTAAGCTTCAATATTTTTATTTTATTTTATTTTCCGCCTCATGTACAAGTACCTTGTGGGAGGTTATAACGCGGCAGTGCTCTACATACCAAGCTTATACATCCCGTGTGATAAATGAATTAAGTACATTGAAATGCCAACCACATTGTTCATTCTAGCGGTATGGTCACATCATTTTACCCCCAAAACCCGACCCAGACGCCGCACCCCCCGATTTCTTGATGGCACGAGTTGTAGCAAAGAGAATTCCATCGAACAGAGAAGCGACAGTGAGCACTCCTCCAACGATGGCACAGGTTCTGAAGATTATCAGGGATATACAAGACGGCATCTAAGTGAGAAGGCTTACGAAGTAACAAAATGAGCGAAGGATTGCCGTGTGTCGGAGTGTACAACAAGGATAGGCGAAATTTCAAAGTTGAAAAATGCACCTTGTACGACATTAGTTAAGAAGAATGTAACAAGATCGAACATTGACTATACCAGGTACTCCATTGACACCGTGTTGTACATGAATGCCTTGAGGTGTGTCACCCTGAGTTCCCTCAGATAAATCACGCTCAAAAGAGGTGGCGCTGTACTGATGAGTGTTTACCTGAGGATTTAAAAGTCCAGTAAGCTGTCACCTCAAGACAAAAGATAGTTGAACATACAATTTGATCATCGGTACGGAACTGCGTGGATACAACTTTGAGGAAGTACTGGAACATATATTGAGCTTTACTTGTCTGGTGTTTACATTAGTTCCACATGCAAGTTATAGAACCGGCAAAACCACTTACCCGCCCTTGAGTATTGTCCAATGGGTCTGCTGCAATCCCTAATCTTTTCCGCATTGCCCTGCCCGCCTCTGCCTTCCAGTAATCGTACTCGTCGTCGCCTGTGAGCGGCTATGATTAGTAACACCACGATCGTCAGAGACATGATACTGCACCTTCAAAGGCGAAGTGATGAATGTCGTGTGAAAAGTCGTGCCGAGATCCATCATCACGGAGGTATGGGACAAGTTCATAAACATTCCGTGTGCTCGTTTGGAAGGACCGGCCTGGTGAGAGATGGATATTTCCAATGACCTTATTGACACGAATGCGTCCCGATATGTTGCACCCTTCGTTCGCTTGTTCTCTCAACTTTTCCGCCCAACCTTCATCCTTACACTGTAGGTCATAGAGTTATTTCTAACCACTTATAAAAAGAGACGTTGAGTGTTACCTGCTCGATAGCATCAGGGTTGGTAAAACTCCAGCCCCGATTCACATATGCCAAACGGACATCCTCGCATGTTTGACAGCAACCACCTTCAGGCTCTAAGCCACCATAACACGAACCACAATAATCGGTCTTCTTCACGTCATTCATTTTATCGATATCGTTCCTAAGTTCTGCGCTGTACGAGTTTGGTACCATGACACCATGTTGATCCAACCGAACCTTCAAAACATTGTGTGAGAGATCTCGCTGCAGTTCCCCACTGATATCCATGACATCTAAACTAAGGACTGTAGAGAAACAATTAATCATTGGCTCAACAATATTGGAAGACGAGTGAAACTGACGATAACATGGCACCCTGGGGAAAGTCACATTCAAATTGACAGTCAACTTCTCTCCTCGGCTCTTGTCAACGACGATAGATGTATCAATGGTAACCCTCCGATAGTCGATGAACTCCATTGTAGTGAATGCCAAGATGATTGCGGCCGAGAGTATGGTTACTTTCAACAGGTATTAGATCTTTAGAAAGTCCACAACATAACTCTACTCACGGAAAGCACCCGTCCGTGTTTTGACTTTCACATCTTCAGTGGTCTACACGAATAGAGAACATATAAGTCAAGGGATGCTTGACAACGTGTCACTGCAATACCTTGCCAAAGGCATCAACACCTTTGAGACCACCAAATAGACCTTTTGCCATTGTGAGTTAAACCAAGCCAAAGCTCCAGCGAAGTTAGGAGGTGGCGAGACAAGGAAAATCCAGAAATTAGGAAGGGAGAAAGAGGGCTTGGATGAAGTTTATGAGTCTTGTGCAATGATATCTGTCCGTCAACGTGTCACCTCGGAGTCGGACAACTCGGTTCACGCGTTCACGTGCGATCGGTCCCTTTCAAAAACCGGACTTTCTCCCAAGTTTGAGCGCAACACACTCGCTATACAAAGTAATACAAATCCAAAGGTAACAGGCCATGTACGAAATACAGGTAACATCATTGTATCCCTATCCGATCAACTCCCTGCTTGACTTTACCAATTAAGCTCAGCACGCCATCGCGAATGCCGTCTGCCTGGACATTGACACCATCTCCACTAGACCTAAAGACTCCTGTGCCACCCGGCCCGCCTAGACTTACGTTGACACCACCAAGATTTAAATTCAAGGTTGGAGCATTTGACGCTGATTCTGGAGGAGGTTGGTAGACCGAACTTGGGAAGGAAACTGCAGCTGAACGAATCATTTCGAGATACCTATAGAACGTGTCAACTCCATGTGTCAAAGTTATACCAGTGGGAGTCAACAAACGAAGAAGAGTTGTGAACACAAGTTCCACCCAGTAATAACCTTGTACCTGTAGCAGTCTGGACACCGCCACTCGAAGTAACAGTGGGATCTTGATTGAAAAGGGTGACTGTCCGTGCTTCTTCATAGGTTGTACCGCCAATCATAAAAATAATGACGTCCTGTGGTCTGAGAAGAGATGTTGATTGGATCGTACATACATTAACAGTTAGTTATAAAACATACCGCTGCAACCCAGAATTTACGCCAGGAGGTTCGAGGAAAGGGTAGCTTGTTTCTTTCAATTTCCCCCTGAAAAGATGTTCGAGAGTTTGAGATAGATGTGGTGTATGCTGCGTGTAGACATTTTCTACCCCCTGATCGATAGGTATAGCACGTGCACGCAGAAGACATGGAAAATCTTTACCTTGAGACCCTTGAGCGCAGATCGACCTTTGGCAAGGAGCGACTCGGTGGAAAAGAGATCATCTTGGCGCTGGTCTGCACCAGCAATATTCAGAAATACATACACAAGCTTAGGATAATTTTAGTTTCCGAACAATCAATAAGTAACGGTTCTCACCTTCGCATCCTCTCGGGGTACACCATTCGCCAAAAGGAGATTTATAAGAGTTGCAATATTATTTGTTTGAGTTTTCTGATATCTCAGTGCATACAAGATGACAACGCGAAGTTTGTTCCACTGTGGCACACCGCTATCAGCAATGATGGCTTGTACAGCCTATATCGTGCAGGTAATTAGACCGGTAAGACGAGGAAAAGGTAGGTGGCCTACTTTGAAATCGGCTCCCGAGCTAGTGGCTAGCCCTTGTTCGACTTCCCCGGCCTCCAAAAGCTTGTCTCTCCCAACAAGCCTACTTAGTTCACCTACTAGTGCAACGTGTTTGCTGACGTTCCCACCGAGCTTCCTGAACTCTGGATACTCCTCCACAAATTTTTTCATGTCTGTGATAGAGTTGATGGATGAAGGGGAATGAGCCATAGAATGAGATTGGTATGATTGTACATAATTCTTGAGAGAGGTCCCTAAATCCCCAAAAGTTGCAAGGTAGTGAGCTTGGAAAAACGGGTCAGTGCTGGTGGTGAGGAGAATTTCCTGCAGTAATCATATCAGTGAAGACACGCAAAAAAGGAAAAGCCTTAGTTACCGATAACTCGGGCCGAATGTCTGGAACCAGGCTCAAGTCTACTCTGCCATTCTGAATACCCAGTAGTTCATGTACCATAGCCTGATAAGTCCACTGTGATAGTAGAGGTGTGACTGGGTCATTTCTCCTGTCTAAGATTAACAACATGGGTGCAATTTGCGTAGGACGAAAGTTGAAGAGGGTGGATTCTGATTGAATTCGATGCTTAATTTAGCGTCAGTAAAAGAATGCTTTGAGCGAGAAAATACATACACACCTGTACCTCTACTGCAAGCTTTTTGGCCATGCCACTCATCTTCTCGTACCGTATGACGGGTTTCTTCCTTAGACTTAACAAAACTGCAGTGATTCCCTGTACAGTATGTTCTAGAGCTTTACCATCCCAAGAATTTGGGCTGGACCCATATAAGGGCCGTGACGCCGTTGGTATATGATTGAGAGAGAACAGGCAGGGTAACAGCGGCGCATAGTCTGCGAAGTGTTCCTAGCAAGGTACATCAATTATTCACGAAACTTGAAAAGATGACCACACCTGTACTTCTTTCACAACTTCATATTCGTCAACCTCAGCCAGCCTCTCAATTGCTGTCTTGCTCAGAATATTACTGAAATCTTGATTAAACCAGGTCAGTTGGGGTTTGGAACATTCCACCAGGGCCTAAAGATTCACCAACTGACAGAGGTAATACTCTCCATACTTCGGTTCACTTAGTTCTGCTTCAAGAGCCGACAAACTCTCTTCGCCACTCTTGAGGAAACATATACATTTCATGTGGGGCATTCGGTCTCGCTTCGTATTGTCGATGCGATCCGTCAAATAGACCTGATGAGAAAGGAGAGTTGACTGAGTGGCAGCCAACGAGACAATAGGTGTCTATATGAGGACATTTATCAACCTAAGTATAAGTCGCATAAATGTTTAGATAAACCTACCGTGTGTGAATCCAGCAATAGCACCTTCATTGTTGAAGGGGTTGAAATGAGTTTCGTGACATATGTCTCGACTGCCTTCACGACATCCATCTTCACGAAGTAGAAAGGCTGGGACCAGTTCTGTTAGAAAAGAAGTTTTCGTACGTCAGTAAGTCTCCTTGACGGTCTGGTCAACCTGCTCCTATGATGGAAAACGGGTAGTAAGGCTGGTGACCCACTCTATAGTAGTGACGAGTCCTAGTATCACACGGAACACGGAACTGGCCGTGGAAACTGAAGTAATAAATGACCTACGGCTTATTTATATAACTTAACAGGAACCTCTTTGATAACCACTCCTCCAGGGTTGATCATAAGTTCAATGTGTTCCGCCAACACACCCACGTTCTATGCCGATGAGCTGCGCCAGGCGTTACAAGAGCAATCCTTTGGTATACATGCGTTTTCTATCATGACTACAACATCATTGCAAGCAACAGCGTTCGTCAAACTACTGGAAGGCAACGATGTTACGCTCACTCTCTCCACCAATGGCTACGCTGTGAGATAATATTCCTCTTATATTGATGAGATCTCAACGATTTAATAGATTGAGTCGGCTACCAGCCCCAAAAATACGAGTGATACTACCTTCGAGTCTGTGGAGACTCTTCTTCAGTCCATCAGCCTCTTATACGTACAAAGGCGGCATGATGCTTGGGTCAAGAAACTAGAAAAGCTTACAACATGAGTTTTTGTGAGGTGCACTACCTGTTTACCATCGTCAAAATCTAATTAGCAGCTCAGTGATATGCATACGGCCCGAGTCAAGCTTTATGTTCTGAACAACTGGGTTTACCTATCATTCCTCTCATTGCACATTCAATCGTCGCTTCTAGTTTAGCCAACATGCGCCCCTGTTTCCTTACTGTCCGGTGTCGCCATCTCAAGCTCCTCCCCCTCGCCTTGAGTTTCACGATCATCAGCTGTAGTCCCCTCCACGTCGGCTAGCTTTCTCAACGCATTTTCGTACTTCCTCCGTGTGAAAATGTATCCGTTTGCGCCACTACGAACCCTTCGAATCAAATCTCCGACTTTCTCTCTCTCTACATTGTTTTTTATACAGTTCGCCCACCATCTATCCATGCTTCCACGTATGCCCGACGAGTTCAACCTATCCGACTCGCTCTGCTCACATAGGATATGGAGCAACAAACCAACATTCAAGTGTTCGAGGCCGAACTCAGATAAACACTTTAATATTCGAGAGATTCGAAGATTATTGTGGGAAGAACCTTTGCGAGATCATATCGTAAGTATTCGCCAGATTTATCGAAACTCAGGTGTTAACTCACGAACAAGATTGTTATATCTAGATTTGTAGTTGCGAGGCGGAATTGCACGATCCACAAGACCAGATTCAAACGAAACGAGTTGCATACCATAGAAGTCTAGCATCATCTCGTAAGATGTCTGTATCCGTTTGACAATGACGGGATCGGCCTTCATGGCCTCGATCTCATGGCGCTGAAGGGGCTGAGATTCGTAGTTCATTCCATACTCTTGTATCGGAAATCTAATTCGTTATGTTGTCAAAACCTAACATGGTGGACCTAGTAATCTGTAGAAATATGTCTTACAGCCATTGTATATACCCATGTTTGTATTCCAGTTTGTCGTAATCACCCGCCCACCTAGTTTGTAATGCATGAGAAATACCAATAGAGCCATCAGAGAAAGTCAATATCACTGCTTGTGGATGTCATCGATTAAGCAATTATCTGGTCGGCAACGACGATTGTTGGAATAGAACTGGAAATTTGCAGACGCAGTACGATCGTCTTTGTTTTGTGGGTATCCATCCAAGAACTCCCTGACGTCTTGAGGGATTGACATACGACACACAGAGAAGCGGGACGTTGGGCCTGAGGGATATGCAGGAATTCAATGGAGATTACCAACGAAGAGCAATGAAGTCAACGTCACAGTCACATCAAACAAGTTGCACCTCCCTGCTTGCTCCCTGCTCATACATATTATAATACTTTTACGCTCTTCTGACTAGCTGCTCCTTAAAACTTGATTATTCCGGGTGCCCACTTATTCGAAGAATTGGATCCATAACTCTGGCTATTGTGTGGAATTTGGGCAGCCACTTCAATTGTGCCAATCGTCGATTTTCAAAACGTGCTACCGCTTCCGTCCTCGAATCTTGACTTTCAAGCTGTTTCTATCTGGGGCTTAAAATTCTACTTGAGCCTCCATTTATGATTTGATATACTGCGACTCTCTATACCAGCATATAAGGACTTTTCGACGAGCGCTGTCAGTAATGGATAACCTCTTTGTTAAAACTTGTTTCCCCCCCTCGTATATGCAGCTCCCTCCTGCCCCCCCCCCCTCGTTTGGCGGCACCGCGTTCCACAGTTCTGTCTACGTATCCAACAGATTTGTGTCCCCCGACTTCGAAATACGCATGTCCCTGACAACGATTTCATAGTAGTACAGTGGTCTGGATACATGCCAATAGTGCCTGATATGGCCCAATGTTTAAAGCCATTCTCTTTGGTGACGCCATGGGTGGCTTCACTGCTCGTCTCTTCCAGCCAAGGGGCAACAACTCCACCGGTCACCCAACTTATCTGTTCTGAGGATTTGAGGCCCCCTGACCGCCTGCGATGCCTGGAGGTTGAAACGAACCAATGACGAACGAATAGTACATCCGTCTCACATCGAATTCTCTAGGAACTCCTCATACAACCAACCATGGTCTTGGCGAGAATTTGGGTTATTTTTTAGGCGCTTTATCCCCACCATCGCCCTGTTCAGTCAATGGGAGCTGCTATACGCCTGTCATTTCTTATCACAACGGCGAGTGAAACATAGTATGGAGATGAGTTATGATCGACCATCTGTCTGTTGAGTTGTCACTTTGTCCAAAATGGCTACATAGAACTGAAGGACGTTGACACTAAGCCAACTGTCCGTAGACTTTCACAGATGGCAGGAACGACTGCTGAGGGGCATTGATGAAATTCGCGGCACACATCACATTTGCCAACCTTCAGAGTTTGTCAATGTTGGTTCAAATCAACATGCAACCTCATAACGGTAAGTACGAGAAGGTATTCGTTTGCTGGACAAGCGGCGGTTAACATTGTCATTAAAGGTCAATTCCAGTGTATCGCCAAACACTGCTCCGAAGAGCGTTTGTCCTGTACATCAAATTCGTGTCGAGTGTCAGTGCTTTAATTATCTCGTCTTACATGTGGAGCCTGAAGGGTGTCCGAGATCGGAGATAAGGTATTTCTACCTCAAGGGAACTTTGTAGGATTTGTAGGAGCTTATCACAGAGCATTTTCCAGAAATAGGCTGAACTGCAAGAACATCAAAGATCCATGCCCTCTGGCCACACAATGCTTCGACATATTTCAGGGGACCGCAGGTTCATCGTGGTATCATCATCGTATCTGTTGGTTCTTGCGTACCTATCAGGTTTCGGGCAAGGGTTCAAACTCCATCGTTTTTACTTGCTTTGTGATTCGTGGGGTTCTTCTAGTGTTAGGTATACTATGTGAGACGTGTACGTCCCACCCCCAATTGTAATGACCGTCAAGCTCCGGAATCCGAAGTTCTATCTATATTTTAACAGCAACACGATATTCACCCCACGTCTTTATGCTGTGGTGGTTCGGGAGGCGAGTGACTGCGATACCCTGACATTCTCTTTTTGATACACAATGGTAATTGCTGTTAGCGCGCCAATTCCAGAGCTTCAGCCTGGCTGTGTCTGATCTTATGATAATCGCCCTCTGCCACTTGCACTCCGGGATGGTGATCCGTCGTGAGATGAGCCCTTCCGAGTCATCGTATAGCCTTTTTGCCCTTTCTTCAACATCTAGTCTTGAGAAATGGGTTCATATAAGCCCAGATACTAAATCACGAGCTGAACCAACCTGGCGAGCGATCGTGCTATCCGGATCTTAGATGGACTCAGTCAGGCCAAATAATCATCAGGCGCTGTACAGTGCTTTACGTCTCATGACTATAACTGCTATAACTGACTCGGGGGCGTAAGCTGCAAATATATCACATTGTACGTTTATCACCCACGATATTAGGACTTCCACACCACTCAAGCCTTCGGCCCGAAATCAATTGAGGCTGCTATCTAAATTCGACATACAGTCCAGCTGCCTCCCATAAGCCATATACTGGGCAGATGGCATAGACTATTACCCTTGGCCTCGTTTACCTTTTCTTGGTAGTCATACACAGCTCTTTAAATGAACATGCAGTCGTGCACCTGTAGACTCACTCGTGGACCTGTCCAGTGGACCATTGGACACACATTCCATCTGATAAAGGCCCTCAAGGAACTAAAGCGCATAAGCACCTAGTCTTCACAACTGTCATAACGGCGAACTTCTTCGACTCTTCCCTTTCACTTGCATGTTTGACCCAATACAGAGTATCTCAATCTTCCATATCTTGATTTTGAGCCATCGTGTAAATTCAAATTTTGTCAACCCTTAGCCACCATAATTTACTACATAACGACTATGTTCGCGTCCTGAGTATTTGTACCTGTACTAGCAATAACGACACTAATGGTAATCATCGATCATCTTTAGAATCGCAAGTGATCATGACCTTGACAACCACCCTGTTTCCTTAACATCTTAATACTATACGCTTCTTTTTGCTTCTTTCCTTCACCCCAGAAACTTTCATTCCGAATAACAAATAAGCTACCCTGCAGTTCAGACGAAGACGCGCCACCGCCAAGGCCTAAGGGTATGCAAAAACTTGTGGCAACATGTCCACTAATCAGCCATGGTCAGCCCAAAGGATAATGGTACCACACCATAAAATGCCTCAATTTAAAATGGAGGATAGGTACAAAACGTCGAACGAGGCTAACTACTTTCCTTTTATATCAAGTTCCATTCCAGTGCCTCTCAAGTCGTCATGGGAAATATTAAGGCTGCTCTCCCCTGGGCTTGACCTTATCAACGAAGTGCTGGGGGAAAGGGGAACAAGGCTGAACAACCACTCAAAATGCTGACTGAGCATCCAGCCACCATGAAGGGTCGAACAAAACCAACGTCCGACTCGGAATCGGTCTTGTTCGGGATGTGGGTCGGACAAGAGGGACATTGCGCGAAACCCCGAGAGCACCCCCAAAACGTCCTTGTATTTTCCCCTCTACCCTGCATGGGACCCTTACAACATCATTCGATGGCCCAAGTAGGGAAAACAGATAATCAACCGTGATCTGAAGGCTCAAGCGGGGTCGACCCTTATGGACGAGCACCCATCCATGCGTTCTACCTCTTGTCTATCTTTTTTTCCCGGAATTAACCCGCCAGGCGCCCTGCCCCGCACATGAAGCAAAAATATTGGTAACAACGCTACCCACAAGATCAATATGTTGACCCCAGCGACCTGAGGCCTGCTTACTGATAAACCTGATATCGAGGGTCGCACCACAAGGGCTGCTGCAAGGTCCACTAGCCCAATCTGACCAGATCTAAACGTCATTAAGACAGAGGGCACGATAGCGACCACGAGATCGCTTAAGCGTGGACCAGCCCCTCAACCCACTCTCACAAGGGCGTGGTAGCATCTACGTATGTTTATCAATAACTACGATTTTGTTGTGTCATGGACTACCTCCGGAGTGACCCAGCGTGGGCATGCTGGTGGAGGGCCTGTTCACAAGGCGTTAGAATTGCGTGTGCAATGACCACGATAAAAAGTCCCGAGCACGGGCCGGCCGGGTAGCCATTGTAAGCGGAAGCAAAATTTCTCTCGCTTCGAACTAGGGCCACTTGGTTGATCATCTCCGTCGACCCTTTGGCGTTCTAGCGTGCTTTGGTCTCCTGAATCTCTGGACCATCGTTACATACAAGGTGTTCGTGTAATTCTATTCATCCGGAACTTGGAAGGTAGGTTAACTACACCATGTGGTACAATACGGGGAAACGGAGTCCGTGGTATGTCGAGGCTTGTTTCACTCGTGATATTATTATAGTAGACAGACATGTTTTAAATTCCCTAAGTCAGTGCTGCGTTGAATGGAAATCTTATGACAGTCAAGTATGAGACGTTTCAAAATGTGAATCCATTACTATGCACAACGTAATCATTAACTACAAGGTCATTTAATCTTCAAACTAGCCGCGCGCCCTAAAGCGGTGTGGGGTAGGTGGGTACGTATTGTGGAGTGAATGTACGAAATTGATGAGGAATGCTGATACGGTCATTAGGACGCGGCGGCGTGTACGTGGAAATAATGTGCTAGAAAATCCCGTTGTGGAAAGGGGAAAGGGGAATAAATGTACAATGATTATATACAACCTGAAACCAGAGCATGACCAAAGACCACTGAAAATGAGACCCAAAAGGAATAAAAGTACAGACGAGACCAGATGATAATGTACACGGTGGCATGGTATGGTGGGAGCGGTATTTTGTTGTTGGCCAAGGACGCCCACGATAGCATAGTGGAAAGCAGAGCAGGGTCATGACAAGTCGTGAGGGGTATGTTATGATGATGTGGTATGCAGGTAGAAGCTATGTGAGTTGACGACGATGCAGTGGCGATGCAATGTGGTGATGAATGGGTAACGATGGGCAGAAGAGACTTGAAGACCAATCATACGCGCAATGCACTCGCTGAATTGAAGAGGAAGAGTCTCTTGAGTTTCTCTTCCACCTCGACTTCCACCGTGACTTCGACATCGACCTCCACTCCGTCGACGAGCTGCTTCTCAAGACGCTTCTCGAGCTTCTTCTTGGGTGGCAGACGCATGATAGGATATGTTTTAATGTTATCGTAGGACCACGATCGAGCTGAGGATAACAGACGATAAATAATCAAGGTGGCAAAGAACAAAGGATGCAACTCACTCTCAGCGATGGGTCGCTTCTGGGTATGGGGAAGAGATGTTGCACTATCACAACGGGTTGCATTGTCATCCTCATCTTCACTAGAGCTTGCCTGTGACAACGGGGAGCGCACGCTGGGTCGGATTGCTGCCGACGATTGCGTGGACACTGATGTTGTCGAGGCACTACGCGTCGACTGCAGTAACACTGGTGGCACAAGAAGCTTGCCCTCTGCGCCACGCTGAACGACAGACCGTCTGCGTGGAGACGAAGATGTTGGCGGGAAGGATGAAGACGAAGGAGGAGATGAAGGAGCTGGGGAACAGGAAGGTGTTGCACGGGTGGAGGGGCGGCGGAATGATTCAGAGAACTTGGTCAACAAATCGGCATCTGACTGGGATACTGTTTGTGCTGGGAGCGAGGACGAGGTTGTGGTCTGCGAACGTGGGTACGAGGCAGTGGCTGTAGATGAAAGACCACGTGTGCTGCGGGTGGCGAAGGACTTGTTTGAGGGGGCACTGAATGTAGATGCGGACGATGTCATGCTGTAGATCGACGATCGCCACGCGTTGGTACCGTCAGTCCAGCCCGGAATAGGTTTGCGAGGCACAAGGTCACCCATTGCGTTACGCTTTGGCACTGGAGCACAAAGCTCGTTGGCGATGCGTCGGGCAGACATCATGATGCCGAATGAAAGGTCCTCTGCAGGTGGTGGGGGAGCCGTCTCGCTCTCGTCGACTGGAGGGGTGAAAGGCGGAGGAGTGAAGTGATATATCGCGGCGAGAGTGGCGAGAGAAGGAGACGGATAGCTTGCACGAGACGAGGCCGAGTCGACGGATGATTGAGACCCTGAAGAGGAGGCGGACGAGTCTGAGTCGCGCGAGACAAAGGGGACAGGCGCTGCGGGGGTGCGCTGACGAGTTGGGTCGAAATCGTGGGGCAAACCGCGGTTCAAGTCAGCAAGCTGGCAAGCATCGGAGCAGTAGAGAGGAGTGGGGCCCTGGTCAATGACGGTGCGCATCCTGACTGGAGGTTGTGGGGGGGGCTGAGTCTTTGATTCAGTGCGTTTGAGAGCACCATTATGTTTGACGCGACCAGTGCCTTGAACAAAGCCACCTCCTCGCTGCTTTGTGCGGCGGACAGGAGATGAGGGGGGTGGTGCGGGGACGGGAGGGGTGGTGGTGGTAGCGGAGACAACAGGGACCTGATAGCGCTTAGGCTGTATTTGGCGGTCGCAAACTGGGCACCAAGAAGTATCGTTGTCCATGATTAGAGAAGGGGGAGCAGCAAGAAATGGGCGACATTCAACCGGGTTGTTATAACGGCTTCCCTCAGATCTAGATCTGCTCCGATTCGGGTGTCCTAATCTGGCCATGGCCCCCGCGGCTATTTTCGATCTCAGGCTTGCTTACCAATCCTCCGTCTCATTTCGCCGTGCGGTACTTTCCGTTACTCCTCTTGGATTGGTCCATCGTCCACCGGTAACCTCCGTTCCCTTCCCCGCATTCCCTTACTTGGTGCCTTGCTGCGTGCATCCCCACATCCTTTTCATTTCCCCTCCAATACTAGTATCCTCATGTTTAGCGTCCACATTCCTCATTATTATTTAACCCAAATTTGACACACCTTCTCCCATAGCTAAATTATCGTGTCAACTGCACCCGCCACCTCTCATGCTTACTACTGAGGTAAACCAGAGTAATTCTTCCTCTTCATCAGCCACGACCCACTTGCCCAAACGTATTCATGTCCTCAGTAGATGTTGTTAGAATTCCTTTTGTCCTCGGACTCCTCACTCGACTGCCATCGACGGATGTAGATGGCGCTACGTGTGCGCGTGACCGAGATCGCCTCAGAATTCCCTAGCACCAAGCCGCAATCAAGCGGCAACCCGTCTTCCTCTTACGCTTTTCTTCATTTCCGCCTTCCACTATCCCTTCCACCACCTCCAATACATTCAACTGCCGCAGGGGCTCTCTCCCGGAATTTTTCCATCCCGAGAAGTCTCCCCGCACCCCCCTCTTGCCTTCCACTCTCCGAGGCGCTTCCTGATTCCGAAATGAACTCAAGTATCTATGCTCCCCTTGTTCCTAGACGTGGGTTCCAACTTCAGAAAGAACTATGCAAAGCTTTTACTGGTAGCATATCCCTCGTGACATCCCCAAAGTTTAAACCCATCACAGGGCTGCCCTCCCCTCGACGTGGCATTCTCGAGGATCTGCGCCGTGCTACACGTCTTGTGCCTCTCGTCTATTTTCAGACCAGGATTCTCAATTCTATCTCTTTTTGACACGCTTTTTGCTTTCGAGGGTCGTTCTTGCCAAAGCTCTGGCTTATCTAGTATCGTAACGGGACACATCGTATGCTCTGAACGAACTCTGGATGTGTCTTCACCCCAATCCTAAATAATGTACCCCGAAATGAGTCTTGCCTACTCCCAATCTAGTCGTGTGCACTCGACGCATGGATACATTGTCAGTGGATGATCACCGCAACTCAACTCGTGGATAATCTGGTGAAGCATCCAGCCACGGATCTCAAAAACAGTATTCTGATTCTCGTTTCATTATGTTTATCACACGTCCAACAAGGGCAGTGCCCGCGCAAAATCCGCTTGTCCACACAGGCAATTCTGTTTCGGCGAGGCGGGCACATCACGCCTACAATCCCAGCATGTACTACGGCCTCTCTCTTTGTCTCGCACATTGTCACTCGCATGACCATGATTAAACCCAAAATATAAAACTAGGCTATTTGCCGAGGGCGCTTATCCTACCTCGGATACTGGCTAGCTCTCCGTCGGTCATCTGAGCAAGCCCGAGTCACTGAACTGCGTCCCATCCGGATGCTTGTTCATTGCGACGGGCGTTTTTAGCGGACCCCGACGGGAATCGTGCACCTCCCAGGTGTTTCGCATCGTAGCCCGTGGACTATGGAATCATCCGGGGAAGTATCCGTGGTCTTAGGGCTCACAAGTATTATAGTAATAGCCAATCTAATCATCGTGCTCTCCTCACTTGTCATTTTCCCTTTAGCTTCGGATGGGATGCATGTATTGTGGAACGACTCCCGCGGTGCCCGTGCATACGAGCAATGTAACGTTAATGTACCTTTGTTGTTCGATAGCCTACATCCTAGTAGTGCCACAATTCCACTTGCACTCTTGTTCAACGATGAACTTTTGATGCCTTAATTAGCCAGAAAACAGAACCCCCGCATTGTTCATCATGATGGTCTTCCATAGATGATCATGGACTGTGGGGTACTACTGCAACCCCGCTTAACGCTCAACTAGGCTGTATAAGAAAGCCTGAGAATGGGAGGCGGTGAAAATGCAATGATTGCCTAAGTGGTCAGGAGGACATACTGATTAAGAGGTAAATGGACTGGACAGGGGATGAAACGGCAACTCCAACGCGGGAGGCATTATGAGCAGGGCCTGAGTGAGGTACTACCGCTGTTTGGCACCTCCGTATTGTGCGTAGCTCTCGAGTCTGTACGACTCATTGCTATCATTGGTTCGCCCCATGACTCGTGATCATACAGCCGTCTTCAATTGGGTAGCACGCTGCCATGGCCAATGAGTGTACGCTGGTAGCTCTATTGGTCGGCCGTGGTGAGAAAGGAATCCGGTCTGCGAGTGCCCACTCACAACAGTCCCCGGCGCTGATCAAATGGGTTCTAGGGGATAGGCCAAGCACTAAAGGCTACTTGACGCTGGCATAGAAGACGTTGCTCGGAACTCCCTGCATATGCGCCCACCCACATTCCCCTGGCGATCCATATTAAGCTGCCTTTGTGTGTGACCAGTTCTCGGGAAATGAAATCCCAGAACGGTAATCGTGCACACACGGTACCCCCACAAATGAAGTTTCTAGTCTAATCATCATGTCGCGCGCTAGAATTCGACAATTCAAGTGGTCCACTACCCACTCATATCCGGCGTGCGTAACACCGCACAGAAATAAGGAATTTGAATCAGACAGCGTAATAGCGCGAACTTCATATTCGATGCAGCGTGCCAAGCCCATTGGAGCTGTCGAATGCTGATGTCACAAATGACCAGGTTCATAAAGAGTTTCTATGCCAGCTGGCAGTTCAATGCTCGTGCCACCAATTCCTAGCAAGTCTCCTTTGAAGTGGGACCCTACAACACTGTATTGTTAGGGGTTGAGCGGCGTATATTGATATTCAATGGACGCCACCCACTATAAGATGAAACCACGCGTTGTTCACGCGAGCGTCGTGATGATGGCCGTACCACGCGACCTTACCTGTGAAAAAAAAACACTGTTAAACATGATCATCTCTTCTAGGTGCCACAATCACATTGCCTCCGTCCTTTATTTGCTTCCGTGTCGGTGTATAAAAGCTGTAAACACGCTCCGACTCGGATTGTGGCCATAGCCATTGAACATAGACAGAAACAGGGCGCTTCTACATTCGGTCTGCCACTCTGGACCATCGTGACCACTGGACTTGACTCACAGGGACACGAGTCGATGGGTGTCGCCGATAATCATCAGCAAAGCTGGCACGCCATACCCTTTTAAAACGGTGTAAAATGCCTGATAAACCAATCTTGCATTGATTCGTACATGGGTCTACATACATGAGTGTGTGACTCCTTACCGATATTCCGCCGCTTGGTGTACCGTATTTATGACCTGGTATCAACACTAGCCAGGGGCAGGGGAGGTCAACGTTTCGGACAAATGGTATCACGACTTGGTCGCGATGGATAGGCAACTTTTTGGGCTCAGAGCCGCACCAGGCAAGCTAATCAACGGTCCAAGGACAGATGGGTGTATCATTGTCATCTGGGACCATGCGGAAGCTCACTGATACGCTGATACAACATCACTTGGGCGTGTGTGCGTGCTGCACGGCACCAGGAGACTGACGTTCCCCGTGATTTGCTGGTACTTTTGGCACCGCAAGGAGATACTGCCCACTACAACTGAGAGACTTCAGGGACTCGGGGTACTTGATTAGGTGTGGTCCATCAGGTCCCGGCGGACTGCTCTCACCTAACTCATCATCATTCGTCAACCGTGCGAGGTTTTCCCGTCCAATCCTCATCCGTTTTCGGACCCTGACACTGTGGCATCATATTGTCCGAGTCGGCGTATTCAAACTTGTGCAGTCCAACAAATGTCTTTCCTTTTCGACTCTCTCGCCCGCTCAAAGCGTGTCAGTGCGATGTTTTTCCTCCCTCTTAGAATCACTTCTCTGTGGCATTTCGCCCTGAACCAATGACCGTTGTGCGACTGCAATTAAGTTGCTACATCAGCAGATGACGACGTTGGCAGCAAATGTTAACACCCGTCTGTTTACCTTTCCTTCCTTCTCTGGGGAAGCACTTGTGTCTTCGCTTCGCAGAGAAGCACCTACGCGCTTCTTTTGTTGCGCGCCCGCCTCCCGCCCCAAGCTTAAACTAGCAGTTTCTTCACCCGCGCGATGTTTTTCCGTGCACTCCTGGTGGATAACGTTCTCCTTCGTCCGCCGACGACGATAAAGCCGACCTAGTCTATTGGGGGATAATCCCCCCTGTGATCCACTATATTCCGTTCTCCCACAACCGGCGGGCCGCCGGTTGACTTTCAATACAGATGGGCAACAATTCAAGTACCGCAACAAGCCGCAGTATGGCCCTGCAAGATTTGTTCGATCCCACCGCCACCTTGCCCACGGCCTCACTCTGAACGTTCAATGCATTTTATTCTGTCCTGGTTGTCGCACTGAATGTCTCTCCGTTTTATGTTGAGCCACGCCACTAGACCCCGCCATTTCATCGCCAACATTCAACATGCAGATACGTCTTTGTTCAGAGACTCCTTTGGTGTTTCAGTCACCTGATTTGGGGACGAGTATGTATGTTATCTGTCGTTGATGTCGATGGCTGCCGTGAATATATTTCATAGGCGAGCCGCAACATTGTAACATGTTAAGCCGAGTACCAAAGTCTATTACCCCATGCTCCCGCCTACCCCGCACTTTCCAAGTATGGACGATCTTCGCCTCTGGGTTTAATGTTCACCATCTAGGATATATTCCATACATGCAGACGCTACAAGGCATGTATGGCAGATTCCAATTCAGCCACCACATTTGTACATCCACTCCAGGGTGTGGAACTGTCTGTCATTCTTCCACTTGATCCTACATCCACTCTTACTGATTTGGATCGTACTTTAGATCTAAACTTTACATTGAAAGGCCCCACGCGACCTCGAAGCTGTTGTTAGCCTCTCACACGCTGTTCAGGCCAACTCAAATATTTACGACAGTCCCCAATATAAAAAATATTGTATCCCATTTGAAATAGCGTAAGTCTCCCGGCGGCTTGCAGCCGCTTAACGACAACAGTTCTTCTGGACGGCATCGCGCGATTGGACAACCCTGCCTTATGGTTCAGTAGCCCAGCCGACCCGCGGCTGTACCTCGTTATCAATTCAACATTCTCCTTGCCCTGACATTCGACACACTCCTACCCATGCAAGGTGCCTTTCAAAAACGTGTATGATCTCCTTCAGCCTGGAATTATTATTTTCAACCACTTGCCCTCTTTCCCGGTGTCAGTCGTTCGGAGGTACCTATCATGCAAAACCTTTAACTCCCCTTCATTGTGTTATCTGTAAGTGCAGTGTGACTGTCAAAAATTGTAAGGTTGCGTGCCACTGCGCACCTCTATTTCTGGTAAACAGATCACCCGCCCTATGGTAGTAACACAGCTGATCCTGCGAAAGTAACCAGGTCACTCTAACCTGGACACCCGTCTATCCGTCCATGTCTACGTCTATGTGTAGACCTCGGGATCATCCGTGTGCATATTCGGGCGCCTGACGTTGTGTTGTTCCGTGCTTCAAGCAGGTACACTCTCAAGCATCATTGTTGGGTGTTACCTTCACCCGTCCTCTTCATCGCTTATTAATGATTCTCCTCGAGCATGGGGCATTGAACACTGATGATGGCGGTCGCTCGTCAAGGAGGCGTTTGGTTTCTTGGTGCTACCACCCCCAGGTTTCATCTCAACTAACTTTCTTTCCCCGCAAGTCCTACATACAGCTGATCTACCCGTTACCTGTTTTAATTCCAGTTGCTACTATTTTTGTGCTTCTCCTCCACAGCGGTCGACCGATTGAATCCGATGACGTTAAGTAACCATCTACAAGGACCGACGTCTATGGAGGTTCACCAACTTTCAGCTGCCTCTGGGCTTTCAGCGCTCAGCAGTCAGCTGCTCACCCGCTCATCGACAGTATTCCGTTCCGGCGTGATCGGTGACGGCGTCCAGTCATCATCGTCAGCTTCGACGGTGCCGTTCACTACTTTAACACCGTGTCTTCCCTCCACATACATAGGATATACTTGTTCAGCTATTTGTGTTGGTAGTCAAGCCGGAATGGCAACTCTAGAATGGCTTGGTGAATATGCTGTTTTACTTGGCAACAAATTTAGACTTCTTACCCCGCATTTACAATGCCTTCGAGGTCTAATGTCCGCACGTCATAATTACAATCGGCTGATACACAGGACCGCACACAGGACCGCCGCCCAATCACGGACTTCCGAGTCTCTGCTGTGCTGTTAAAGAACGTACGCGGGGTCGGGCTCCCCAAGCCTCCGTGTCCTAGAGTTGTTGTGGGGAAGTTCGGTCGTCTTAGCAATACATAGTTCTCCTCCAACTTCTGACCAATCACAAAATCCTCAATGATTTAAACGCGAACGTTATTCAGCGACTGGGCCCCGTTAGCTCAGCCGCGTTCGCCGGTAAGATCATTATGCTCAACGTATACAGGATAATTATTTCTATCTTGCCAACAATGGTGAGCATCGAAGAATACTCGTTTTGTTGTAACCTTAGGCACGATATATCAGTTCGATGGGAACAACAATATAAACCTGTATAATAGGTGTCCAACTTGCAGCCAGCCACTGGCAGCATATACAGTATATGAGATCACCATGAGTGTATACTCTGAGAATGCTGGGAACACACCGTCGCTCGGAGGTAGTCCCCGCCATATCAGTGACGGTTCGACTAGAGGTGGGATGCGTTTAGACTGAGTAGGTGGTACGGCTTACCTATGCGGTATATATCTTGATATGGACCGCTGGTCAAATCTTCAGTGCTTGGTTGGTGCGGCTGATTGGCTCCTTTACTTTGATATAAATACGCTCAATCCTCAGCCAAGGATCAATGCCCTTTTTCGCCCGTACTTCCACTATGTACGCAAGCCCAAGTCTATGATTACAACATCAGACAATCCCGAATGGCGACATTAGCAACGGGGCGAGAAGACTCACGAGCGGAAAATATACATCCTACTCTACTACCCAAACAAGAAATCAAGCAGTGATCTTCCTTCGTCTTGGGTCCTCAAGCTAGTGGCAAAGGTACAACGCATGCAGAACTGCTTCGGCTACGAGCGTATGCTTCAGAATTCAGTCTGAGATAAATAGTTCCATTGCCGTAATGGGAAACTTGAAGGATTACAAACTGAATAGTGCAACACATGAAATGACTTAAACGAGCTACAGATACGGGAGGATAAACTGGAGCAAGCATTGCGTCGAAGCCGCATACTATCGCTGGGTCCCTGAGGGTAATTTTGGTCGAGCAGCTGTGCTTTGTATCCCTAATGGGGAAACAGTTTTAGGATGCAGTGAGGACGCCTTGCTCATGGCGGTAAAACGCAAGCAGATCGGCGAGACATCGTATCCTCAGATCCCTAGCAACTGGGTCCGACCAAGTGATAGCACAGAATTGCTTGCGCGAAAAGCATAGGCGCCTCCGAGTCCAAATACGATCACATTGCCGTTGGTAACCTGGAAAATGGATGTTTCAGTTCAAGTTCTGTCTGCCAGCCCTGTAGCGACACCGGCGAGTTGGCGGTGCCACCCCTGCCTCGCAAGGTCGAACGTCGCAAAAAATACCTATTTTACAAGGAGTGTGGATGTTGCGGGACTAGGAGGCATTTGGAAACAAGTAGCTAGCCACTAGCCCACATGTCGCCACGATACTACTTGAGAGTGCAGATTTACCGAACCAAGTTGAACAGAAAAACTCGATGTGCCAACAGCTTGGCGAAACAAAAGCGAGAGTCGTGGTCTCTGTCACAGACCCATGTCATGGGAGGCGTAGGAGAAACATATGAAAAAGCAGATCAAAGATATCTACAATTTCACTGCTGTTGAGGAGCATTCAAGAAATGTGAAGGAGAGTGGTTGTCACCGTTCACCGATCGGTTTTCAACTCGAGCGGATTGGTAACGTAGTATGCCATACCTGAGGCTGATTTTGTTGAGTGACTTCACCCTGTTATGTTCACTCACTGTTCGACACAGACCTAGGGCCTCATGCTGCGGCTTCATAGCAATAGATCTCTGTACAATCATAGTAAGAAGTCAACCATTTGTAAAAAGTCCCAATTCCCCTAGTTTGGTACTGAGATAGTAGGTTGGTAGATGGCAATAAGGGCGGAAGATAGTGTAGTGGGTTGAGATTCTAGTGGCAGAACCAAGACAGAATACGACCTCAAAATCTTCGAATCATGGTAGTTTCAATTTAGCATTTGCGCCCACTTCTCTTTAAATTATTATTTCTGTTGATCTCTCACGCCAACCACCTATCAAGTTGACCAAATCGGAGGTACACTCGCGGTTACTGAACAATTCGAAAGACCAATGCATTGAGCATTGCGAGGAATAGCTCAACTTATCACCAAACTTTACGTCTTCGGGAACCCTATTGCTTCGCCTATGTTGAACACGTTAATAAATATCTGACCTCTTAGTGGTTACAAGTGCAGTCGTCAGCGGCACGGTTCTTGGTGCTCAACACAGTACTCAGTGGATAAATGTCCTCCGCCATCACGGTTGCCGTTGCCATTGATATCTCCTCGAATCAGCTTCATCACTTTCACTCATTTTGGCATTGTTCATGCGGCTGGCTAGGCTATTTGGCTATTTGGAATGTCGCCAACTCTATAGCTATTAGTTTTCTCCTGCTCTTCGTCATAATCATCACTGGGTGTTGGCAATCCTTGCAAGTCGCTCCACTGTAGCTTGCGCCTGATATGTGATCAAGCAGACTCGACTACCTCCCTTCCTGAGTTTACTTTAGATGCAACCTCAAGCATTATATCTGCCAGGACAAAGGCAACCCAAATCACCACGATTCCTGATTTTCTTGCCTGAGAAAATATCATTGGTTCGCTCGATAACCTCCAATAGACTGCAGTTATTGCTGGGACAGGGGATTTTCATTCACTAACTGTTGACTGTCCCAGACCTATGTGGACTTCTCGATAAATCGTGTTGTCTATTCCAGGTTTATTCCTTTCATGCCGTTGGTCCCGCCACTCTTCGCTCCGTTTCATATCAATATCAGAAATAAGATATTTTTGTATCTAGAGGCCAGCAGAAGCCCTTGAGGAGCCACCTTTCAATCATACACCAGCCTTTGTATGTCGGTTACGCTCCGCCCAGTTCCACCATCCCATCACAGTAACTCGTTTCACAGGGCCCCACTTAGAAGGGTGTCAATTGTTGTATCGGATATTATTGGTACACAGAGGCCAGATGTGGGTGGTGTGAAGGCCTCTTGTCAATTGCCAAGGGTTCTTACTGAGGATGTTCTATCATCTATGTGCAATAAGTATTTATTTCAGCCTGCATGGGTTCCATGTTCCTTAAATTCATAATTTTATTACTGATCAGTGGAGAAATGGTGGTTATTCCCTTTGAAGTCGAGTATACTCACTTGAAAGCATGTGTTACATGTACGTTTCAAGGCAACGGCAACAAAGGGAAATTTAATTTCCAGAGGTTTACGGAATCCTCCAACGAATCTTGCAAAACTTTGGTCCTATTTTGAAGAACCATACTCCATCGGGATTTTTATGCTCTCCAATTGAACTTTTCTTCACCAGGATTTCCAGGCAAATCAACAACCTCCCAAACCAGGGTGGAATCTACTGATGGCATCCCTAAGCCTCACCCAGAGTTGTTAAGTGAAGACAGTGTAGGTTTGTGCCCTAAGCCACAGATTCCACCACTTATAGAGCAGTTTTTGCGCTCATCGCTGCTTACCCTTGTATAAGGATGGTTTATGTAAGATACTTAAAAGAAGCATTGCCTAAAGCAATTAGCCTCCCTCAAAGATGCCATCAGTATTGATGCCGGTATTCTGGTTGTGACCAGTTGGTTGCCGGCTAAGATGTTTCAACTCCACCACTAGCCACTACTTAGGGTGGCCACAACAAAGCCATAATTGATGAATCAATGACGATTGAATACAATGGTGTGCTTCGGCTGTGTAACTGTATGTACGACGAGTTTACTGGGGCTAGGTTCATGTGACTAGAAATAATTGGTTATTTGTTTGTTGACACTCTGCCGTTCCGTTGAACGCCCGTCTGACAGGTTGTCCATTATCGTCCATGCGGTTTGCACCCAATTTGCACCAGAAATGAATGAATAGTGAACTAGAATGTGACTGGAATGCTTCTTCTGGACCCAAAACTAGCCTTGCCCACACAAATGCCGCCCATCACAATGCACAAGTAGACTCTTCTTTTCGGCCGTTGGACAACTTTCGTGGTTCCCGGAGTCAGCGAAGCTCAACACTGCCAACAAGAGATGGCACGACTGATACATGATGCCGGTGATCCATCAGGCGATGGCTTCATTTATATGCCTATCTTACTGCCCGCAGTTCAACCGACGTGCTCTTCTCTCCCTGCCTTGAGGACCCGATGGACCCAAAACAAGATACCCAGGATGCAGTCCCCGTTGCGACGACGGAGAAACGGGCGAGCAACGAACACTCTTCCGAAAACTCCCTCAAAGAGTCCCATGATCAGCAACCTGTCGCTGATAACTCGACGTTGCTACAGGGAAAGCAACTTGCTTTTGTCATAACGTTCGATATTCCTCTAGCTGCTATCTTTTTTTTTCGCTGACTTTCTTTCTACATGGTATCAGTGCATTCTTGACTGCATTTGCTCTTGTCGCCCTAGACCAAACGATCTTGTCCACTGCTTTGCCAACAATTGCTTCTCATTTCAGTGCCGTTTCAGAAATATCATGGATTCCCAGCGCCTACATTTTACCACAGGTGCGTTTGTGCTCGTTCTAAGAGCTGTCTATGTTTTTACCTCTGTTTAATTAGGCAGGGACTATGCTGATCTTTGGTCGTGTCGTTGCAATCGCTCCCGCTAAACTCGTGTTCCTATCCTCCATTGCTATCTTTGAGCTTGGCAGCCTTCTTTGTGCGGTCTCTACCTCAATAAACTTCCTAATTACCGGTCGAGCAATTGCGGGTTTTGGTGGTACTGGTATTTGGGTAGCAATCCTGTCAATTATAGCAAGGGTAAATTTTACTGCTTTTGTTGTAAGCCCACCTTTCCTGATAGTTTCATGACTCCCAGATTACAACTATCGAGCAACGGCCTGTGGTGATGGGAGGTTTGGCAGCAGTGTTCGCCATTTCCTCCATTGTTGGGCCTTTACTTGGTGGAGCTCTTTCTGGTGAGTTGATCTTCTTTGGTCTGTTGACTTCTTCGGCTCCGATTTAACGTTCCGAAAAAACGCGACAGATCATGCTACATGGCGGTGAGTTCTCAAGTATCACTTTCATTCCCGATCGTGACCTTCTCAATCTGATGCAGATGGTGCTTCTGTGAGTACCCATGACTATTACATAAATAATATAATTCACTAACTGGGAGAGGCACGCAGATATCAACCTTCCTGTATGCTCATCAGCACTTCATTCGTCTTCCATTCTTAACGGCTTCCTCTATTATGTAGATCGGAGCAGTCGCCATTGTTGCCATCCTGATATGGCTTCCGAATCACCGTGTAGTGGACACTAGCGGCCTCTCTCATCTACGTCGTTGGCTTAACCTTGATTGGATTGGGGCTTTCCTCAGCTGTGTCAGTGTAGTGATGCTACTGATTGCACTGCAGTGGGGTGGTAACGAGAAGCCATGGAATGATGCAGCAGTCATCGCGACACTTGTCCTTGTAAGTCTACAGTATGAATGTTCATGTTTATTATCCTGATACCCCTTCCATAGTTTGCAGTCTTCTTACTCGCATTTGTCGCCTGGGAGTATAGGAAAGGCGATGATGCCATTCTCCCCCTTCGGCTCCTAACTAACATGACCGTCTTGGGCGCTTGCCTTGAAATCGTGCGTGGCGGTCAATGGAAATATTTTAACATAGATTGACTGACTAGCCACCAATTTGGAACAGTTTTTCGTGAACATCCAATTCCTCAATGCCAATGTAAGACAACTTCCTACCGCTCAGGATTGAGTGTGTACTGATTGTTTCTTTTATAGTACTATCTTGTAATAGGGTTCCTCTCCAAGTTTCGCACGTCGACTGAATCTTTTTATAGCCTCTCTTCTTCCAAGTCAAAGGTCACTCGGCTACTAAGTCTGGAATCGACATCATTCCGTTCATGCTGTGCGTACATAGAAGTTTCCCCGCATCTTTGTTCTAACATGTTCTTTTTTTTTTTAAGGGCTGGCGTTTTTGGTATGTCACCTTTTCACTCATTCTACTTGCTTAACTGATACCGAAACAGGTGTCTTCCTGGCTGGTGGTATTATTGGTGTAAGTTAATCGTACGTATTATATTCTCACAATATCTGACGTCTGCTCTATCCTTACAGAAAACTGGTCGACCGTGGCCGTTCTTGTTCTTCTTCCCGCTCGTTGCGTCGGTTGCCTCTGGCTTGTTGTTCACCATGACCAAAGACACAACTTCGGCAAAGAATATCGGCTTCCAGATCCTCTTAGGAGTCGGCTTGGGTGCTGCTATACAGAACCCGGTAGGTACTCTCCCAACGATGGTAGCAGCCCCAGTAGTATTGACACCATACCAAGCTTGTTGTTGCCCAAGCAGAATATGCTGAGCAGGAAGAAATGGTGCCACTTATCACGTCACTCGTTACTTTCGCACAATTCCTTGGTGGCTCTGTTGGCTTAGCGTGCGTCTTTTCTGCGTGTAATGGTTGTGGATTTATTAATCTTTGTGCAGTGTTTCTGGTGCAGTGTTCGCCAGCCAACTGAAGTCTCAAGTCTTTGGTTTGGGCGACAAGTTGGATCCGTCAGCGGTTCAAGCCGTCTTGGCCAGCGTCAAGGCCATCTTCAGTCTACCACCAGAACAGAAGGAATTGGTTGCCAAGGCCTACATCTTCGCCGTCGACCGTGTACTTCTGATAGGAGTACCGGCAGCTGCATTGGGTTCCATATCTGCACTGCTAATCACTCGACGCAAAATTACACCTAATGCACCACCACCCAAGGCTGAAACGTGAGCCTCCTTTCTTCTGGGCATTGGCTTGAATGAATCGCGCTCTGCGGCGTGGGGTGACCATATTACGCACACGCTCCTGTGTAGGACTCCAGATAGGTTACGATGTAGTCTATTTATGAAAACATTTTCCCCTAAATTTCAAGAAGAACGAACAGTGATGTTACATGGAGATACTCTTCAGTATTCCAGTGTAGGTCAATATCAAGGGCTGTTTAGTGAAAAGAATGATTGTTCGATTCGTCGTCAAAACATTCGTAAGTAAACTATCATAAGCAGGATGTCATAAGTGTCGTATCGTGAGTACATAAACATAATAATGATAGTGGTAGTAGGGTATGCCCAAGGCAGTTCGTCCAAACAGGGTATATACCGCGATGCTCGTCATGATGAGGTCTCAGCCTTATGTTTCACTTCCCTCCAAAACTCTTCCCATCTCGGCGCACGTTGCTGCTTAGCCCTGGCTGCCCGATCATCCTCATCATCACTTAGAATGTCCTGTGGAAGCTCGTCTGTTTTCCTCCACCCAGACGGGGAATTAGAGGCCTTGGGAGATACGGGCAATGAAGAGGCGTTTGGAGGGAAAGCGACTTTCTGTGCAGCAGATATCCTATCCAAGGCATTGATTAGGGATGGTGTCGCTGGCACAGCTCCCATTGGCACAGACTTGGCCTCATTATGAGTGCTCGTCGACGGCGCAATGCTTCCACTGCCACTAGCGCCACTAGTCCCAGCAGAAGAGGAATGGCGCTTCATGAAGTTCGGAGTCCATCCTGTGTCCCTTTCTTTCACAGCAAACCTTGACTTAGGCGCTCCAAGGTCCTCTTCATAGTCTGAGTAGTCTTCAACATGCGCGTTGGTAGCTTTCATTTCAGCCTTCTTGAGCTTCTTTATTTGGTCTGAATTGGAACCTGATTGAATCGATTCATCCACGAGAGTTGGGGAAGATGAGCTAGCGGAAACTCCTTTCAACCAAGGCATGACACTCCGATGCGGGGGACCATCCATATCGTCGTCCGATGAGTCAGAGCTTAGGTCTGCTCCAAATTTAATTGGTCTCTTTCTCGCCGAAGAAAATCCCTTCTCTCCACGGACTTTCTTGTGAGGCTTGAATTTCGCAGTTTGGGAACGAGCTTTCTTCAGAAACGCAGGGGCAGCTGGAAGGTCGTCGTAGGAAAGATGTTGATCAAGGAGCGAACCTTTTGTGGGAACATCATCGTATTCGTCGTCAGATAGAAATGCAGTGGGATCTTTTGCCATACTATTCCGCGCGTGGCGCGGGGGCGAGAGGGGAAAGAAGACGTCTTTTTTGTCCGTGCTGGAAGGGGGATGAAAGAGTCGGTTCCAAAGGGAGTTGTCCGGTAACGGTCTGAACTTGCCAGCACGCGATGACTCATTTGGAAGGTTAGCGGAGTAGTTTGCAAGGTAATTATCCCATTTCTGTCAACATATCAGAATGGCGTACTCAAGGAACCATCACTTAGCATACCTCGTCAGGACATTCTCCAAGCCATCTTTTCAAGGCCCAGTCACTTATAATGCCTGCGCATAGAAGAGTGCAGTAAGCAGCACTTAGGCCCTTTTCTTTGGAAGTACCCCAGCTGTCCCCATCGTGTACCCAAAGTCGCTCCCAGATATCAGCCCAGGCAGGAATGTGGGCAATAAGTGCGATTGAGACGACCATGCTGAACGCACCGCTCGATGCGGTAGCGACACGCAGCGCCGGGCGAAGAAAACGAAGGAAGGCAGGAAGAGAGAATATCATGATGAGCAAAGGACATAATGTTGCAAACAGGGCGATTAAGATCTGGCGAGGCAGTAATGGTGGGTGGATAATCACGACTACGGCGAGAGCTAGCAATGACCTGTATACATGTGTAAGTTTCAGTCCACCGTCGTACATGAAAATGAAAGAGGAGTAAAGACTTGCCCTCCACATATAGCTTCAAATACACGAGCACAGTACCTGTATCTCCCACCCATTACAGTTGTAAATATGCATGATAGAATCCAGACGGCGAAGAAAGGGCCAGAAGAAAGGGGTGAAGATGTTGAGATTGAAGGGATCAAGACAGAGAAGAATGTAGATAGGTGGACTTTCGAAGTCGAATGAGTGCTTTTGTATCAAGAACCGAAGTAACATGGGAGACATACCACCGAATACGTAGCCCCCAACTAGACCACCAACGCCCCCCTGAAGGGAAAAGGTAAATTTAAACTTCTTTCTGGGGCTGTCAAAGGCACCAGGAAGCACAGATGCATAAGACGCGGGGAATGAGCGGGAACGGTCAAGCGTAAGGAAGGTACCAGCGAATGTAAGTGGAACGGATACGAGGAGGAGGGGTATACTATACGCCAGTAAGTAGGACGGCGTCGAGACCAGCGCCGACAATGTTGAGTTAGCTTCAGACATTGAAGGCGATGGCGACGAAGAAGAAGGCTGAAATGACTGACGCCCGCTAGCTTGTCAAGTATTACTGTCACGTGGATTTGACATGTTAGATAAGTGCTATTCTTACACCAACATACAAAAGTGGTATATGTACTAGAAAGGACTTTCACATAGGATGAATATAAAAATCGTGGAAGAAAGGCATACCTTCAGGTGGGCCATCGATTGGACGATGAATTACGTTACATAATGGCCACAAAGGGAAAATTTATAACCAAATTGGGTTTGCCGACTAATGACGTTAATGCTTGAAGATCGATGAAATCGTCGAACGCAGCCTCACAATAGTCCATACACCACAATTTTGCCAGTACGTGGTTCCTAGCTAGGTTATATGGCTATATTCCCTCTTCATGATCGATAATAACCATAGTCCACGTCACACGCGTCGAACACCACAAAGCGTGGCTCAAGGTGGGAGCATGACTTACCGTCTGGGTCTCTAAGTGAACTAGCCCCAGCTGCGTGTGGAACAAAAGCTGAGTTCGACTCAAATTGGTTACCACATGAAGGTCAAAATCTATCACAAGTATAGTATGATCAGGAGTGGGCGTAGTATCTGGAACCGATACATAGTTAGTAAACGTGAGTTTCACAAGTTTTCGATTGTGAATTGCTGACACACGCCCTTTACACAGATACCTTAACAAATTGACAGAGGAAATGGGCAACTTGTAAGTTGGTTGTATGAACAGTGGTTTCATTTGTAAAAGAGCTGATAAGGTGTTGTACTAGCAGCAAGCGTGTATAATTATATAGGTGTACCAGTGAAGACCAAATGGCGGCACCTACTGAATAACTCCAACTATCGTTCGCTATTCACCTGCTCTTCCAACCACTCTCTAAGGTCTCTCTGAAGCTTGGGATCTCGCGTTTCCGCACGTGCCGATCCAATCCTCGCCCAAGGAATGCAAAACTTGTCCACGAATATCAGTTTGATATTAACCATGCAAGATGGGGAGCTACCTGTCCATTCAACCTTTCTGCTTCAGGCGCTGTCCCAGCCCACAGTTGTGTTACGGCTCCCAGGGTCGGGGGATATATTTGAAGACATCTCTGTTCGATAATATGTCACTAAGTGGCAAGTGAAAAGTGACTGGACTCCACGCACTAGAATGAATCTCTTGAGGGGGTTCTTCTCGTGGCGGTCGAGCTTAGTTTTTATATTACCTGATATCAGTCGGTTAGTGTTCTTGTCTCACAAGGAGTAGATGAATTCACCTGGGTTGACCGATATAAAGACGAGATTCTGTTCTCCATACCTGCTTGCAAAGTCATTCGACATGACGATATTTGCCTGCAGTGCATTTAGTGCGCAGCGGGATTCATCAAGGGTTGCAAACACACAAATTTACTTTGAATATACATTTCTTCTGTCATGCACTTCTTCCTTGTAGATGTGCACTTAAAAGTGTTGAGATCCAGCGGTTGAGAACCTGCCAAATAATGGCCGGACGAAGAGACGTTGATAATCCTTGGTTTTATCCCTCCTTGGGCAGTGGAAAGAAGAACCGGTAATAGTAGTTTTGTGAAATAGTAGTGGCCTACGACAAAGTTAGTAAAAGCTCCGTGTGAACCAGGCTAGGACATTTCGCACCAAGAACATTAGTGTGTATCTGGGCGTCATAACCATTTACCTCATGCTCCATAGGGATGAACATAACCCCTCTGACTCCTACTTGAATAATTTTCCAGGAAACGCAGAGGTGGAATGGAGTCTCACGCATTATTGAAAAGAACATGCAACTGTTTCTCTTCCCTGGCGTGAAGAAGTCAACAACCATTGGATCATATTACCAAGTAGGGACAGCACACTTTATAAACTCTTGTGCCGCGTTCTTGATAGACTTGAGATCATTTAGGTCCAGCCGCAAGAACTTTGCCGTTTTACCAGTGGCCTGTTGAAGGTCACTTATTACTGCTTCAGCACTGGTTTTATTCCTACATGCCAAGTACACAGTTGCGTTTCGCTGTAGGAGAGCCTCATAACACCGAAAGGGATTAACGGTGAGTGAGCGTGGAAAGATAACTGGTTTACTTTTGCGCATTCTAATCCTACCCCCGAGTTCCCTCCCGTGATGATTATTGTGCGGTCAGTCTGGTCGGGTATTTCTTCAGGTCGCCACTTGGGTACTCCTGCGAAATAAGCCTGAGCGAGAAGGTTCCAGAGTCCAAAGAAGAAAGCAGGGGCATCAGCAAGGGTATGGTGCATTGCGGTTAGGGTTAGAGATGGTCAAGCTCGCAAATCCCACATCTATCAGGTGAAATAGTTCCTTGGACATCCCATTACCATCATTATGAACGACAAGACAGTCAGTCACGCACACACGCAAGAGGTGTAAAAAAAGTCTGGAACAGTCACATGGCCATCTGAAACTTCTACTGGCCACCAAGATGGACACATTTAAACCGTCTAAATCTTTGCTTAATCCAAAATTCGAAGGATACAAACTCGATCCAATTTGCCAGGACGACATCGTCACCAGATTTCCCTTACAATTTAAGCCTACTCAGGCGACAGTGTCCGGAAGGTCACCTTTCTCGTTTCAAGAGGTTCAGAGTCGCATCACACACAACCATCTTGCTGTATCCAGTGAAGCAGGACGTGCTCTGTATGTTGACTCCGCCAACAAAGTTGTCTTAATCGACGTTGACGCGGTGAGCACCTGCATTCTCCTTCTCAATATCAATGTTAACCGCATGCACGAAGTAGGAAACATTATCCCCTTCTTTTCGTGTCATATATGAGCTCCCGACATATGTTCAATCCAACGATGTACAATCACCCCACTATGAATATCCCTCAGCGGCATTCGTTTCGCCAACAGTGGTACTCGTTTCAGATGGGCATGGCTTGTTGTACGCGTTAAGGATCGCCGATAACGCGCCGTCGGACGCCCATGATATATTCTCTTTGCCAGAGACATCATCACCATTTCGGATACACACTGTTCACAGAACGTCATCAACGACGGTTACTGCCATTCTGTCATCGCGTCATTACGAGGCCAAACCGGAACCTAACATCCCCATTAAAGACCGGAAGTCAGTGTCCACTGACTTCGATGTTTGGTGTGTCAGAGTTGCACTTTCGGAAGATCCGATACATACTATGCAGCAGTTGGATGTGTTATGGCATCGTCATGGCCCAGATGTTCCCATCTATACTGCCTACTCTGAAGACCTGAAAAGTTTTCTCTTGATTGGAGGAGCTAGCTACCAGGAAATCGGCCATGTACCCCTTCCGTCCTATGAGCCATCGCCTGACGAAATGGCGCCCATACCTAGAGCGGATGAGAAGCTTGATAACTCTGCAGAGCCTCCCAAACCTCCACCCTACTCCTGGACACAGACGTCAGAATCTGTCACGGTTGCTATTCCACTTCCTTCCAGCACACCCAAGTCCAAAATCATGGTTTTGTTCTCGCCTCAAACTTTGACGGTGCACATTGACAGCGAGATTACATCCGTACCTATTCCCCGTTACTCGGCCAAAAAATTATGGGATGGAATTTCAGCTTCCTCCAGTTATTGGACTTGGGACCGTGAAGCAGAGCATTCCTTTGGATTGCTCACATTATACCTGGATAAACAACATGAGGGAACGAAATGGGCTCACATATTTACGCCAACTGGTGGGTCAGAGGAAGAAGTTTTGGAAATCCTCGATCCTTCTGAGTTATGGCATGTTCGTGAAGCATTGGAGAAGTATACGACAGCTTTACGTGATGGTGACGATGCTAGTGGCTTGGGTCTAGGACGTGGCGTACCAAGCCTTGCAGAAGGGGAACTCGACATGGAAGTCGATGAAATTGTTGGACGGGTTGCCTGTCTCAGCTGGGTCAGTGAAGATGGGTCCACCCCATCATGGTGGAAGAACTCTGAGGAGACTCCCTTCCAATTACTGTCCACTCCAATCCCTGGCCATGCTGATGCTAATTTGTCTCTCGTTGTCAAAAACAATTTAGATGGCACAGTATTCCGCGTGGAGATACGGGAATCGGGCTCTCCAACGTGGAGCCATATATCGACTTTCTCTGCTTTGGCTTTTGTTCTTGCTTCAAAAAGGGACACACGCTTTACCTTCCACACCTCTAAATCGGTGTATGCTTTTGAAGGCGGAGCTCGGGATCGCGGTGGAAACGTTTATATCTATCGGTCAACTTCTCCATCCTCAAATTGGGCGAAACAAGCAATTTTAAAAGTTGACGACGGGTATGGTGGCTCATTATTGGGAGTTGGTGCTCTTCAATTTCGTGGAACGAAGCCAGTGCTATTTTGTTTGACCGAGGGTGAGATAATCCTGATTAGGGACTCGTAGTCGTGAGCAATCGAGAGAAGACATGTATACAATATATACGAGTATGTGACGCTGAATGATGCGAGGATGAGAATGTATGATACTAGAATGAGAGTCAAAACGAGCGGGAAGTAGACCATCTATGCCACTGAGTCCGTATAAACGTACAAGTGTGACATGGGAAGATATCAACTGGAATATTGGTACCTGGGAATAGCAAATGAAAGTAACCCTAGTGAGACACAACATGAAGGAAAAAAGCTAAACGGCGTTAGAAATACACAAGCATCGATACATTTATGCTTTGATCAGTGGATCCTCGCTCGAGTCTATCAACCCCTCCGCTTTGACCACAGGAAGTGGTTCATCGCCGTGAGGTTGTGACTTTAGCTGTTCCACCGACGACGTTGAAGCATCGCCATTCAGTGATCGCTTCGAAGGAAGCGGGGCCTCTCCTTGAAGGGTGGGATTTGATACATCTTCTGTGGGTTTAACGTCAACGCCAACGCGGTTACTGTCGTCCTCCATTTTAATATCGTCATCTGAGCCGTCCTCATCTCGAATGCGTTTCTCGAGTTCGTCCAACTGTGCCTTGATATGTTTTGTGGGGTCTGGAGACTCTGGACGCCCCAGGCCTAATGTTTCACTGAAGAATGATCTGCCCGACACCTCTTCATCACCACTTTCATCATCCTCGCTATCATCGTTCCCCGTGAACATCAGAGAGCCATCATTCGAAATTCCACTCCCTTGCAGGAACGATATGCCTCCGTTGACACCAAGAACACGCGCGAAGGGGCCGCCCAGAAAGCTTGGAACATCGTCATCTGGCGACTGCTGTCGATTTCGTTCCTGGGCCTCTCGTCGCGCACGGAAGGACATAAGTCGGCTCTGCGCATAGAGCTGGGGAGGGGAAATTGGGGTGTTATATCCATAATTAGTGTTGACGCGGTCTGTAACCCATTGGTACCATTCCTCTTTAGTACGGCCACGAAGGATTGCGATAATCATGATAGTCATGTTATCGCAACCAATTCCAGCGCCTGATGACGTATCGGGGGCAAGACAGTGTTCACAAATATTTTCACAAATCTCAAAGAGTTCCTTGCCCTCAGCTACCTGACGGCGTACAAAGTCCACAGCTTGTTGGGAGCTTAGGCAATCCCAAATACCTGTTTATAATATATGAATGGGAAGATATGAGCTTATAAAATGATAAAACAAACCATCACAAGCAATGATGAGGAATTCGTCTTCTTCAGACAGTTCATGGACGGTAACGTCTGGGTCGGCGGTAATGATTTGTTTTTCGGGACCCAATGAATAGTTTTTCTTGAATTCAAAGTCGCCAAGAGCTCGTGATAATGCAAGATTGCCTTGAAAAGGATTGGAGCCTGATCACATATTCGATGGAGAACATAGAACTGACCGTTGACACGACCGTATTCGATGTATCCTCCGGCTCCATGAATGCGTTCTTTCTCGGCTAGGGTTTATGTCAGAAAGAAAGAAACGTCAGTGAGTTTGGCAACCTGCTCACTTTCACTGGTAGGCTTGTGGTCAAAACTAAGTGGTTTTACCTCCCCCTTGATTCCGATGACAGATCGAGAATCACCCGCATTGGCCTGCAAAAATAAATCAAAAGGCGCTTTCCAACTCTACGGGAAAAGATCATACGACATAGATCTTGCCATCGGTGGTCACCAGTGCAGCCACAGCAGTACAACCAGACGGATCACGAGTGTGCCCAGGGTCTGACCACACAGAGTAAAAGATCAGTTACATTCATCTTAGAAGACTGATCATGATGACATACCCGCCAACAGATCCTCGTCCGTGCCCAGGAAAGCCCTCTTCATTGCAGCTTCATATTGGCCCAGCTTATATGTCTCCTCCTCCACTAACCGTTTGTGAACATTTTGACCAGCGAATTTGGCGACAGTCCCGCCTGGTGAAGCGATGAATGCTGATATGGGGGAAACACGATCAGGAAAGGCGTACCGCCATGTCCATCATAAACGGCAAAAAACGTGTTCGATGGTTCCTTCCCCTCGTCCAGATCCAGTACGATGGCATGAGCATCCTCCATCGCTGATTAAAGGAACAGAACAGTTCACAAGAGTGCCGTAAGTCAGGAAACTCTAAGACAAGGCAAGAAAAATGTAAACCGCACAGATTCTCCAGCCTTGCATCTCTGAGATACCGAAGTGGAAATGTTCATTTCCGCCCGATTTCGAAAACTTCTTCGTTGCTAAGTATTCAAATTTCAGACAATATAACAAAAGATCATGCTAGGCAGATTTACCTGGGGAGGAAAGTGTTTGTCCCTGCGGTTCACTGAGAATGAAAACTGTAAACAAATTTGTAGTGCACCCACCATGTCTTGTGATTGGGAAGGACGAAGGATTGAAGGTCACAAGGTTATGGGATCAAACTAATGTAGAGCAGACCAGGCAACGGGAGACGGAAAAGCAAGTAGATCTGGAAATACTGGTCGTGTGGATAACAAGCTGCACAGCTCTGGAGTCACTGAAATCTTAAGTGTTTACCCTTGTTGTCTCATAATCTATATCTGGAAGGCAAATGTCGAGAAAAGACGAACTAATAGTACATGAGGGATAAATACGATATCCAACTACGAACTAGCCTTATACAATAACATACATTAGGCAGCTGTTCCCCGTGCTTCCCTGGTTTCCCTTTGAAGCTGATTACTATAAATTCGGGGATTTGGTTGTTCGAATATCTCATTAATTTCCTCCAATGTGAGGCCTTTCGTCTCTACAACGAAGAAATAGATCACGATGACCTCAAACAAGTCCCACACCAGAAAGATAACATAAACTGGGTAATTGAGGGCAAAGTTGAATTTCGCGCCAAGCCAAACAGGAAAGGGAAAACACGAACCTTTCCATCCGATCTTTTCAAGCGCAACGGGCAGCCTGAAGTAATGTCAAATTGGGCTTTCCAGAGTGCAATACGGGGACATTACCCAAATGTGTTTATCAACGTTGCGACTTGAGAGCAGATACCCAGGAAAGCTAGACCTTTTGCGCGAGCCTGGTAGTTAAGTACCTCTGCAGGATAGAGTGCTTGCCTAATTATACCCAAGATGAGTGTGTGATGAAAACAATCTCGGAAAACTTTTAGCAAGACGTACATAGGAGTCCAGCCAAAGGAAAAAATGACCATGAACAAGAAAATGAACGTGATACCAGCATTTCCTTGAGCTGCATTGCCGTCCCCATTAGAACTCAGGAGGCCCGTTACAATCGCCAATATCACAGTGATCATGCTTGTAGAGGTCAAGAGAATCTTGCGGCGTCCAAAACGATCAATAATGAACGAGCCCTGGGTATACAATGTGAATGGATGTTTTGTATGTGATCATCAAATTACGCACCGACAAAGCTTTTTAGGTGGCCAAATAAACTGAGTATATGCTTTAATGGTTACAGTTGACGATTACTCACCCCCAATACTGGAGCCACGCCATTTTAGAACAATACCATTGCATAAGCATGTGAAGACTCACTAAGAAGTTACACTATTCACAAAGTTCAAAGTGAGCCGGCGATCTTGGCTCGTAATACCAGCATTTTCCAACAGCACGGGGAGGAAATAAGTAATAAGACCGTTTCCGCTCAATTGGCCAAATGTTCCTACGTCGTGCCAGAAGATTGGTAAGTAAACAGTTGGAATGAGGTAATTTTAAAAAGCAATCACCAATCAGAATGACCATATAGGCTCGATAGCGATCGGCTCTGGTTGTAAATAATGGTCTGAAATCCCACCATGTTTCTATAATATCAATCCTTGTCATCGAGTGGCAACGGGTAGAGTTGGTTCCACATACTATCAGCGCCATCTATTTCGATTTTCTCTTCGATCTCCTCCATCTCGAGGTCAATGAGAGGCGACTTTGGATTTCCATTGCTGCTATGAAATTTGGCCAAGACTTGTCGTGCTTGTTCCTTCTTTCCAATGCTGTAAAGCCAA
This sequence comes from Myochromella boudieri, assembly GCA_018221655.1. NCBI lineage: Eukaryota > Fungi > Basidiomycota > Agaricomycetes > Agaricales > Lyophyllaceae > Myochromella > Myochromella boudieri. Next base: position 28,179 of record JABCKU010000002.1, on the reverse strand, counting down.
CGGGGGCTGTATAGAGTTTCGGTGAGTAATTTCGAAGGCGGCTAATGCGAACCTACGATTCGGGACATAAGAATACAAAGATGACATTTAGAGCAGCTGGCACAAGCTTTTAGTGGAAGACATCAGCCCTCGGAACCCGACACTACACGCGTTTGACTTACTTGAATGTAAAGCGGTAGACGCCACGACATTTCGCTTTGAAACCTCCCTGTGGCCACCATCATACCCGTAGCGGTCATCTGGCCAACATAGTAGCTGGAACACGTGAGAAATCGACATCAACTCGATGGCAAATGTTCGGGCTTACAAGGAATTTAGGAAGCCAAGATAGGCTCCACGTGAATGTGGAGGAGTTATCTCTGCAAGGTAAGACTTGGCGGAGGCACCAGCGCACGAACTGCCAAGACCTTGTTGTGCGGGTCAGTATGTGCTTTAAGGATGCAAGGGCACACATAAACGAACCAGTCAGAAAGCGACCTCCTAAAAACATTCCCTGATTTTTTGCGTTCGCTGTAATTACAGCTCCCACACTAGTCAAAATACATTAAGCCTCAATCTTCAAGCCTTTTTAAGAAAAAGGATGCACCATAAAACCAAATTACCGAAGAACATCGAGAATCGGCGACCAAACCTGTCCGGGAAGTACGCTGTGATACCATGTTAGACCACTGGAGCCAAAAATACGGTTGGGGAGGTGGGACATACAAGCGGGGATTGTGCCACTGCACCATAAAACTGCATTAGTCTAGGAAGTGATAACGGTTTATCGGCATACTAACCAGATTGAACCGCTGATGCGCGCGAATCGTTATCATTAGCCAACGGAGTGGGAGCAGTGGAAGAAATGAGCAAACAAACATAGTGAATATCCCAAAAACAATCCTAAGTTTGTATGTGAGCGAAAGTATTATGGAGCAAACGCTCGACTCACGATGTTTTAGCGCCTACACTCTTCATACCAAAGTACTGTTGATATTGCAGCATCCCATTGATTCCACCCATGACCTGGAGAAGCACAAAAGTAAATACCATAAGCAACAGTAGAACAAGATAGTCATACTGTGCCGTCAAAGCCACTGTCACCTGAGCAGCAACAAACCACGAGAGTTACCAAGTACATCTAATAGGCATGGGCTAGGTTTAGTGATGGGTGGAGAGGGACAATAAAAGGCGTACTTGTATGGCCCTGAGGCTGAACCTTGACACCCCAGGATCGACTTTCAATGCTTCATTGAGGGCAACCTGGCGTTCCATTGGCGTCATGGGCTGCCCACGCACTCGGTCCTCTACATGTTCAACCCTCTCCTTCTCTGTGGACGAACGGGAATCGTCCTTACTACCTGCCATGGTATCGCAATGAACGGGTGTGAGGGTAAGCTTTCCGAAGAATCAATGCAGCGGAAGCTTGAGAAGTTTGGTTCTTCTTATGTCCAATTTTAACATACTCAGGGGAGTCCGGAAGCATAACAGAAGAAATAGGCAGCATGCGTTCATCGTAATTGTGGGCATCATCCTGCATCATCGGACGGTCTAAAGCAGCAAAAGGAGGTAGGGCATGTCAGATGACAGAGTTGGACGAGGTCATGAGCTCCTGAGCAATGTAGGGAAGACCAACCACGATATTACGGGAATCCACAACCGATAATTGTCGCCAATCTTGGCCCTTGGGGCATATATCGCCGACTAACCGCCGGGTCTTTCTAAGGAGCGGGAACTTGTTTCTAGTGAAGACCCCCACCGACTTGCTCAAAGTGCGCGCGAGGAGTACCAACTGAGTTCTGCATGAGCAGGTGAGTAGGGGACCATTCACGAAAACAGAGATTTGGGTGTGTACGGTGAAGGTTGGTTAAAGCGGATATAGAGTAGTACGAGTCACCGGGCCGCTCAGGCCCAAGTGTAAATTTTGGCCCCTAGACCGTGGTCTGTTTTGAATTTCAAGAACTGTTGCCGGTTGAGACCCTGCTTGTTCCATTTCGGGACCGCGGCAGGTTAATCTATCTATCTATCTATGGGGTCCTCCTTTTGTTTGATACTAACACTCGTAACAACATGTGATCTAGTTTACGCGTCGCGTTCACAGATTTCAGAGTCGATGTTTAGGGATGCCATTGCTATGCCAGACCTGACCAAACTCCGATTCGTGAGCCTCTGAGCTTGCGAAGCCCCTGATAAGATCGTTAAAAATAGGATTAATTGGATTCCACCAATACCATATCCATCCTTACCGCGAAATTGTGCATAGCTTTGCTTCGCCCGCAGGATTATACTCAAGATCGGTCTTGTTTCCAACCTCATAAAGCATATCTATTAGGCACTGTTGCTGTGGAACTTCCGGGCTGGTCTGCCCACCCTGAAGCGCTTTACCTGTCTATAACCACTCAAAGGCTTGCATACAGAATTTCCAGGATAGGCCCGTGTTGGAATTTGGAAATGGGATTGTTCTCCGTCAATCGTACATTGTACCCGTACGCGCTTGTTTACTTTAGACGTTCTTGACCCGAAACCACTACACCTCCCTGCTCGTCGTACCCTGTGAGCTCGTGCACAATAGCACGAGCCTTCGGTAAAGCTTTAGTATTTCAGACACGCGTATACAATCCGCGAGACATGCGGCATCTCAACATATGGTTGCCCATGCACTCTGTACTACCGTAGAAGGCTTTTGCAAATACATGGCGTATGCGCCCTAGCGACTGTGGTAGAGCCCAGGTCAATTTCAATTCTCCGCATTAGAGACAATGATACCAGAATGAAATTGCTCGGACTCCCATGCGGTTTTGTGCCCGATCTTGCCATTTCATTTTCTTCGGAACCCGAGAACCCGAGTTCCTGCATTCCGGACTCCCAGAATTTTTCAAAAACATGTTATTTGATTGCCCGCCAGAGGGCATGCGTTGTAACTTTGCTACTGTCGTATAGATAGATAGATAGATTAACCTGCCGCGGTCCCGAAATGGATAACACATGATTTATGCATGACTTGGCGGAAACTTGTCACGGAGTACCAGGACCCCAACCACTAGTGGTGATTTGTAATTCTTTTTATTAAAACAGACCATAGTCCTTCTCGGCAACCTGGTTACCCTACGAGCCTCTACATAGAGTCTGTGTTTTGATTCTCAGACGCTCAGGCCACAGCTTGAGATAGCACAGCGAATTCAAAGCTATTAGAGTGCGATGACCTAGGATAATGAGAGCTGATGAGAGTTATTGGCAATGAAGGCGTTTGGGACTTCACACAAAGACTAAAGAGCGAGACCTAGAGAGACTCAGACAAGGAACACATGGATTACACCTATCACATGATGGCGAATGAACGTGAATGTTGACAATGACAATGACAGTTGTCCCTTTCGTGTCTCTTTTCGGGCCCAATATCCATGTCGCTTTTGTTCAGCTTTGAAACACCACTACACCCAACTGCTTTCGATTCTACCCCCGGCCAGGCGAATATTCTACGACAATCCAAAAAGTTATCTGGGCACCGAAGAAGCCATGCCGAAGTAAACATCGTTTAACCGCGAGTACTGACTTATTGGCTTGCATTTGTTTAATTGCAGGACATGACGTGTGAGACTGTGCACTTAGCGATGTGAACAGTCGGATCATACAAAAGCAGATTCATCATATGTGAAGAAAGCTACAGGCCGATGTATGTTAGCAAAGAAGAGGAAGTCTACAAGACTAGAGCCTACTCATGGAATCTATGCGCCACAAGGTCAATTATAAGCTTTCTTGTTTCCAGTGATCTTGATGATAAAACAGTGGTTGGTTTTCGTTCGGCCATAGCTCAATGCCAAGGTGCGGCGTTGAACGTTGACCCATGACAGAAAAAATAGCAACTGAATTGGATGAGAGATTGCCCGTGGGAAGCACCAGATGATATAAGCAACAGGATCTATCAGGCCGTAGGTTTTTGGGGTTTTGTGGATTGAATGCACACGACTCAATTAGACATTTCATAAATATCCCGTTGCGGGGCTTTCCCTCTCTTGTTTCTTTCACGCGCACACGGTCCGTTCTATTACTTTACAGGTAAAGCTCACTCATTTTTACTAATCTCCGCTTCCAATGTGACAGGTTCAACATTACGGTAGAGCTTCGCTTGAAGCTTATCTTTGACGGGTATAAATACCTATCCACTCTTTGAAAACACCTAGTAACCAATGCCTTCGCCTCGTCTACTTCCTTTGCCACGCTTAGTGACCTCACAGGTACGTTTCGCAAACCCTGGCTCGCTGGCTTCGTTCATGTCTCATGCATCTTTTATAGACAGAATGTCCTCATGAACTACCATCTTCACCGCGGAGTCGCAAGCGCACCGTGTCATTGTCATCATTGTCCTCGGTGCAATCCAGAATCACTCTAGAGTTCCCTAAAGCCCAACCTGCTCTTACTATTGGTCACACACGCGCATCCTCGGTCTATGGCTCATTCACGCCAATCCCCTCTGCGCGCACCACGCTCGACCAACTGAACCGCGGTTCTTCCCGGCCATACTCATATTTCTTCAAAAACCTTACCCAACCCCACCAAAAGGCCAGCCGTCCGTGGGTGGAAGAAGACGACTCTCCACTCTCCTCCGGATCATCTTCCCCAATACTCCCATCGTTCAGTCGCACCCTATCACCACCTCCTATACTTTCACCCAGCCTGACGTCATCAGAGGCTGACCATTCCCAGGTGGAACCTAGACCAGGACATGTCCGAACACATAACAATGAACTAGATCCAATCCTTGCGAAGCTCGAGAGGAGGTCTAAACTCCTCACGAAGAGGGTTTGTTGCGCTACGTGCCGTAAAGTCGGGTCAGATTTCCCCAAGTGTGGCAGATGCGATGCTATGTGGTGTTCGAGGGAGTGCCGGATGTTTGGAGGCAAAAGGCATAAATGTATGTCTCGGACTTACTAAGGACCAACACAATCCGGATGGACGATGATGATTTGTTACTTCACTGCGTTTTTTTTCGTTGGGTTTAAGAAGACTTAGAATTTATATGTTTCTATGCAGTACCGTTGAACAGCGTTATGAAATTCCATTCCAGTTATCTATGACTTTTATCGCGGCCAACAGTTTGCTCTTTGGACCTCTGTAAACTGCAATTGTACAGGGAAGGATTTAGATCTGCCAAAGTTCAGTTGTAGGCTCGTAAGAATAGTTCACCCATGGTCACCCATGGCACCTTGTTGCTTCAATATTGTTCCACAATTCACTTACTTCACGCCTTCCTCAGTCGTCTGACCGTTCGTAAACAGGTTTCACGGAGCGCTTGGACCGGTCGGTGTCACCACTTCGACATTTGGGGTCACTTCTGTTGACACTTCTTGATATCAAGAAGTTACCATCTGTACATGAGGTTGTTGAAACCAGGATTAAAGACCTACCACGACTTCCACGAGGCCCTGCCAAGAGCACTGAATCTTTCCGAATTAAGTTTTAGCAAGACACTTTTCGCGATGTGCATCTCAAATAAGAAACGTTTCATGTTAGTTCGCATCTAGTTAATTCTTTTTGAAGAATAGAGTAAACATAACATTTTCACGGTGTAGACACTAATCTGAGTCGTAGAGATGAGGATTCCCATTCTAAAATCAAAAAGTTGGCATAACAATACTCACAACTAAACATGATATAATAGATATCGAGAACGTCAAATGAACTCAGAGTCTGGTATGCCATAACCTCCGTGTCACTCTCGATACAACAGTGATCAGAAGATTCCGATTGGATGAGGCCATTGGATGCGTGCACACGACATGAATTATGAGAACCTGATTTTTGTGCCTTGACTGGGTAAAATAGTGGCACGTTCTTTCTCCTTGAGCTTCTTCTTTGCCTCCCAGGAAGGGTGAATGGGCTTCTCACCCACATGACTTACCGTTCTTGCAATAGAGTTCTGTAGTGATGATCCAGCCGCGGTACGTTGACCCCAACCCGTGTCAGATTTCTGACGATGCTGAGGTACAGCTTTGGCGTCGGTCAGTCCCCTGGAGAGTGTTTTAGAGTGGTGAATATGCTGAGCAAGGGCTGAGTATTGGCGTTCAGAGTTTCCAAAGCGTTCCTTGCTCTGTTCTACCTCTTTCTTTTTGTGGTTCGCATTCTTGCCAAACTTTTTTTCCCATATCCTGTGGTGACATTAGGCGGTGAGTTACTGGGTGCAAAGGCATACTATAATAGTACTCACGCTCGCCGTGCTCTTTGACCTCGACGATTTTTCTTAATGTCAATATCTGCGACTTTGATTTCACTTTCACTGAGGTCTGAATCACCCGATTCGCCGCGTGTAAATCCGACTGAAAGGGAAGGAAGGAACGTCGACTGTATTCCCGTGGCCTTTCCTGGCATCTTCGCCATCCCTCCCTTTGCTGGTGGCAATTTTACACCGGAGGCGGAAGTAAAAACAAACTCCCTCTCGTTATGCTCCGGCTTCTCCTCAAGAATATCTTCACCATCTTCATCCGATGAGCCAGACTCCCACCCATCCTGCGTCTCATCACCACTAACAGTACCAGATTCCCACCCAACATCCATCTCCACCTCCGATTCCTCTTCGTTCGCACGATCCGTCCCTTTTTTGAGGGCCAGCAGAGGCCGAGTGGGAGCTGTTTGCTGGTCGTTTTTCAGTTTTTTTACTTTCATCGGACGCTCTGGTGGCGAATCGTCCATGGTGATGGCCGAAGCAGCGGGACCGATTTTTGGTTGAAGAATGTTTTTCAAATTTTCCACAAGCAGGTTGATCTCGGCTGACAGTATCTTAGAACTGAGCAGGCGGCTTTGAAGCTTATCAGGAGCACTGAAAGCGGTCGTGTCAACGTCAGAGATTAGCTCTTTCAATATGGCGGCTTGAACATATTCGTTTTCTTGTAATATTCGAATTTTGTTTAGTTTGGTCTTGACTGCAGTCATTGCTATAAGGTCATGGTCTAGTCTCTGCGATGACTGAGATTGAGCAATACATGGGTGGATTTCTACACGTACCTTGATAAGCTCCAGTTGACGTTCCACGTCCGAAATTTCCACTTTATTCTCAGATTTCTTCCTAAAAAAATGTCAGAGCGGAAACTAAGAAACCTTGTTGACTGACCGAAGGTCCTTGATTTTCTTAATCAGCTTTTGAATCTCAAAAGTCTTTGCCTTCTTGGCTGACTTCTTGACTTCTTTTAGGCCATGGTACTGCTCAATATGTGTATCAGCAATATTCAACCGAGAAAAAGACCTGAAATTTACAAGTTTCCCTCCAATTTTGAGGCTTATATCCTGAAGAACTGGAAGATGAAAAAGACGCAGACACGGTTTGCTAAGGAAAGCACCTGTTGCGGCGGTTCGTGTCTTTTCCTTTTGGTTCCGTGGGGACTAACAACCTCCTCCATATGAATTTGAGGCGTGGTGTGATGAAGTTTGGACGACCAGGAAGAGCAACAAAAGCTGACGTAATAGATTTAAGATAATGGCGCAAATTGATTTGTTGAAGACTGTGTTGAACTCTGCAACAGGTCACGGCTAGTCCCCAGACTTCATCTTGCGGCGCATTTGAACCTGACTTACAGGTTTGCCACACCTATGGCATCTCTGGATCAAGAGGTTCCAGAGGCCACATACTTTGCAACCTTTGAAAAGTATGGAGAGTTTTGTACCATCCAACAGTCTTGTATGAAGCTGGATCTATTTGGAAGTCCTTCTGAAGAAGAGGATAAGCAGGAGTACATTTCATTCAAGAAACTGTCCGATATAGTATGATTTGACATATCTGCTACGGTCAAGATATTCAACTGCTTTTTTACAGTTGGATGAATATCAAGAGCAATCTTATCTATTGGACCCATACCTGGAGAATATGGTCACGCCCGTAGTAAATTGCCTCAGGTCTTATGCGAAGATATCTGTTACTCGCCGAAAACAGGGCTCATCAACCAGAGTAGAGCGTTTAACGACCCTCCTGTACTGGTATGTTAAATGCAGAGGCTGCAAAACAATTAGTCAGTCCAACGTGTGGATCCGAAGTGGGCCTCTGAATCCAGAAAGTAGTCAGGTTTTTCCCTCATGAGATTACGGATCTCTCCATCGCTCTGGACTTCTTACTTGCACCAGATGGATTAATTCAAGCCCCGTCACAATGGCCACTGAGATACATCGTTCTCATCTGGTTATCCCTAATCTGCATGGTTCCGTTCGATCTGGTACAATTCGACGATGATGGGAAAGCTGGCCATACAGCAGATGTCCTCGAATTAGCTGCAAAGAGTTTCATGTCCAAAGCAGGCCTAGAGCGAGAAGGTGCAGCTTTGCTTTTGTCACGACTTTATGCACGGTGTGTCCTTTACTTTCTGCTATCAGAGCCGGTCATTAATCTCGTAGGCAAGACACCAATTCACGTTTCCGTCCATTCTTGGAGTGGTCTCGGACTTGCCTTGAAGATGGGAAGACAGACATTTTCACGGTTTGTAGCCCATATCATCCAGCGATCATACTTTGATAAAAGTTCCTCAGTCGATTGGCGCCCTTCAAACTTTGTGTGAGGTCGTAAATCTGTTCTCCGTTGAACAAGTTCGTCCGCACGTCACTCAACTCATGGCAGCGGCTACGACGATTGAACAAACTAAAATACTTGCGGGTAACACTACTGTCCGCAAATTAAGGACTAAGTTGGTATCACGAATTGCGTTGCGCTTACAGCCAGCATCGTTGCACCACGGGCGACCTAAAGGCATTGGTTTCTTTCGTTACATTGTAAACTTTGCTAACTGGCTATCAAGGTCGCGTTTTGGGTGGTCATTCGGTCTTGACAGAGTATCCGAGGGACGATCGTGTCATAGACGTTCCTGAAGAAGTAGAGGATGTTCTAGGGCAATTACTAAATGCCTTGCCGGATAAGGTTTGTTGATTGTATCCCCCCGTGAGTGACGGTATGTTCATCGCATAATAAAGGACACGGTTGTGAGATGGTCGGCTGCCAAAGGCATTGCGCGTATATCGGAGCGCCTTCCTGTTGACTTTGCCGACCAGATCTTAGAAACAATCTTAGGGCTATTTTCGATTCACACAATCACAGCAGCAAGTCTTTATGATCTTCCAGCCATCGCCGAAAGCACGTGGCATGGCGCATCTTTGGCGTGTGCCGAACTGGCTCGTAGAGGCCTCGTAGTTGGGGAACGACTTCCACAAATGATTGAGTTACTTTCAAAGGTATAATCTTGTGTCATTTGACTTCTGCGACGACCGAATTACCTGTTTCATAAGGCGCTTTATTTTGATCTACGCAAAGGGGCTCACTCAATTGGATCTAACGTACGTGACGCTGCAGCCTATGCGCTTTGGGCCCTTGCTCGGACTCAAAAGCCCTCGACCCTGGCACCACATGCACAAAGGCTTGCGCAGTGTTTAATAACCGTTGCACTCTTCGATCGGGAAATACATATCAGAAGGGCGGCCAGTGCTGCTTTTCAAGAGCATGTTGGGAGAAATGTGAGTGTATACAACAAATTTTGTGAAATGTCTCTGATATTGTTGAGAGGCAGAGTTTATTTCCCCATGGTATAGATGTCCTTGGAAAATCCGATTTCTATGCCGTTGGTATTCGTCGCAATGCAATTCTTACTGCCGCACCTCTAGTCGCCAAGTAAGTCACTTCTTTGACCCTATTGTATTCTCCTACAACTTAGCCTTTGACAAGACACTTGGAATATCGAACTTTTTTGTTGGATCATATCCTTGATGTGACTTTACGACACTGGGACCCTGTAATGAGGGATTTGGGCTCTCAATCCCTTCGCTTGATATGTCAGGAAGATCTACCCACCCTGTCGTCGAAGGCAATCACCAAAGCGGTGCGTGACGGCATTACTCAGAACGTGTGTATGAGCTCTAATCCTTTACAGAATCGCTTGCTTGAATCGCCTGACGTTTCAGATTTACATGGCGGTCTACTAGCGCTTTCGGAAATCGCAATAGCTTACCGTGGCGTCGATGAACCAACTACTTCACGAGAGGCTCACTTACGAGAAGTATGAAAGCTCCACAACTTGTTTACGTCTTCAATTGGCTTATCTAGGTATGGCCAGATTTTCAAGTCCCTGGGCTATGTACCCTTCGAAGTTCTAGTGGGTTCCCGTAATACAATCCTCACTGCCGCTGCTTGTCGCTTCATTTCTCTATCTCTCACGCTATTGGAGACAAACTCGGAAGCAACATCTGTTCCTCAGTGGAGAAAAATCGTTGATCATGGTTTGAAGCACCGCAGCCCTACCGTCCATGAAGCCGCTGCCGAAGCTATGGCCTCCATGAGCAGATTGTTGGACTGCTCTGACATTGTCAAAAGATCGGTTACATTTTTCGTTGTTTTTCAGTTATACTAACTTATTTGTTGATACGCTGATTCGAGAACTAAGGACCAGTTCACCGATGATACAACAAAGTCTTGGAACACTGTTAGGTGCCATTGATTACTCGGTACATGACAATGCTTTACCAGAAGCAATCGAGTGCCTCCTAAATTTTCTCAAACCCACAGTGAGGATCCTTCCTCATTCTATTTTTGTGCTTGCTCATTGGATTTCAGTCGCCACCAAAAACAAATGTTGAAGCACGTCGAAGTTGCTACTACGCAATTCCTCGTATATTATCCACCGTTTCCGCCAATATTCCCATATGTATGTTTGTGCTCATGAACCTGCAAGCTGCATGTTAACAAGTCCGTACTAGACATATCGGCCCAAATTGTCAATTCCCTGTTTGATACTCTTTTGAACGGTTTAGAGGATTACTCCACTGATGAGCGTGGAGATGTTGGTTCATGGATCCGTGTAGCCTGCATCCGAAGTCTGACAACATTCAGTGAAATCTTGATGCGGCGAGCAAGTTCATTGCAACCGTTCGACACTTACTTACCGCCTCCTAAATTTCATTGCGCTATTGCCGGGATACTTAAGCAAGGCGTCGAACGACTCGATAATGTACGCCAAGAAGCGGGGGAATGCTTTATTCGGCTTCTTCACCTCCCCCTACCCACAGTCCAGTATTCCAGCCTATGGCAGCTTCCAGGCATGCCATTGTTGCAAGAGCTATTTGGGTTTGTCCCATCGTAATGTACTTGATACACTCTGATCTTGAAGCACAACCAGTCAGGAACAGGTTGGTTGGAACGAGGCGAGTTGGTTATTTCCCAAAGCTATTCGCCTACTTGAAGTACCAGAATATCGCGTCCCCGTCCTGAAAGGATTTATAATGAGTATCGGAAGCAAAACGGATAGTACTGTAAGCTGGAAATCTTAAGGGCTTCCCCTTATCTTTTGACAATGACCTTTTTTGCAGCAACGGCCTCTAGCCACAAGCCTAGTATCATATGTCAAATCACTGCCATTGACCGACGAACAAGGTGGCTTTGACGTGAACAGACTTGTGGATACCCTCGTCTCTGAGGTCAAGACACATGTTACTCATAATGCTATTGTTCTTCCTGTCCTCCAAACCCTGAATATTTTGTTGGAAGGAGATGCTTTGACTCAATTTTGTTGTGATCCTCGTGGAGTAATCAGGCGAGCCTTGTGACACTTATCTCCTCTCTCTCACCTCAACTCTGTTGCTTCTTAGTCTGCAACATCTGGTATCTATGATCACGAGAAATGTACCCCGGCTGAAAAGCGTCCCACGCATTCATGAGTCCATGAGGATGTATGACATCTCCTCGCACAAGCCATTACTCACTGACCTCTTTCCGTAGCATTGTCAACCTCCTCGCCGTCGAACCGTTATTAAAGACATGTGTTCCTAAACTGGCCGATTTCCTTGGACACGATTATCCAAGTGTAAGTTCCCTCTCCTATTTTATGTAGATCACAGATTAATGTCAATGCACGCCAGGTCCGAAGCAATTCTGCGGAATACTTGTACCTATTTCTCCAAGGTGCCGATATAGGGAGAGATACAGAGCAGATAGAAGAGGTTCTCCTGGAGACTCAATGGTCAGTACTTGATAATCACGGCGGCAAGATGGGTTTTTATCGTACTTTTTTTTTAGGTCCTCCACGGAAGGTCAAATATTCAAAGGAGCGGCAGATCGTGTTGTGTCACTATTTTCCTCAACGGACTGAGAAACAGTGACTTTTGCGCACGACAGTTCTACCTGTCAAGCAGTTCCACAATATTCCTTTACCATAAATGTACAAATGACAGATTCAAATGAACACATGAAAATACAAACACTGGTATAAATTTAACTAATAATTGTATTGTGTTGAGTCTGCGCGGACGTAGTTCGTTTATGGTTCACTATTCTACGACAGGAGGCATATAACGATGTTGACAAACGATGTAGTGGTACAAGCTAATACAACGTGAGAACTTTTAGTGATAACTGCCGTCACCGATTGAGCCAGATTCAGCTACTACGTCCGGAGTCGTTCTATTCACGACTCCAGCATACATCTCTCGGCTACTTTCGTATCCCATCGAATACGTTTCTTCCAAGTAATTTAGCGCAATACCATGACGGACGCTCGCCTAAGTGACAAGGAACTGGCGAGTATCAATGCAGCTGCGGTTACGAGAGAGTACACTGTCAAGCCTCATCTCGGTTTGTTCGATTCTGTGTTTGTCAACTATTCGCTGAGCGTGCTTCTCAGACTACCGCACTGTTTCTGCTATCAATGGGTAAACAATCACCCCATCCCTGTCAGAACACGAAGCTAATTTCCTAACCCATTTAAGGCCACTCGTCGTGCTCGACAACGTTAAAGTGAGCACTCAGTTTGATCGGCGAAGCTCGAAAGCACTTATTGATATTTTCCCAGTTTCCTTCTTACAATGAGATCGTTCAACTGACACTCCCTGACGGCTCAAAACGCGGTGGACAAGTGCTCGAGGTTCAGGGCAAGAAAGCGATCGTACAAGTGTTTGAAGGAACGTCAGGTGTTGATGTCAAAGCAACCCATGTGGAATTCACTGGAAGCAGTATGAAACTCCCTGTGGCTGAGGACATGCTAGGGCGAATATTCAATGGGTCTGGAAATCCGATTGATAATGGCCCAAAAGTATTCGCGGAGGACTATCTAGATATCAATGGTCAGTTTACTTTCATAAAAAGTAAATGGCTCATTGAATTCCCATTCTCGCACAGGCTCACCCATCAACCCATACTCGCGCATCTATCCCGAAGAAATGATTCAAACTGGTATCTCGACGATTGATACCATGAACTCTATTGCTCGAGGCCAGAAGATCCCCATTTTCTCTGCTGCCGGTTTACCGCATAACGAGGTCAGATTCCTACGTCCCATATGACATCAATGTTAAAGTTGCGCAAAGATCGCTGCACAAATCGTGCGTCAATCAGGATTGGTTAAGCGGCCAACGAAGGATGTTCATGACGGTCACGAAGACAACTTCTCCGTGGTATTTGCTGCCATGGGTGTCAACATGGAAACCGCTCGTTTCTTCAAGGAGGATTTTGAATCCAATGGCAGTCTTGACAGGGTCACCCTGTTCCTCAACTTGGCCAATGACCCCACTATTGAGAGAATCATCACTCCTCGTTTGGCACTCACAACAGCGGAGTATTATGCGTATCAACTGGAGAAACATGTTTTGGTTATCTTGACGGATATGTCCTCGTATGCTGACGCTTTACGCGAGGTAACTTTTATTTTTACTGCACAAATATACCTAGGTTAGCCTCTGATGTGATCTGTAGGTTTCTGCCGCCCGTGAGGAAGTTCCTGGTCGTCGTGGATATCCCGGGTACATGTACACTGATCTGTCGACGATCTATGAACGTGCTGGCCGAGTGCAAGGAAGGAATGGTTCGATCACCCAAATTCCCATTCTAACAATGCCGAACGATGGTGCCATTCATTCGTTTATAGCCCTGCTCCCAATTTCCTCTGACAACACTACCTCTAGATATCACTCACCCTATTCCCGATCTGACCGGATATATCACTGAAGGCCAGATCTTTGTGGACCGTCAATTACACAATAGGCAAATATACCCCCCAATCAACGTGCTGCCCTCGTTGTCTCGTCTCATGAAGAGTGCTATTGGGGAGAAGCTTACAAGAAAAGATCATGGAGACGTTTCCAACCAGTTGGTGAATTATATTAATAACGGTATATATATATATGTTGGATGCGCGCTGATTATACATAATACAGTACGCCAAGTACGCCATCGGAAGGGATGCTGCCGCCATGAAGGCTGTTGTTGGTGAGGAAGCTTTGTCATCAGAGGACAAGTTGGCACTGGAGTTCCTTGACAAATTCGAGCGACAATTTGTGGGACAAGGTTTGTCATTACCTCTGTATGGCTTCTACTTCAAATGATTAAAACATAACTTGCGCGTAGGAGCCTACGAGTCGAGAACCATCTTTGAGTCGCTAGATCTGGCTTGGTCCCTGCTCCGTATCTTCCCTAAGGAGCAATTAAACCGGATCAATCCCAAGATTATTGCGGAGTTCTACGGGCGCAAACCTAGCAAGAAACCTACTAGCGGTGCCGAGGTTGACGCACATGACGATACTAAACCGGACGAGAAGTTAATCGATGCATAAAAATGAATACGCCGTGTAATAAGAGGATTTTTTTTATGCGAACTGCACGATTCATTTGGCAGCTTCTAGCGAAAATATACATCCTTTTCATATTTACCATTCTACGTACGTACAAGACTCAAATGAGCCTTGTGGCGCCCAAGATGGATATTCACTTTGGCCTCTGTCCAAATGAAGATCACACCGTGACTCCAGACACCGAGTACATGAAAAGAAATTACGGACATGGAAGACTTGCGGACTTAAGAACACCAGGTTTGACGTGTATTGTAGAAAGCAAAACCATGTGCAGTTATGCCTGTTAAACATCATCTAGCATCACCCGCGTGCAGCGGTTATAGCAGTTGTTACTTGTACAGTTCTGATCGTTGAACATTTGAACGTTGATCCAAAATCGAAGTGTTCTGTCTTGGTGGGAACGGGGGTAGAATGATGGCCACCAGGATACAGCAAGACGTAGTAGTAGTAGTAGTAGCAAATACAACAATTTGATCATGATCCGGGGTGTGTACTCCAGAACTACGTGGCTTGTCCCAATCCCGCCGTTAAACGCATGGTCCCTCATGGGTGGGATAGAGCGAGCAGCGTGGATAGCGCGATGGAGAAAATGAACGGGCACGGTAGCGTGATGGGAGACATCGCTACGGACCTGGCCACACTAGAATGAGAAGTATTAATGTGGAAGAAGCACTCGGATAGTATTGGGCGAGTAGCGGGCGTCTGATTATAGTTAACTTTCGACCGTGTAGGATACCAAGTGAGGAGACCACATGCTTCAAATGGGCCAAGATGGTCAACTAGTTAAAAAAGAAGGTAAGTGTGATGGAGGAGCAAGGGATTGGCCGGAGAGTGGTGGGTATGCAAATGCGGTTAAGGTTAGTGTCCGCCTGTCAGATTTCTCCGGCGGTCTGACAAGAGAAAACGGTCCCTTTAAGCTGCATGGGAGATAAAATGAACGCTCTGAGCCACGATCATCTCCGCAGAAAGGGGGCAGTAGGATAGAATGATGGGGTGTATATCATTCATGTACACGCTGCTGAAGGAGAATCAGGCATGTCACGGCATGAGAAGATCGCGTGGATTGGACGCAGAGAGTAGCTGGCCTTAAGTTGGTCGCCACCGCCATGTGTTCGTCCACTTATATAGCCGGCTCTACTCCTCCCTGCTTTCATTCCTCTCCCCCCGAATGGATCGCCTTGCCCACGACTTGCCCAACCATCGCAAGCGCAAGGCCCAGCCCGACGACAAACAGGGCGATCCAGACGGTGATTCTGCTGCTCCCCTCCCCGACCCTCCCTTGGACACCGATGCTGCTCCTCGCCAGCCCTGGCTAGCTGCCCGTGCCCACAATCCGCTCTGGCCTTCTCCCTCCTCACCCAGTCCCCTCTCGGCCGAGGTCCTCTTTCCAAACCCGTCCAAGCGACCCCGTCTTGAGAAAATCGAAACCTCTCTTCGTATACGGCGGCCGGTTCAAAGAAAGTCGCCCCTGAAGTCGGTTCCTTCACGGCCACCACCCACCGTGCGCCATGGCAGTGACATTGAAGACTTGGGTTTAGTATCGGCAGCCGATCCAGGTCCATCCAGCGGTTCTCTTCTCCACCTGCGTCCGGCACCGAAATCAGCTGATCCGTCATCTGTCCCCATTTTCCCCGTCGACGTAAATTCGATCCACATCCCGCCTCTTTCTCCCCTCATCAACCGTCAGACGCTAAAAGAGCTTGACTTGGATGTCATCCTTCGCAATCCTCAGCTTCGTACGTTTACTTGTCTTCTAACCCATCATTTATTTTTATGACATTCCAAATTCCAGGTCATGACCTTCTCTTTGACCCTGGGTTGCAGTTTCGCCCAACCTGCAGCCGTCGAAAACGCGGCTTATGTGAGAAATATTGGGCTGCCCTGGTCCAGGAAGTCGAAACAGGCTGTACGTGCGTGTCCTTTGACGCACTGGGAAAGCCGCATGCAGTTGTTTGTGCGTGTGCACAAGTTCCCAGTCCACCCGAGCAACCGGTCGTCGCATATTCCTCCGTAATGAACGTCCTCACATTAAGAACCCCATCTCGGATCCATAACCTTCTTGTTGAATTTCTAGAGGTCCTCCTACTTGTCATTCAACCTCTCTCCAGTGTATCTGGCATGTACGTTAATCCAGCCACCTTCAAATCACAGATGGAGGAGCACTCCGCCCAAGCCGCCTATATTCGTTCTATATTTGATCCTGTACTAATTGAGCAGGAGCTTAAGCATGAATTGTTCGATCCGTCTGGTCTCTTTATTGCTATCGGTACCATTTTGAAAGGCCATTGTGCCCCGATGCGCGATCGTGCTGTGGATGTCATGGTTCAGGCTGCCCGGGCCTGTACGCCCGAGGGTTCTGGCAGTAAACGTGATGCCGTGACCGCCGTAAGAATGTGTTTGGAAATTCTAGAGCTCATGAAACTGGTACGTCGTGTAAATGTATCTTGTTGTTTGCAAAATATCCATGTGTCTTTTTTTTTGTTCCTTTGTCTTTTGTAGGATATCGCCAATCATCAACTACAGACACTGCGTCCGTTCCTGATGCGTACGTCGGGTCAATTTGAGCTTAAAGCCTTCAAAAGTCACAAAGGAACTCAATGCTCGCTCCGTTTGACTCGAGAGTGGCTCCGTCTCAGCCGTGCGGAGCTTCTCGCTCGAGAATCCATCCCCCATCCAAGTTATCCAACAGGTTACCTGCAGTATAGTTCGCTTCCTCGGAATCAGCAAGTATATTTAGCCACTCTGAAGGGTACCTTGGATTTAATTTTCGAGCCGCCTCCTTCAACTTCACTCCCCATCACTACACCCTTGTCCGCCTCTCCCCCGCCTACTCCTATATTCCAGACTGCCATGCCTATCTTACCCCGTTTATCAGGGTACCCAGAAACAGTTTACTTGGACACTACTCGCTTGACACATCTCAGCTCGGACGCCGCCGACGCTACAGCTTTGTACATGTTCCTCCTTCTCTATCGTCAGCTCGTACGCTCAGATTCTGGGGATCCTCGCACTTCGCCGCAGGACTTATCAAAAGTGGCAGGTGCAGACTTGCTACGACTAAAAACCGAAATACGCGATATTGGTCTGGCTCGCCTTGGGTTCTGCTTCTCTCCCAGGCTTGCGGCTGACGAGTTGGATAGCGCCCGAGAGAAGGAACATGAGGGGCTCTCTACGAAGCAGGATATAGTTTTGCAGATTGCAAGGCGAGCCAAAGAGGCTCGTAACTACAATACTTTTTCCCAGTCCTCCTCACAACCCTCATCACCAGCATGCGAAGCTCCCTCAGAACATATGGTGAGCCTCGCTCAAAAGTGGGCATGCTCCAACTTCCACGTCGACTCACCGCTTTGTACGATGCTTCGCCGCCGTCTACGCGATGTTGTATTCCACTCTGTTGTTGCCTTGGCATACCCTGGTCGTGACTCATCGCTGGGAAGCTTAGACTCAATTGATTTTCTCTCATCTGTGCAGACACAGTCCGCGTTTCAGATACCTTTTGGCGCTGCTACGGGCATGGAGCCTTTGGCCGAAGAAATTAAATCCCTCTCGGAAAAAATTTCACGCTTGGTTCTCATTCATTTGAACGCATACCTACCGCTCTATGAACAGGAGGATTTTTTGGCATGAAAATAAATGCATGTCAGTCATTCCACTTCTTCGCATATTGTCTTTCCCATTCCTCTTGCTTGTCCGAATATCAAACTTCACATTACCCTAATATCTCGTCTTTCATATCACTCACATCTGTACATACGACACATACCTGGCGCTTATATTTTATGCCACGATATCCAGTATTGTCGAACACTGATCATCATCATCATACTTACCGCATTGTGATACCCGGTTACGTGGCGCACTCCTGTTCGCCTCCTGTACACATACTGAGAATAAAGAATTCTGGGTTTCCTTACACTTGTAGCTTGTGTTTTTTGTCTAAGCAATATGAAAGCCTTGCTGTAGCCAGGAGGCCACATGTGCTTGCCGAACTACGGATAAGCCAGCCCCTTTAAGTGAGCAGCTGATGGGTGTATAATGGCCTGGCGATGGGTGCGTGTCGATGTGTATTTTCAAATGTGCGGTTGTCTCGGGGAAATTTTCTCTTAGTCTCCGGATGGCTTTGTGTAAGAACTTCTCCTGTATAATCTGGCCTCATTGAAGGCAGTTATACATCCATCAAAT
Source organism: Myochromella boudieri (assembly GCA_018221655.1). Classification (NCBI taxonomy): domain Eukaryota; kingdom Fungi; phylum Basidiomycota; class Agaricomycetes; order Agaricales; family Lyophyllaceae; genus Myochromella; species Myochromella boudieri. The sequence goes on along the minus strand of JABCKU010000002.1, from coordinate 9,438 downwards.
GTCAACTTTTGTCAGACTTGAAACTTCGTACAAGCATGATAGAGACAGACGCATTACAGCTTCCCTTCCTTCCAACTGAATGCTTAGAATGTAACTCTTGTATGGCCACGTTTCATATTCATGGCAAATTGACTGAAAATGGCTGGTCATAAAGATCCTTCCATTTTGAGTAAGTCGATGACCGTGGGCGTGGAAACCACGTGTAGCCATGTGTCCCAATCTCGGTTAGAGTCGGTCCGACCGTTCCTTGAGCCCGGATTCCTCCACATTTCCGCTCTGAAAATATCCTGATACATTCATTATCTATCTACCAATGGCCTTTTGTGGTTCATCAACGCAGGAACATCTGGGCCTTTTAGCTTGCTATGTCACTAAATAGCACCGCTGAATGTACATCTGATGGACAGCCTGCTTCATTGACCATAATCAACGCTCGGCTGCCGCATTCAGACAAAGACCAATCGTCCCAACTTTGGCGAGTGGAATGTCGCCATGGAACAGTTCACGAGGTCTCTTCATCTACAGGGACGATCTCCCACACCAATCTCATTGACGCGGGTGGTAGCCTCCTGTTACCGTCGTGAGTCCATCGCCTGCCGTCTTCCCACCCATCGGCGGGCATTGATTCGGCCGAGCTCTCAAGGTTATGTCACTCGCACATACACCTCGATAAATGCTTCATACTCGACAGGTGTAATGTCGTATCTGGGTAGGATGAACTAGTTTAGGTCTTCTGTGACTTAGAATTAACACAGTTTAACGTCAGGTTATTTGCCGAAGCAATGGAAGTCACAAGCAACGCGAAGGCAGCATTCCCACTCGATTTGGATGACCTCTACAAGAGAGGTGCACGGTTAATACGCGAGAGCGTCGAGTTCGGCGTTACATCTATGCGTGCACATGTAGAGGTTGACAGGATCGTTGGCTTCTCTTGCCTGGATGCAGCTCTGGCACTGCGAAAAAAATTCCAGAGAGTCTGCGATGTCCAAATTGCAGGTAAAGCTTTGATATGAGCCCTCAGGGAGTCAACTTGATCAGCGTTCTGCGATACTATTTCATTCTAGTTTTTGCTCAAGAAGCCCTGTTTGATGCTCCCGGTGACGCCCAACCCGGAGCCAATCTTACTTTGCTCAAGGAAGCTGTAAAGAGAGATGGGGTCAGCGTAATCGGATCAGCGCCATACGTAGAACCTACAGTGGAACAGGCGAAATCGAACATAGCTCTTATAATGGCTGTCGCACGTGAACATGGATTTCATGTTGATTTCCATCTTGACTATAACCTCGACCCGACATCGGAACCTCTCATCTACGAAGTCATATCTCAGACTAGAAGGGACTTGGAATGGTGGACGAACTTTAAGGGTCGTACCTGTCCTAGGATTACTATTGGGCACGCGACCCGCCTTCAATTACTTGCCCCAGAAGAGTGGCACAATCTTGTGGATGCCCTTAGGAGCCTGCCGATCACCTTGGTTGGGTTACCACAATCCGACATTTATATGCAGGGCAGAGGGGACTACGAGAAGCCCCTGGGAGCCCCCCGAAGCACTTTGCGTGTACCTTACCTTCTAGATAAGTATGGTATTGAAGTCGCTATGAGCGTCAACAACGTCCAGAATGCTTTCACGCCTCAAGGGTCGCTGGATCCGCTCGCGCTGTGTTCCCTTGGCGTCGCTCTTTTTCAAACTGCAAGACCCGCCGATATTGAGGCGCTTGTCGTATGTCGTTCATGTGACCCCACATGCTATATTCTAGACATTCATTTTCTTCATTCAGCGATCTGTGACTTTGACGTCGAAGCTTGCGCTCGGCTTGGGTGGGAGCCATAATATTAAGAGTAGGCAGCTGTTCCCTGCGTTCGGCGACCCCGCGGACTTCGTCATCCTCCATGGCGCCCACTCTTTGCAATCTGCTGTGCTTAACCCGCCATTGGATCGTACAACCATCCGCGCTGGAGTCGTTGTCGCACGTAGGCGGTCCTCTTCATGGCTTCTGGGTATTACTACGGGTGAGGCTGACTAAAGGCAGAGTATTAAGGACGGCTTGTCAGCAATATTAAGTGCTTCACAGGCCTATCTTAGCTAGTCTTTCATACCAGATACGGAATGCGCATATGCTGTTTGCAATGTTTACTTCGATATGGCAAGCCAAGTACAATAGTATGGTACTCAGCATAACTATGATATGGGGATATAATTAAGGAACGTGCAGGAAAGTTGAGTGAGGTACAGTGAAATGTACAAATGCAGGAAACCGAGATGGGAAATATTAGTGAGAAGGTTAATGACAGTGTTGTTTGAGTAAGGACAGCAAATGGAGTGACTAACCATTAAACGGATCAAGTCCACTCTGTAGAGCAAAGGCAAGGAGTGGCAGTACAAGTATACAACAAGTGTTCAATGGAAACGGGGAGAGACGGTGAAGTGAAGTTACCGGAAAACTGGGATGGCTAGAAGAATTCCCAACAAAATCCATGTGAGAAGGAAACCAATCGCAGCGGAACGCATGACAATCTCCCATTGACCCCTAACGACAACCGGACTGAGGACCCGTGTAAGGGATGCGAATGCTGGGACGGCTTTGACCATCTTGAAATGCTTCCTCACGACTGCCGCGCCCTTCTCATACTGGTGCCGACGTGGTGCCTTGTGTAACGAGATAGGCCCTCCAAAGCTACTCCTTGGCGAACTAATGGATTTGGTTTCGGCGGCAACTTCGCGGGTGACAACGAACCACTTTTTCGGGTTACACCTGATTTGAATCCGCTCCATGAAAGTGGTCGCTGAGAAGGATTGAAGGGGTGGGACGGGAGATTTAATTTCAAGGATCTCGTGTGTTGGTGGGGTGGAAAATTCGGGAAGTGAGCGGCAGTATCCTGGGTTGCGGGTTGGTAGAGCATCGAAGTCGAAAGGAGAGATTGGTTGGCACTCCTCAGGCAAGAACTTTGGCATATCGTCATCCAAGTCAGAATCCAGTGTAGAGTCATATGGGTAGATAAAGCCGGCAGTATTAGAGAAGAGGGAACAGTCCACTTCAGTGGCCTTTGAAGGGAACATATAAACCGCGTCTGGAACAGTGGGGCTTAAATCGTTGTCGATAGGATCCGTATCGAAGTACGGAGCAGATATTTCAATCCTCAAGCTCTCAACATCATAAGAAGAATCTGATGAAGAACTCGTCCCAGTGGATGAAGATGCAACCGAACTCCTCGTAGATGTCCGAGAAAGGCGAGTCTCAGCGACGTAGGCAGGAGGTGGTGGTGAAAGGGGAATAGAGGGAAGCCCTGTCACGGACGAGACTATGTTCAGAGGCGCTGGTCGTCCATACATCGGTAGAGAGATGGGTTGTTTGCCTAGTGGCCGAGGTTTGGATATTGGTGGCCGTGCAAGCTCGAATTTACGCAGCTGCCGAAGGTCACCAAAAATATAAACTCCAAGGCAAATACCATTTATTGCGGCCAAGAAGATAGTTAAACCTATCCAGAAGCCAGGGAATGCTGCGAGGCGGGTCCAGCGTGAGTCGCCACGTACGAAGTTAACAACTAGCGGAGGAACACCGCCAATGAAACAACATATGATACCAGCAATGATGCCACACAACACACGGTTGTTACCCACGTTGGTGAGTTGGGCATTGAGGAACCTCTTGAGACATTCCTCTAACATTTTGTGGGTCTCAAGAGAGACTTCGTGGAATATAAGAGGATCGGGGTGGTGGCCTAAATCAGAAGTATGAAAAGGGGCGAGAATGTCAGAAGGAAGGTCGAGTTCATAGGTAGAGTTGGGCATGAAGAAAGTTTGTTTGGCCCGCGCGTAGAACAAGGCCAAGTGTGAGGAGCCGGGCAGTGGTAATTGGTCGCGATAATTACCACTCTGCCTTTGTGCTTTGCAGGAGGAGGCCCATTGATGGTACCTCGAGGTATACTCCTTCAACCAGAGGGTAAAGTATCTGCAATCCATTAGTTGGGTATAGGTTGCATTTAAGACAATAGAGCGCAACTCACAAGTTCTCTGGGCAGTTCTCCACATAAAGGAGCCATTCCTATGCAGACTTTAGAACCATGGAAAATGCGACGAACAAGCACTGTACCTCGAAATCCTTCAAACCTATAAAAAGACGCGTTTAGATTTGATCTTCATTGATGCTAAGATAAGGGATCGTACCCAGAGGGGGAAGATGTTTTCTCTCCAAAATATCCTCCAGAGAAATTTTAAGCAGAGGTGTGACTTGAGGAAGATAATCAGGGGGATTAGCATATCAAAAGTGGGAGAGACTCACCACTGCATGATCTGACTTTGCCAACAGCAGGCGGTGGGTTACATACACGGAACTAGGAGAGATAAAATTAGCAATCGCAGAATAGAGGGAATGAGGACTACGAACAGGCAAAGAGAGAAGGGCCTTGAAGGATGGCCGGTATGTGAGTGGCTGAGTCTCTTGTCGTGGGGCAGACATGGGGGAGCAAGGAGGACAAGGATGAGGAAATGCTGTATTTTGAGGTCCAGAACACGAGGAAATGGAGTTCGATCAACAAACAGGCTGTCAATAAGGGTTGTCTTCTGCGAATTAAGTTATATATGGCTACTCGACCCTTTCGGGAACCGAATAATTAATCCACACGCGCCGTTCTAGGTCCACCCACACAGGCTCCTTACCAGCAAGTTCTGGCCCCTGTTTTTGGCCGATTCGTTGTTTTTAACCAACAAACACTGGTATAAGAGGCAGCCAACATGAATGTGAGGAGGAGTGGCGGCACTGCCGGCTCATCAGGCACAGATTGTTCATGTGTTGTACCAGGCTTTTTGTTTCCGCCGGTTTACTTTTTTGCCTAGCCGACCTCTCTCTTGATTAGCTTGGATACGCAAATCTCTCAAGCCTTCCAGTAGCCTTCCATGCGCTACCCGGGTCCAAATCGCGCTCTTGAGCGCTTGAGCTTTGTGAAAGTTGACGAAACACTTTGTTGGAAGGAACCACGGGATTCTCATGCCAAACCCTCCCCAGGTGCCGTAAAGCAGCGTAAAGCCCATGGTTATCTATTGTTTGATAAAGTTCTTTACATAACCCTTCATCTCGACATTGCGGCACTGTCGGCCGCCCCCCATCGTCTTATTCACAACTTATTTTGTTCGACAGGTTTTGCCTTCTCGAGCCCTTTTGATATCGATGAGATGTGAGATATTAGGAGCACGAAGCTCTGCCCATTCAGCCAATTGAACAGATTGAATGGAGGCCTCGCGACACAGTCAGCGATGAGCATTGCATCATACACACGTGTCTACTGAACGCGGAATGGAAGCTATGGAAGATCATAGAGAAGACTGTCCATCTTCAATGGGGTAATCTCACCACGAAATCATCTTCTGGCATAAGAAGGTGGCGTTTCAGGAAATTTTTCTGAGAGACATCATGATATCATGTCAATTGCTCCCAGCACCACTGATACTTGTTGGCCAAGTATGTGAGTCCATGATAAAGTTTCGCGGAATATATTATACATTACACGACCCTTTCTCAGCCTTGGGTTCCCTGTGAGAGTCTCGAAGCTGACAGTGGCTCAGACTATGATATATGAAGGTAACTGTAATAGTATCAGTGAATGACAAGTGAGTACGCTTCTAATTTGCTAAATTATCTCTTCGTATTGTAGGCAATACAGAAGTCGAGGAAGATGTGTCGTGTGTTCTTCTCACACATTGTCGCAACCTCGGTGACATAATGTCATAACGAAATGACAACATAACAAACATACGGGTCCACAGGAACCTTAAACGACAAATCTCAATATACCACACAAGCATCAGTCGGGCGTAAATTTTCATTGAGATGAATGTACAATCCTAATGATCATGATCACCCCAGAGAATCGTCCGGATGGTCAGGCGCACGTAATTCCAGGCCTCGTCCACTATGCTTTGCGATTCAGAAGCGACACGGAAGCTATGTTGTTGCAGATTGGCGGAGGGAAGGGAAAGAGGTGTCGTCACCCTTGAAGAGGCGGCCGAACTGCTTACGACGGTGATGTTCGAAGCGAAGGAAAGGTTTTGGAGCCCAAGGGCCGCCAATGACTCGGCAGGTTGCGCCGCGCCTGGGAGATGAATGTTCTGGAAATCCACATTGCTGACACCCGCGCCGGGTACACCGCCAATCAGAGGCGTGCTCCCTCCAACACCCCCCACCCAAACACTCTTGATATGGACGTTGCTGATGGGCCCGACACCGAATTTCCCATCTTCGACAAAGAGAGCGAGCCAAGAGCCAACCATGCCTTGAAGGTAGCTCGTCGTGAAACTGTTAGACTTAATGATCATGTTTTCAAAGGTGACGTTCGTTGCGGTTCCGTTGCCCCACTAAGGTACAAGCGATGAGCGACCCGAATAAATAAAGGCGACGGAGTATAGATGACGCGCGAACCTTCTTATGAATGCCCATGCCGACGGCCGCATTGTACACCGTGCTGTTTAAAAACGTAATATTGGATTGGTCTGTCACTGCACCCTGGCCTACTTTGAAGCCATAGTTCCCAGTCCAGCCCAAACAGTTCTTGAATGTAATATCAGACGAATTCCGAAGAGCACCAGGCCACGAAGGCACGTTGTCACCAGGCGGCTTGGACGCTTTTGACGTAAACGTATCTGCAAGCGAAACGGCTACAGTATCATGGACAGTTACGCTAATTGAACAGGGTCAGCATACACTGAGAAGACTTTTTTTAAGTCGTATTACAATACGAACTTTTGAGATTCAACAACATCGACGGAGCCGTTCTGGTAACCGATCTCATGTCAAAGTCTACCCTAGTGTGGTGCAATACGTGCAAACTCACATCGTTTAAGTTGTCAATACTGTTGAAGACTTTCAGATTCGAGATGCCAACGGAGCTGGACCGGACAACATTCATGGCAGTACTCCCAGACTGACGCAGAACGGGGCCATCCAAGGTGAAGTGATCCGTCAAAACCGCAACCACAATATTCGGCGCAAATTTCGCATCCTTGTATGTGTGGGCATTCGCATCGATTGTTCCCCGCCCGTAAATCTTAATGTCGGTCGAGTTATGCGCAGTCGAAATCCAGTACGTTCCAGCACGTCCTTCGGTATCCTTTTCCCAGTCTCGTCTGTAGTCGCTCGGCTTTCCTGTGAAACGGATGACGGCTCCTGGAGCGAGATATAGCGACGTCTTAGAGGGAAGGACGAGGTTGCCAACGAGGTACACGCCAGCGGGGACGTAAACGACAGGGTTGGGTCGGACGCTTATGGCGGCATCGGATATGGCAGCCTCAAACGCGTGTGTGGTCACCCTTTTCCCCAATTTGTCTGCTTTGTACGGAGGAGTCACGACGTTGAAGATATTTGGCCCAGAGGGAAGTGGCACGGCTTTTTCAAGAGGATCGACCGCGACGACAAGCTCTCGTAGGCCTTCGATCTTGAAAATGAAATGCTTGGGGTCATCGATACGCCACGTCACCGTGTTCTTCTGTAGCCGTGGCATGTTGTTATAATCGAAGCGTGAGGCCACGATGCTCATATCATTGATAGGAACCTTTCCAAGGACAGTCACTTCAATTTCGATTCCACTCTCGGCAGAGAAATGCGCATAGTCGTAGTCATCCATTGCTTAATGTGTCAATTCGTTAGCATCGAGTGTGATCGGCATTCTGAAAAATACGCACCCAATACGGTCACCTTCTGCCCACCAGCTTTCATACGGAACCCACCAGATCGTTTATAGATCGAAGCCGGTTCATAAACTTGGACATGGCCAAGGGCAGATGTACAGAGAGTAAAAAGTAGGAATACTAGACAGTATACCGTGGCAATTAGCTTCGAAGCCTATCACTGTACAACTCGGATTATACCTGCACTGCAGCATTGAAAGGCCATTTTACAAAATGGGTTGAGTTCAAGACCAGCTTGAAGATGAAGAAACAATCCACACAACCATGATCATCTTTTATGTAAAGATCACCGCTTGAGAGCAATTGATGCCGCTAAAGCTAGATCAGGATTGATCAAAATCTCATCTCTCCTTGTTTGATGCACAACTCCGAATATGTCTGAAACGCCGAATGGCTATTAGTATATATCATACCTATGAGGCAGAAAAGATATTCTTGTGTGGAAGTCAATTGGAAGTCAATGGGTATGGCAAGCTGTGGCGAATGCTGATATATGATGTCACAGACAGACGACTAATGTACATGCATATGGCCGATCGTTACTTGTTGCATACGCAAACCCTAGTGGTCGTCAGGAAGCGTCAGGAGTTGAGTGGGGTCCTGATAATCGTGTGAAGAGATGTGGAACCCAGCCCACCTGAGCCCTTTATCTCGTCTGTCAAAGATTTCCAATTATCACTACAGTAGGTAATTCACCGAGAATATCGCATGGGTTATAAAAAAACCTAGTTCGATCAGAGCCTCGAGTCCGAGTCGAGCAGGATCTTTCCAGTACAGAATAAGCCTTGATGGGCTGCCACAACAGTAGTATGTCCTAACACGGGCTGAATCGGTAGTTGGGAAATGGCTAGAGATCTTGAAAATTATATCGATCAACCATATGTTGTCGATTGCCCATGTACAACCCTGGGCTTCATTCACAATTGACCATCACACTCAGAATATCCCACCCTAATTTTGCCGCCAGTGCTTTAGTGATAACGCTAGCTAAGGAATATCAGCCCGAATACCAGATACACCGTGCCTTGTCTACGCACCTTGCTCGACCAAGAACGCATCTTGGCCTTGATCCTTGCCCCATTCCAGCAACACGTCAAGGAGCACAAGTCCTCACTATCCAAAAATGACATGTCCAAAGCCTTTTTTCATTCGTTCTTCTACGAGTTACCAAACATACCCTTACTAGACGTAAGCTCGGCACCCAACTTGTATCCCAGCACCTGAAAGCATGCCACAATTAGCATAAGCACAAATTTAACCGTTCCGAATGCCATACACACCTTGTCCCAATCTATCTTCTGCCGTGTCATCGGCAGCGCGCGCCGTAGGCCCTTGAACGTCTTTTCGCCCATTTCATGATAAGTCTCGTTGAGCGAGGTCTGGTAGTGCCCCTCCTCGTCACCAATGAGTGCGAGGATCTTCGATGCCGATGCCGCTGGCGCGGAGGTCACGACGGCTGGGGGAAGGGTCAGTGAAATATCATGTGTCGTAGCCAGTTGCACCTATAGTGTGCCCAGTGTCAGGGTGAATGTACATAGAGTATGTGGAAGGGGAGAGACAGGACAAGACGCACGTTTCCTTGTTCGTAGTAGTGCACATTCACCAGGATCCTCCCCACTACCTTGTTCTCGCTCAGGTCAACGACATACTCCGACCGCCATCGCCCCGACCTGTCGAGTACCAGGTCCATCACATTTAGTGCTCCCACACCACACGCATCTGGACGAGATAGCTCACCAGTAATTCGTAGGGTTGTACTT